>NC_061170.1:20259715-20264715 GCF_022113875.1 Hydra vulgaris | reverse complement strand
TAACATGAGTATCGTACTATAAGAAAAATTTATATTGTAAAATTTATGCCTTTTTTGTAAAATATGATCTATCAATAAATTGAATTCTGTTTACTTGTATCTTCTTTTTTGTCAAAAACATTCTTTTTCCCTTATACAAATTATACTTATTTATTGCTAAAAAACGTGTCCCAGTGTCCATTGTAAGGGTTTTTAAGGGCGTTAACGTTTCTTTTTCTTTAATATGGACGTATTGTAAACGTCTGTAGACCTAAAATATTTATCTAATTTAAGTCTAAAACAGACGTCCATTAAGGTCCAAAATGGACGGACGAAACATGTTGCATTTGGACTTAGTTTAGACGTCTAAGGACGTCCAAAACAGACGTCCGTTCGTCCAAAACGGACGTCCAATGTACGTCTAGTGGACGTCCAAATGTTTACTGGGAATGCAGTTCAACTCGATCTGTTTTTTACTTCTACGCTGGGACGCAACGCAACTAAAGGTTTGTCATCGCTTTAAAATCCTCGAAATTAGAAAAAAATAACGTCAGCAATATATTGCTGACCTCATTTTTTCTAATTTCGAGATAATCTCAACAGTTAAAAACATTAATTTATGAGCAGCAAAGTGACCCAAAAAAAATGTCAATTAAAAAAGAACGAATTATTAATCAATGGTTTTTACAAAGAAAGTTGAATATCTTTATTTAATTCAATTTACACAAAATTATAAACTTAAATATATTTGCACTTAATGTAGTAGGTACAGATTATTAAAAGATTGGAAAAGAAATTTTAACTATAATCGCTGCCACTGCGACTAATAAAATTAGAAAGTAATAAATAAAAATTTGAGAGATTACAACACATACAACATATTAATAAAATAAAAGATACACCTAAGATGGAAATCCTCTAACATATACGAAAGTATATGAAAAATTTAGAGAGTTTGTTAAAGATTGTTAATTTATTACAAGTTTAGCGCAAAATGTTTTATCCTTTCATGTAGAATAAAAAATCCGCTTAACTAAACCAACTACTAAAAAGATTAAAATCTTAAATAATTTAAACAACAACAACAAAAAATATTTTAACGCTCAAATAATGAGCAAAAGTATTTTAAAAATTGTAAACAAATCACAAAAAAAAAGTTTTTTTGTGTTTAGGTGGCAAAGGCGAATTAAGACTTCTTGAGCCCCAGCAGGGCCCGGGGCTAAAACCCCCATCCCCCTTGATCCGGAACTGGCTGAGGGTCCGTAGCCATTTTTTATTTTCTCAAGTTGATAAAATCCTACTACGCTTGCGTATAACAACTTTCCGCTTTTTTCTAATATCTAAACGTCCGTGTAGCCAGAGGCACATAAAATATTTGTTCAGTTTTTATAAAAATAAAAGGTTAGAATTTTAATAGCTGACGTTATCCATCAAAAATATTATGTTTTGCATTTAAAAGAGATAAATTTCAAAATATAAATGCATTAAAAACTTAATTTAAAAAAAAAACATTACCAGGGTGAGTTATTAAGGTGGTACTTGGGTGAAAAATCCAAATTCCTTATTTCTTACTATTTAAATTTGATATTTTGGTACAACAATTATATACAGGTAACTATGCCTTTTTTTTTTAAAAAAAAGAAAAATTTTTACAGAAAACCCTTTTTTGGGTCCAAAGGTCTCAAAATGGTCACTTTGCGGTGCGTCAAATTTAGAAAAAACCACCTGTAGAATGATAACAAAATTTTTACAGTTTGTTTATAGTATAATTTTACAGGTATGGGAGCAGAATTAGCCTGATTGCATAACTAGATCTAAGGTAAATAAAATTCAAATATCTTGCTTATAAAAAGGCTTAAAAATAAAACTTTGGGCTTGGGTAACTCTGGACCGAAAAAATTTTTTTCAAAAAATGTTGGTTCTAAACCTGTATCTTATAAAAAATAACCACCATATAAAATTTCAAGAATAAAGCTCAAATCAATCAAAAGTTATATGACGCACCATTCAAAAAATTTCATTTTGAGATAAACGCAATTTAAGTAATAATATACTAAAATATCACTAAATTTCTTTTAAAGATTCAAAAAAAAGAAGATTTTCATGATTGATCACCGTAAATAAAAAATAATAAAAATCTCTAATATAAACCATAACCATACTTCATTTCTTCTGATTGATTAGTATTTTTGAAACCTTTTATGAACTCTTTGAATATACTTTTTTCGATTTCCATTCCATTGACATTGACAATTTGGTCGTTATTTGAAACACAGAACTGATTTGCATAAAACTCTGGAACACCTATGCCCTTTAAAACCTTTAGAGTTCCATTTGAACTATCATTAAAATTTGTAACTGCAGAAGCTACACCTAGCTCAACAGTGGTTTTACAAATGTATATATTTTTTTGAAACCCTTTCCAAATCATTCCATTTAGTGACTCATTTATTTATTAGTTATTTTAAGTTTTGCCATAAAGATATTTTTTTATAAATTGTCATCACTCAAACCTGAAAAAAACAGGTTTTATTTCTTCAAGGACAACAATTGGTAATTCCTCCCTTATGTTTGTATGTTGCTATGCCATTTATTTTGTCAGCCTGATATTTACAGCAACTATCAGGAGTACATGGGCACATTTGATACCATCTATATTCTTATAATATCTTTTGCTTAAGAGCAATGGAAAAGCACTGTTCCAATTACTTTTTTCATCCACAGAGTTTTTCTAAAGTGGTATAACTTTTTCAAATTTCCCTCATAGCAATAAAAAAACGTACATAAACCTGAAACAGGTCTACCACGACTGCTTTTGCATTTACATTCTTTACTTGAATGAAAAGTTGCACCCCAACAACAACTTGAACATTGTAACAATAATGGTATAGACAAGCCTTGCTTTCTCAAGACGTTAAATGTTCGACTCATAGTCTTTTTGTCACATTCAGGGCATGTTGCAACTAAATTAATAATTTCCATAAAAATGTTAATATAAAAAAGTATAAAATATCAATAATATACAGTTGGGTTTGAAGAATTTACACAAGGAAACAAACTGGTGTCATTGGTGAATGAAGGTGATGCAAAGTTTGTTGACCTGGCTTCATTTGTGATTTTAGAAGGTAATGATGTGCCTCATGATAAATATGACAGATTTATTTGAAGAAATAGGTGGGTTAGAAGGAGGAATCTCAGCTGGTTCTTCTTGTGTTTTTGTGTGTGTTGGTTACCTTTGAATGTCCGTTTAGAAAATGCTTTGGCCAGATTTTCTTTGTAACATAGCTTGACTCTTTTTTTAATATTTATTATTATTACAACTATAAAGAATAAAAAAAGAATAATAACTAAAAAGTGTAACTAAGCTTAATTTTTTTCATTGTTGTTTTTCTTTAATAATGAACATTATAATTAAATAACTTGAACAAAAAAATAATAATAAATAAAAAACCAATTAAGTTAACTATAACAAAGCTCAAAAAAAATATATAAAAAACCATGTAACTAAATCAAATAAACGATGATTAAAAACGTAAACAAATATTATTTCACTTGCAACTTTTCAACTTTTAAACAATTTAAATGTCATGTAACACATGTATTTAATTGGTGACTTTTTGCATGAAGTTTATATTTCTGTAAAACAATTTAAAGACTTTAAAGCAACCCAACCATGGGTTTTTACACATATTTTTAGAGGCTTTTAGTAAATCAAAATTGGTTGCTATGGGCGTTGCTACGAAAGTTGAGTTAGGAGCTTAAGAGTGCCTTTTTTAAAATAGAAAGTTAAGTATCATCTGAATCATTTTAAATGAAACAAATTACATAGGCGTTTTCGGCATAGCTCAGTTTACTTAAAAACATTCACTTTGAAATTTTCAATTTTTACTTTTTTTTCACCCAAGTACCACCTTAAACAGATAAAATAAACACTCATTGATAAGTGTTCCAAGTTACAACCATTAGTCGCAAAGATAAGTTATCAAATCTTAGTTGGCCCATGGAAGTGTATAATAGTTAGAAGATCAACCGCATTGAAATGTTTCGGGCTATGCTTATACTTACAAAAGCTTTTGTTCCGTAAACAAAAAGAAAACAACGTTAAAACTGTATTCCAACACCGAACTTTTTATACGTTCACGCAAATAGGTTTTTAATATTTTGAAAATACAGTACTTTGACGATTCGCCAATAATATTCAAGTATAAAATATGGTGACAACGAAAAAAAGTTAAAAATGGCGACAACGCAATGGCAAATAAGAACTTTTTCTTTAACTTTAATTAATAACTGCTTCTAGATTTTTCACTGCTATTCACTGCATTTTAGAGTTAAAGCAGAAAATTTCAAAATTTGATCACCCAGTTTGTTTTTTATAAAGCCTTTTAGGTAGCGGTATTCCTTTAGCCTGTTTTTCTTTAGAGTTGTTAAACCTTTAGAATTTAACTGAAGATTTATTCTTGACTTCATTAAATAAAAGTAAAAAAAAAAAAAAAAAATGATATCTTGAGTAGGCTTCTTGATAGTTTCAATATCGATTAAAAATAAATAAAAAAAAGGAAATTAAGATATTTTGAAGCAATCTATCTTTTTGATTACTTAAAACGTTTTGTTTAAAAAGAGACTTCAGAAAAACTTTTTTTTCTGAAGCAATCTGTCGTTTTACTTATTTATAACGTTTTTTAGAAAAAGATAAAACTTTTTTTTCTAAAACGCAACAATTAAAAATCAAATTTATCCAATCAAAATTTGAATAGCATAAATTTGAAAGAAAAGTTGCGTAACTTTATACGCAAAGAAACTTATGCAAAGACTTTTATTTTTTATATCTTTAAATTTTTTAAATAGAAGTAGAAGGTCAACGATAAAAAATTAGCAAAAACTGAATTGTTTTTTAAACTTTTCTCAAAAAATTAATTATGAATGACTGCTTAAACAAGAAATATAGAATTTTGGACCCCCCCCCCCCTATTTAAAGTTTGCGAATTTTCATACATTTTATCCCGAATTCTTTTGTTGTC
>NC_061170.1:20189715-20254715 GCF_022113875.1 Hydra vulgaris | reverse complement strand
TGTTATCCTAATAATTAGATAATCAAGCGTGCAGAATCTTCTAAAAACTTATAAAAAATTCATTTTTCAGCTCCTCATAGTTTTTTATGTTTTACTTTAAAGAAGCATTAAACAGTAGGGTAGAGTAAAATTTAAATTCTTATTCACATAAAATTGTAAAATTAAGATTCTCCTATCAGTCATTAAATAAAATTTTTTTTTTTTAAATGTTAACTCAAAAAAAATTGAATTAGTAAAAATTGCTAAAAAGAATAATTTTGAAATTTTTTTAGCATGCATTATTTTTTAGGTGCATTACTTATATTAGATATTACTACAAAAGTAAAAAAGTCAGTTAAATAACAAAAAAAGGTGTTGTCAAGCAGTCTTTTTAACTGACTTAAAAAAGACTTTGCAGCCTTTTTAACTGTTTTTTTTTATAATGTATGAAGTAAAAAAACCTTAGAGATTTCTAAAGCACTGAAATTGTTGAAAAAAATAAATAAATAATAGTTTAAGAAATTAAGTACAAAATAATAATACTAATAATATCATATATACATATATATATATATATATATATATATATATATATATATATATATATATATATATATATATATATATAGCTTTAGCTCTCGTTCTTGCCCACACTCCCCTGAAACTGTTTATGAGAGCTATTTATGGCTCTCGCAAAAATATAATTTTTCTCATAAAAGTAAAAATTATCATTTTAAATAAAATAAAAAACACATTGTCATTTTAAAAAAAATAATTGCATAATATACTGAAATGCTTTTTAAAAGGCACGGTTGTTGCAAAAAAAAAAAAATTAGAATTAAAAAAGAGCGCCGATTTAAATTAGGTGCAGCTTGCACAGCTCCCCAAGTTCGTTTTAGGAGAGCTTTTCTCTGCTCTTGTACTCATTTATTTCCGCCGAGGCCTGTATATATATATATACAGTTATGAAAAAAAGTAACTGTTACTATATAAATATAAGTCCACAAACTGTTAGAAACTGCATGAGTATGACTTACATGGTAGAGCACCATGATAGACCATAAAACTGTTAATTACCAAACAACATATAGCAAAGAGGCTTGCATTAAAAGATATATAATAGCTACATATATACAATATATATAACAGTTACAAAAATAAATATAACAATATGAGGTTTCGTTCATTTAATATATATATATATATATATATATATATATATATATATATATATATATATATATATATATATATATATATATATATATAAACTCACATAAAACCTTTATGCAGTCAAAATTTGTTAATATTTATTTAAAAATTCATCACAAATTTTTGTCATGCAAAAAAAAGAAGGAATCAAAACTATTGAAGTTCTACAAAACTCTCCTCATTTACATTTTTAAATAAGGTGACCATTTTTTTTTTTCAATGAAAGGAGGACAAAATTTATTTTTGTAAAAGTACTACGTGAAAAATTGAAATACTTTATTAAAAAATAAATATACTTAAATTTAAAAATAAATTTAAATTAAAAAAATAAATTTAAATTAAAAAAAAAAACTTCAAGTTGTCTTGAAGTTAAAAAATTATTAAAATTAAGTATCTAGTTAAATTAGTATTTTTCAATTGAGTGGATATTTTTTTGTCAATATGTTGTTTTTATATGTGCAAGATGTGTGTTTTATATTAAATTTTACAGTGAGGGCTGTAGCTAGAGTATTAATATTTAATTTCAAATGGATAATAACGTCCCACTCCAATAATATTCAACAATATGTCCAATAATATCCTACTTGTAACGATTTTATGATATTAGTAAACTGCATCTCACAAGCTAAATCCTCAGTCAATGTGTGTTCATTTCTATGTGCCTATTCCTTAATAAGTCGTTGTATGAACACGTACTGCGCTTATCCCTAAATCAGTTGATATATGTTCACTCATGAGTATATTGCTCAGCAAATTACTAAAGTCGCAAAATTGTTGCGAATGGGATAAACAGCTTTAAGAAATTGCGATATCTCAACATGAGCCGAGAATTGAGTTAAAAATGACCACAACTCAACAGAAATCAGTCATATTAAAGAGCTTAGTTACAATTAGTTTTAAAATACTTAAATTAATTTTAAGATATCAAAAAGGAGGACAAGAAAGAGGATACTGATCAAGGTAGGACAGGTTCTAAAAAAGGAAGAGTGTCCTTTTAAAAGGAGGATGATTGGTCACCTTATTTTAAATCTGTTTCAAATTACTAAATTACCTGAAGTAATCAATATTGATATTGTCTAGTTATATACACAGCTGACTTACCAAAATACTTTAACTGAAATTTAATGATTGATTCATTCCAAGAAATGCAATTAAAAGTCATCCTTCAAGAAATTCTTGTAAAAGTGCATTAGTATCTAAACTTATAATAAATATTCTATGGTAATTATTTCTTTACGAACTTTTTAAAATAATTTTTTTTTCTAATACTGAAATTTTTTTTAAATTAAATTAAATAAATATTTGTTACAACACAATAAATAAAGACTAAATTTTTATTGATAGAGATCAAAAATTTGTAAAATAGACGATACAACTACAAATGTGGTCTACTAGTAACTACTTACTAGCTTTATTTGTTTGCTCGCAGTCGTTCAGCCAGGTTATAAATAAATAAAACATCAAGTATATAGGCTGAACGGACATAATTTGTACTTTAGAACAAGCCTACGTACTTCTGATAAATATATAACTGTTATTATTATTATTATTATTATTATTATTATTATTATTATTATAATAATTATTGCTAGTTAATTATTATCAAAAAATGCGTATTATTTATAAATTACTATAAAAAAATAATAATTTCATTAAAAATTACTCAAAATATAACTATTTTTTGACATTCAAAAGCACAAGCTAAATTTTCAATAAATTTAAAACAACAAACTACAGATTTTTGATAAAGCAATTATAACAAAGCAATAAAGGCCATCGGTGACGGTAAATTTGACAAATAGTTTAGCACCGAGAAGGACGTCCTTTTGGACGACTAATATTGCGTGACAAAATTTTTATTTCGTCGCGCTAAAGGCAAGAAGGAGATAGGGATTAGTGGTTTTTGAGGGGAACGGGGTCAAAAATTGCCTAACTTAATTTTTTGACGACCACTAAATATTTATGAAACTATATTTCAAATATATAATAATTTAAAATATATGATAATTAAATTATAACAAGTTATATATAAGCTAAAGTTCAGATTTTCTATTATGAGCATGTAATGTTTTGACTACCACTCTCCTCATAAAAAAATATTAGGCAAATTTGTTTTTTTACATGACCATAACTAGATTTTTCATGAGATTTGTCACTCATAGAAAAAGTAGTAGGCTTATTAGTACTAATAAGCCTGCTCCTTTTTCTATGGGTGACAAATCTCTTGAAAAATCTAGTTATGGTCATGTAGAAAAAAGTTACTATAGTAACAGCAGCAAATTAGGCATTAGGTAATTAATTAGTAAGGGTGACAAATTTTTTACAACGGCCCACTGTTTTTTTAAACAAAATTTTAAGGTCATTTTTTAAAAGTATTATAATTAAACACAAAATTTGCCGCAACATTTAATATAATGTAAGTGATAAAAAATATATAAACAACAATCATTTAGTCTAAATGATAAGTTTTTCATTAATTACAACAATTATTTATCGTTAAAAGAAAGGTGACAATTTCAAATCTTCTCGGATGTAGTTTTGCAACATTTTAAATCTTCTCGGATGTAGTTTTGCAACATTTTAATGGCCACATCTAAATCAAAGTTGTAATCATAGCGGATGTGCATTAAAGCCAACTCTGAAAGTCGTTCTTGTCCTTGCGTTGCTCTTGTATATGAATAAAGGCGTCAAATTTGTTACCGTTACCAACAATTGTTATCATTACCAACAAAAAACAATTTGTTGTTGGTAATGACAACTATCACAACAATTGTTTAAGTATAACCTGTGGAGTTCCACAAGGTTCAATCCTCGGACCTCTCTTTTTTTTAATTTATATAAACGATTTAAATAAAGCAACTATTCTGATGAGCATCATGCTTGCTGATGATACTAATTTATTTATCTCTAAGAGCGATATTAGCGAACTTTTTGCCACAGTGAATAAAGAACTTAAACTTTTATCCCACTGGTTCAAATCCAACAAATTAACTTCAAATACTGACAAAACTAAATGGACTTTTTTTCATTCGAATAGGAAAAAAAAATTTTTACCCTTAAACTTGCCTCCAATCTTTATTGATAAAATTGAAATAAAAAGAGACTCCGTTATTAAATATTTAGGTGTTTATCTCGATGAGAACATTAATTGGAATCAATATATTAACTATATATGCACTAAAGTCTCTAAAAACATTGGAGTTTTGTACAAAGCTCGAACTTATCTCAATAAGAAACACTTAAGGCAACTTTATTTCTCGTTTATTCACTGCTACATAAACTACGTTAATTTTGCCTAGGGAAGTACTGAAAAAAGTAAATTACTTCGTCTTTATCGCTGTCAGAAACGAGCAATTCGCATAATTAACTTTGCTGATCGTTTTTCTAATTGTAAACCTTATTTTATTGAGATGAAAATTTTAAATATATTTGAACTCAACGTTTTAAAAATTTTATGACCCAATTTTAAAACCCAGCAACAAATAGACTCTTAAAAGAAAAAAATTTTTAACGAACCTTTTTGTCAAACAAATTTTAATCAATTTTGTCTTGCCTATCGTGCACCGCACCTATGGAATAAACTTGTTTTACTTAATGTTGATTTTGATCGACCAAATTCGTTTTGTCTTTTTAAAAACAAAATTAAAAATCTAATTTTTTCCCTCGATAACATTTTAGAGTACTCTATTAATTAATTTATTTATTATTTAACTTTTTATTATTTTTTCCCTAAAGTTTTGTTGTTAACAACTATTTATATTTAAAGATTTGCTAATGTAAAAGTTCTATATATATATTTTACTTTATTGTAACGTATACTTTACAAGGTATTCGTAAACTATATTGTTTAAAAATGTTTTTTAAGGTTCCGATGATAAGATCTTAGTGATCTTTTTTCGGAAACCTAGTTTACACTGTTATCACGATTTTATATATATATTTGTAAAGTAATTTTAATAGTTTATTGTATTGTAAAACGACTAACTTTGTAAGCTGAATAAAAAAAAAAAAAAAAAAAAAAAAAAATTACGCTCTCCGTTCTTTCACATTTCTGCGGTAGTGACCGGAAAAACACATCCAAGGAAAAGAAGAATATAAATATATGGAAACTTATTTGAAATTTTTTAAAAGTACTAAAGGGTCAATTATCTGGTTGACATTTAGGCCACCTAATTATTTCTTATTCAATTAAAAATAGATTATGGAGTTAGTGAGATCACTTTTAATGTTTTGTAGCTATTTGAATTATTTTAGATAGCTCCATTAAAGTTTTTACACTGTTAATAGAAGGTACAAAACTCAACAATAAATCAATTGTATCTGATGAATTAAATTTTTCTTTCAATTCAAATAATATATGATCGATAAATGGAATGATGAGAGACTTTTTCAAATATTCTTCAAACGTTTTAATGGGCGGATTCGCTCAATGAGATTGTTGGTCTGTATGTACTCTTGGCGTTACTGGTTTTACATTTGATTTTTCGGCAAGAATTGATATTTTCATTCGGCAAACATATATTTGTCTATTGTCATTATTTTTATTTCTGAGATGAAAAAAATTAACACATTTAAAGGCATATATAATATCGTTAGATTTTTCCTGCAACTTAATTATGGGCTCACGCAGAGACAACATAGTATGTAATAAAATCAAAACTACCAAATGCTTTCAGAAAAAAACAGTGCTTGATGTTTGTCGTCAACCATTTAAACCCATTTTCTAACACAAATATCAGTAAGAATCTTTAGTCTATTCAATGTTTAAAATTAGTTTTCGTTTTGGTGCATTAAACTAAGAAGTTCTGTTTGCTTTGCGCTATTTTCATACATTTTGTAAACTCATTCATTTTATCAAACAGTTTTCTTATTTCAGGTATTTTACAAGAATATCAAATATCCAAATTCAGCGTATGACACGCGTAATGGATTAAAGCTTTTGGTTGAAAGCTCAGAAATTGGGCTTGATAAAGAACCTATCATTGATGCTGTACCATTGTATCATTGGCATTTTATATTTTTAATATTCAAATTAAGGTCATGTAAAGTTTGCTTAATTTTAGTAAAAATATCTTACGCTTTCACAAGCTTTACAAATGCTACAAACTCCTCGGTTCGCATGTTTCTTATCAACAAATCTTAGTACAAGGGATAATTGCTCTGTGCGGTGAGAATAAAATAGGGATGTACCGAAGCTGGAATTTTGCCAAAGCCGAAGCCACTTTGCTAAAGCCGAAGCTTCGGCTTAAGTTATACGTAACTTAAAACTCAATTTACTTCACCATGGAGATTTGAATAATCAAGCTGCTTTTAAAATTATATATCAATGTTTTAGATTTATATGTTTTGGCCTACAAGCCCATTTTAGGAAAATTATAAAACAAAACCAATATTACAAAAAATTTAAACAAATTTTGTACAAAAATTTAAAGAGTGAAATTTAGAGTCTTAACTCTATATATCTAGCAGGTATAGGAAAGATTACATCACTAAATTTTAGACATTTACTGGTACTTAAGGTAATCTATGGTCAATTCTTTGAAAGAATTCATAAAAATGTAAACACGTAAAATGTAAAAATATAAAAGTAGTCATTATTTTAATTTAAACATAAAATTTGGTATTTGTTTTAAATTTTGTTAAAAGTTGAATCAGTTGAACTAAGAAGCTGCAGAAGCTGCTATTAATTAGTTAATAATAATTTATTCAATGAAAGCAGGCATATTATAATTTAAAAATGCAATCTGTTCTCTATGTTCGGGTAATAGTCTGTTTCTTTTTGCTTCAATTATGTTTCCAGATGTGCTAAATAAGCGATAACTTTTTACAGATGAAGGAAGTGCGCACGAAATTTTTATTGAAAACTTTAACAAATTCAACTTGTAAGTATCGTTATTAGAGCAAGTGTAACGGTATGCACCCCACCACTTATAAGGGCATTCATTCTTTAGCAGTATTGAAAGGCTCAAGTAGAAGTTGACTTCATCGGTGCTGATACATAAAATATAGGTGATAATTTTAGATTTAAATTTTTAAAATATTACACTTTAATAAAACAAAACAAAATAAAAGGATGCTCTTATCCGTCTTTTGAAATATAAAAAATGGAGATTGAGAGTAATTAAGAATAGAGATAGAAATCTCATTGATAAATGATAATTAATATTTGTCATATGGAATCAAGAATTTAAAATAGCTATAGGAAATACAAAAGGAATATGAAATATAGAAAAGGATATAATTACCAATTTAATTTAAATATTTAATGTATAAACAATATAAAAATCATAAATAGATTCTGTTTTCTTACCATTTTTTTTTGACAGTTAGAGTTTTTCCCATTGAACTAGTGTTTTTTTTCTTTTTTCTCCATCCGTCAGAATTTTCTGAATTTTGTAGAGCATACTCATTTGCACCGATTTGGTGGAATAAGTTTTATATGTCCATGCTCATTAGTTTTTTTTTTTAATGGAGAGGCCACCAAAATCTGAGTCGGATTCATGAATTTTAGATTCTGAAAATGAACTCAATGAATTCTTCTGAGTCTGATCCACTACCTTTTGCTACACTAAACTCAATTTCTTTTACTTGTTCTAAATGAGATTTCCCATGATTGTAGCGCTTCATTTATGAGTTTACTTATATTGTGCCCTGTGTGTGGCTCAGGGAAGTGTGTAACTTGTAAGATGACATGTTTAACTGTAAACTCATGTGTTACAAATCTAGCAGTTAAACTGTAATACGATTGATTTGTGTGCTGACAGGTCCAACCATCACTAGTTAAACTTAACTAGGAAATCTGCTTGATCAGCTCATATTTTACTTTGGCTTTTATGGTTTCATACATCAGTGGAATGACTTTTGTGGAGAAATAATTTAGACTAGGTATTGCATAGTTTGGAGCTAAATTCTTTAAAAGTCGGGTAAAACCTTTATCTTCAACAATACAGTATGGTTGCAAGTCTAAACATATCATTTTTCCAATAAGCTTGGTAATAGCTTGAGCCTTAGGATTGTCAAGTTGTCACAATTCTTTTCTTTGCAAAATCTCCCGCAGTGAGACCTGAAACAAATTCAACGAATTAAAAAAAATTACTTAGCAACTTGTAACTAACAATGGCCAGCAACGGATCTAAGTGGCGGATAGAGGTATGTATCGTTCCTTCCTCATCAGAACATTTATGATAATATTATAAGCTTAGGTAAGTTAAGTTAACTTTTTTCTACAGAAAAGATAATTTTTTGACAAGACATACCCCCATCCAGTCACAAAATCATGAATACTGAATAGTAAATGAATTTAGCTACAGTTATCTGAGTTACCTGTGTCGATGCTTTTTTAAAAAAAGGCAATTGTGTTATTAGACAAACGCGAGCTTCCCCGCGTTTCATCTGTGGCAGTGCTGGTAATGATTTGCACTTATTCCTGTTCTACCTGAGCATAATGTTCGAGTAGTGCAAAATTGTTTTATAGACTTTTCATTTGGATCTGGTAAAGATTCGTGGTTAACAGTTTTCTTCTGAGAAAGAATCATGCTATGTATATTGTAATGTACTTTTTTCAGATAGTTTTGTAAATTTGTTGTTGACATGTTGTGTGCGTCTCTACTTCCTCTAGACAAAATCTTCTTGCAAAGTATGCAGATGGCTTTGCCAACATCTTCATCACTCACTTTAAAATAATTCCATAAGGGATTTTTACTTCGCGATGAGGTAGCCATAATGCGCTAATGGATAATTTAAAGTTATAATAACAATTCTGAAAATTGAAATATAAAGTTTAATTAGTTTCTTACTTTTAATAATATTTATTGAAATAAACAATGTTCGTATTCAAATTAAAAAAAAATCAAAGTCGTAAATAACCTATTAACCTATATTTGTAGAGCAGGTATAACTTTTACTAATGATCCAGCGTACAAAATCAAAAAAAAAAAACGCAATTGACTTATATTTCAATTTTGCTTTTCTATGTATTAAGACTTAGTAAAAAAAACTTTCTAAATAAAAATTGTTTCGTGCGTTAAAATTAACTTATTTGTATAGATTTTTAAAAATTTCGAGAATAGTTAGCTCTCTCTCAACTCTCGTGCGCTACGTTTTTTATTACTTAAAATCCGGAGGTTTTAGTTACATCTAAGTAATTTCAAATGAAGATTTATTTCCAGGTTGAATTTTTAATTTTAATTTAATATTAAAAAACATAAAATTTAATATAACTCGGATTTTAGAAGTTAATGCTAACTAATAACTAAATGCTAAAGAAATTGAATTATAATAATTTTTCATTATTTTATTACCAACTAATGAACAAATAAATTTTGTTGCAAAGCTCGAGTGATCATAACTAAATATTAGGGTTATGGTATTTAATTATATAAATTTACTATAATGTTACAGTATAAATCAGCTTATATTGAGTGATTATAAAAAAAATCAATGTGTTTCATTAAGTAACTTTACTTACTATCCGCTATCGTGCCGTTTTTGGCCGCCCTACGCACAGCCTTGCCACCTCCAAAAGCCGATGCTGAATTCATTTAATCTTCACAACTGTATAGACCGGAGGCTTATTTAAATTTCTTATTATTCATCCGTTATTTAGTCAAGAAGAAAAGAAAAAGAAGTATTTTGAATGTTCAACTACGTTTTATTCGGAAAACAGACGTCGTTTGAACGTTTAAAAAATGTCTTCCTCAGTCAAATGCCAGCTTAGCAATGTCCAAGTATACTGTAACATACCAAAAAATATTTTAAAGTAATTAAAGATTCTAACCTATAGCTTAGAATCTTAAAAAAGTTTAATGCTTAGAAACCTAAAAACATTTTGCCGAAGCTAATGATTCGGCAAAAAAAGCCGATGGCTTCGGCTGAACCGAAGGTTCGGCAAAATTGCAGAAGCTTCGGCAAACCGAAGCCAAAGCCGAAGCTTTCGTACATCCCTAGAATAAAATGCATCTTCAAGGACAGAAAAATATTTACTTTTATTATTTCTTTTATAAAGTTTTAGAAAATTTTAAAGAAGTTTGTAACATACCCTTTTCTAAAATTTCATTTTAACCTTTGTTAAAATATAACGAGCATTTTTCATTTTTGGACTTGACAATTGCTGTTAAAATCTATCATTAAATTAAAAAGTGAAAGAAAGTTATCAACATTTCCAAGTTTATCTACATTTTCAAGCATACCAGACAGAGGTATATATTGTTTTCCACAATGAATTACAACTTTCATTATACATTTCAAAATTTGTGTATTGCGTTTGATTCGTTCAGCAAGTCCTTTATTTATTTGATTATCCACTCTAAGAAACATTTTCAAGTGTTGATTGAATAGTATTATATACGTTCAAACAACGTTTGTAATATACTCTATTTTTTTGATAATCTAATTTTTCTTTAAGCTCATTTCAATTTTTATAAGGTTTGTTAACCGAATTCCTACTTTTGTTTTTTAATTTTTCTTCCTTAGCCCCAGCTTTTCTTTTATGATTCATATTAAACTAAATAATTTATAGGAATAAAAAAACACATGTAAGTAAATCGTGGCTGACAAAACAGGTTTTGAAGTCGAAGGGCAAAATCGTCAATTTCTAAAAAAAGTCCCCTATATCTAGAAATTTCTGAATAAAAAGGTTCTTTAGAAAAAAAGGAATGTGTGTGTGAGGGGGGGGGAAGGGGTGCTGTGGGAAGGGTAGGTGTTGTAGGGTGCCCCTGCCACACTTGTCGTGTCAATGGCTTAAAAATACAGAAAAAACAAAACGCTTGAAAAAAGTACTCAATATTTGCGCAATAAGACAAAACGTTGTGTAATGCAATATTTTTTTTTTTATAGCTGCACTATATTCACTTTTTTTTTAACCAGTTCTATTGGTTAACGTTAGAAAAAAAACTTAAAAGTTTTAATGCATTAATGTTGCTATGCAATAAAATTTAATTGTCGTTTTTGCGACATAGTCGAATTTTGCAAAAGCTTAACGCAACACAGCATTTAATAAAAAAAAAAGCAAAACCATAAATAGCAGTATCCCACTTTACTCACAGGCACTATACTCACAACTATAACAGCCACTATACTCACAACAGGAGCCAATATACTTACAACAGCCACTATACTCACAACAGAAGAGTAATAGCAACTATACTTATCCCCTCCTTCCTAGTTACGCGCTTATAGCTATTAGTCAAACTTATATCAAACTTACACAAAGACTCATATATAGATCGTTCAAAAATTTCTCAAGTAAGGTTTTTGCAAAAATACTTCGTTTCAACTTTAAATCTTGTTATGATATTAGTACTTTTAAATAAGATATTCAGCAATTTGCTTAATATTCATGCTCCTCTTAAATCAAAAATCCTAAGAGATAAAAATAAACCTTTTATAACTGAAGACTTACGAAAAGCAGTTATGCTCCGCTCTTCATTATATAAAAAAGTTTTAATTGATAAATCAGATTTTTCAGCTCTAATGTACAAAAAACAAAGGAAATTGGTGGTCAAGCTTAACCGAAAAAATAAGAAAGAGTACTTTGAGTAAATCAATACACTTTCGACTTCAAATACATCTCTCTAGAAGCTAACTAGGCCTTTCTTTTCGGACAAATCTACAAATTCTAACAAGTGTATCACTCTGACTGAAAATGGCAACATTATCTCAGACAGTTCTTTGTTGTTTTTAATAAATATTTCATAAATGTTGCATTGCCATTAAGTATGGCCGACCATATTAAATGGTCTTTTTCTTCTTGCACTTTAGACCCAGTTGAGTCAGCGATTAAAAAGTATGCAGACCATCCTAGTATAAGAAACATTAAAAATAAATTCAAAATGAATGCACATAATTTCAAGTTCCGTTATATTACACCTGATGATATTACAAAAATTATAGGGTCTATGAAAACAAAAACAAAAAACAAGTGGTGAAATACCAACTTTTATGTTAAAATCTTACTTAATATACTTTAGGGATAGTCTTACAGATTGTATCAATAATAGCATCTTAGATGGAACATTTATGTCATTTCTAAAAATAGCGGATGTTTTACCGTGTCTTAAGAAAAATGACCCAAAAGATAAGGCTAACTATCGCTGTATAAGTATTCTACCCGCTCTCTCCAAAGTTTTTGAAATGATCGTCTATGAACAGATTTTATTAAATATGGAGCCAAAATTTGACAAACTTTTATGTGGTTTTCGTAGAGGTTATAGTACTCAGCATACATATATTTTTACTTAATAAGAGGCATGAATGCATCAACAATGGAGCTATTGTTGGAACATTATTAATGGATCTATCTAAAGCGTATGATTTCATTCCGCATGACCTACTTATTGCTAAATTAGAGGCATATGATTTCACTAAAAAAAGCCTTAAATTTCTTATATAGTATATTAGTGGTCGTAAACAAAGGGTAAGGGTAGGACCTTCTGTTTCTAATTGGGTTGATATTATGTCGGTAGTGCCTCGAGGTTCCATCCTTGGCCCCATCCTCTCTAATATCTTTATAAATGATATATTCTTATTTATTAAAGATACTGAATTGTGCAACTTTGCAGATGATAATACGCTATATGCCTGTGATTACAGCTTAGAAAAGGTTATTTTTCGATTGCAAAAAGAAGCAACTAATACAATTGCCTGGTTTAAATTGAACTCGATGGTTGCGAACCCTGATAAATTCTAATTACTTTTAGTTGGTTTAAAAAACACAGAGAATCAATACCTAAAAATAGTTAATATAAGAGTTTTTGCCTCTGATAGGGTGGCACTACTTAGTGTTACAATTGATAAGAATCTAAATTTTGGAGAACACATTAAATACCTATGCAGTAAAACTTATGGTAAATGTTTTGCTTTTTAACGCATAAGAAGTTTTTTATCTCATAATAAAGCTACCTTGTTGTTTACCGCCTTCATAATGTCAAATTTTTCTTATTGTCCCCTAACTTGTATGTTTTGTTCTAAATACTATGACAACCTTATAAATAGAATTCATAAAAAAGCTCTTTGTATTGTCCATAAAAGGTTTGACTTATCTCTTGATGAATTGTTAAGTTTTGATGATAGTCCGAGGATCCACTTAAGAAATTTGCCCTTTTTTATGATAGAAGTTTTTAAATCAATTAATTATCTTTATCCAGAACTTATGAAGGATATATTAAATACCAAAAACCTTTCTTTAAACTTCGTTGTAGCAAAAAAACGATTCTACCTTCAAATGGCTCCAAATATAGGGATACATGTTGTATCATATTTAGAGCCATCTCGTTATGGAACACTCTAGATAACCATGTCCTCTAAAAGTTCTGAGGTGTTCAAAAAACATATCAAAAATTGGTAAGCAAAAAATTGTTATTTTAAAATCTGTTGTTTTTAATTACTATTTTTATTTATCCTGAAATAATAATACAATATTTACTTATCTGTAATGAAACAGTTGTAATTTGAATATTTTTATTTTATTTGTAATTTATATTATAGTTTTGTAAATTGTAGTTTGTTTTTTGTTTTTTTATACTTTTTAAAAAATTAATCGTAAATTGACTATATATATGTAGACATTTTTTTAACAATTTTCATGTGAGTGTGTATTGTCTATAATTGTTAAATGTGTTGATTTTAATTAGTTTTATTCTTGTTAAAACTAATTTATAAGATAATAGTAGATAAACAACCGCTCTGACAAAGTTATAATTTTTTTTCAAAAAATTTTTAAAATAGTCAATAAATAATATAAAATAAAACTTTGATGTTAAGTATTTAACACTTGTTTCTAGTTAATATTTAATTGCTTTAAAGCAAACGAGCAGTTATTTTTCATTACATCCGCCGGCGAGAGGCAAATATTTTCTCGCAGATATTTCGGCCGCAGCCAGTTAGGAGGCAGAAGCCATTGGAGGCGGCCTCCAAATGGCTTTGCCTCCAAAGTTTCTTTTAGAGGCGGCCACCATTGGCATCCGCCACTCTATTGGCGTCGGCCTCCAAAACATTTTGCCTCCAAAAAAGAACTCCGGCTGCGGCCGCCAATAGAAAAGCGGAAGCCACTGGAGGTGGAAGAAAGAATATTTTGCCGCTAAAAATTGATCGGGAGGCCGCCGTCAACAGCTTCCGCCTCCTTAAAAAGTCGGCCTTTCGGCAGAAAGTTACTTTGCCGCCGGGCGGTATTATCAACTCTGGTTTAGACGTCATCCTCCGGTGAAACATTTCAATATCAGTTTAAAAAAAATTGTAAAAAAATCAAAAATTTTACTTTACAAAGTAAATAACTATTTAATTACAAGCATATCATAAATTATATATTTGTATGATTTTGAATGAGTATTATTAATGTTAATTATAAATTAAAAATTTGTTGACAAAAAGCGGCACACCAGGCTCTCTGCTATGAAAATAAAGTTTTTCAATTTCAGCTAAAGTG
The DNA here is from genome assembly GCF_022113875.1 of Hydra vulgaris. Classification (NCBI taxonomy): domain Eukaryota; kingdom Metazoa; phylum Cnidaria; class Hydrozoa; order Anthoathecata; family Hydridae; genus Hydra; species Hydra vulgaris. The sequence goes on along the minus strand of NC_061170.1, from coordinate 20,240,104 downwards.
AAAATGCCGGAGCAGAGAAAGTTTATGCTTGAAATTGTTCAAGTTCTTTGCGTCAACAACAATTTGGGTAAAAGAGTTCTATATTTTTACAACACGTTTGGTGAAGAAGTTGTTTCTTCAGCGCAGTTTTTCACAAGTTGTGCTTTTAGTTGTTTAGTGTGTCCACGCTACTGAAAACTGTACTTTGAAGATTCCGTGTTTGGTTAAAGTTAAGGAACCTGAAAGTTAACTATATCGATTTCGCTAATAATTTTATATTGCTCGATAAGGTCTCCTTTATCTCGTCGTTCAGTTAGTGTTGTCAGATTAAGGCTTGATAGTCTTTGAGTATACGGAAGGTGTTGTAGGGTGGCAATATGTTGTGTGGCTCGGTGTTAAACTTGCTCGAGTTTGGCTATGTCTTGAGCTAAAAACGGTGGCCTGTACTACAAATTCAAGGTGTGGGCAAAATACAGCGTGCGCCATAATGCAGAACTTCAACCTTAATCTTGCTAAGAGTAGAGAAAGTCGTAACAGAGCCAACAACACTTAGGAGGGAGAGGGGCCTGGGAGACCCAACGTGTCCTACACTTTTTTTTGTAATAAACCTTTTTTTTTAAAGAAATTTCTAGATAAAGAGGGCGTTTTTTAGAAATTTAGGATAGTGCCCCTCCACTCAGAAACCCGTGTTGTCGGCCTTGCATAAGTTTTTAAGAGTAGTACACTGTTCCAAAACATTTCAAAGTTTTTGTTTTATTTGATTCATAAATTTTACCACATTTTTAAAAGTTGCGATCAGCAGAATCTTCTTTTTATCTTATCTTTATTTACTGAATCAAGTTTGTATTCTACATACCATAGTGAATTTTTAAAATCTTTATCTTTTTATTGGATTGGGTAATCATCGATATATTTAATATCTGTGCTAGTTGCTTCAGCTCTCTGTGCGGTCATTATAGTGTGATGAAATTTTGTTGTATTTTAAGACTTTAATTTTTTTGATGTATCTTATCACTTGCAGTATAAGTATGCTGTTTTTTTGGCAAAGATTTGAACAAATTGTAATAATGCTGTTGTATTGGTTGACTTTGTTTATATTATAATCAAATTACAATGTTTTTTAGATTATAATATTTATATATTTTTATAGTACTATTATACTTATTTTTTTATAATACTATTTATTTTTAAAAAACTATTGTACTTAAAGTCGTTGGCTTTGCCTATTTTTTTTCTAAAAAAAAAACACTCTATATCTAGAACTTCTCTCTCTCTTTTTTTTTTTTTTTAAAAAAAAAAAAAAAAAGAAAGATATAGATATAGAGTGCTTTTTTTTAAAATTGAAGATTGTACCCCTACACTTTGAAACCCATGTTGACGGCCCTGTTTTGTAATATACATATTATATTTTCAAAATATAAAATTACAATTTACTCTGGAATATAAAATCAAAATTAGAAGACATGACACAGAAATATTATCAGATATTTCCAGACATTTTGTCATATATTTCTCTTTAATGTCTCCAAGTTTTGATTTTATATTTCAGAGTTTTAAATTGTAATTTTATCTTTTGAAAATGTTGTATGTAAACTACTAAACATGTCAAGATTGAAAAATATCGTGTTTTTCTTAAAAATATTTTCACATTTATTGCTATTACGCTGCACAAGACTTGTTGTAATTATATTTTATACTTCCATAACATTTATATTCATACAAAACATTTTAAAGTTATAAAATGTTTTTGAAAAAATAACACCGGGAATGCAGAAGGTACAGCGTTTAGACGAAAAAACAACCTATTGTAATGGACAAATGAACCTTAGAAAAATAAATGCAATGAGGCGTGATAACTATGTAATAAGTTTTAAGTTATTTAAAGTTACGTTAATTACAAATTATAAATTTGTAAAATTTATAATTTGTAATAAATTAAAGTTTATAATTCACAAATTATAAATTTATAAAATTTATAACTTGTAACAAATTGAAATTTATAATTTTCGCCTATGAATGTAAGGTTTCTTTAAATTTTTTTACTTGACTAGTCTATTAGGGGCTGTCGATAAAGGATGTCACTATTTTTTAGACAACTTTTGCCCCTACCCTTTTGAAATGATGTCATAAAATTGGGACCCCCTCTCTTTTTTTTCTTAAACAATATTATTTCTTAATTAAAGCATATTTATTAAAATTTTTCACATGATTTACATTTTTCTGTGTTTTCGCGTTCTCTTCTACCGCAATTATGGCCATTAGCTCTCTTATGCACTTGCTCTGAATATTTAGGCGATAAGCAGAAATACAGAAAAAAAAAACGGTTCTTGCTTGTGACGTCTGAAACGACTATAGCTTTCAAGCTATCTTCTGACTGGCAGATTGGAATAGGTTGAGGCAGAAATTGACCGGAAATAAGGTGAAAATAAGAGCTCCATTTTAAAGAGCATCATCCGGGATATTTCACAACTTGCGTGAAATATTGACTGGTGCGCACACGAGAGACTATTCCCAATTCTTTAATAAGAATCAGGAAGGCCATTCCTGATTCTTCAATAAGAGATGACGAGCCTTAAGCCACGTCTTGTCTTCTGGATTGGTATACTTGACCACCGTTGAAAACTGATCAACCATCAGATCTAAAATGATCAAGGCACATATCTTCTAGCAAAATTAAAATTCTGTTTCTCCGAAAGAAGATCCACTGTCCTACCTTAATATATAAATACCTTAAGTATAAGTTGCAATGCAGATAATTAATTCCTTAAGTCTTGCTACCTATCACTATGATCAGTTGAAATTTAGACGATTTTAAATTGAGTTTTCTTAAAGACAACTTAACCAGTTGTAATGATTTTCTTTTTTTAATATGCTTACATAATTAATTTTTATTTCAACAAAAATAAATATAACCTTAACTCTACGACATGCAAGTAATTCAATATTTTGAAAAGTACCCTCCATCATTTCCACAATTTTACTTTGCGCCACTATTTTTGTAGCATTAATTCATAAAGTTAGGAACTTTTTAACACTATTTTCACATTTGTCTTTTTTCCTCAATATTCCCTTCACGGATTCAATAACTTCAAAGATTCGATAACTCGCTGCTCAGGACAGCTTGGTGGATTAGCATCCTTTGGAACAAAATTGACTCTTTTTTTTCTTAACACTAAAATACTTTTTCGGAATAGTGGATCGATGCCAGGTCTGGCCATAATAAAGTTGATTATTTTTACTTTTTAATTAAAGCAAGAATTCGTTTATATTTGCTTCTTCATTAAAGGAAGAAGTCGTTTTTTCAAACATTCCCTCACATACATATCTGGTGTCAAAGATTAATTTGTTATGAAAGGAGAGCTTCTAAAACCTCAACTGCAAATTGTCTGCCATAGAATGATTTCGAAAGCGATTTTCTTACTCAAATGTACTTAAATTTGTTAGAAGCTTTATAACGTTTTGACTGATAATAATATTGATTACCTAGAAGCATCGAGTGATCTTTTTTACCATAAGTTTTGTCGTCTTTAAAAATGCATAAATTTTTTTCCTACTTAATTTAAGCAAATTTTTAGCTTTTCCAATTGCCTTGATTTTTCCATCAAGCGATCATTTTTTTTTTTTTTCTTGTAATGTTATTTCAGATTTTCTTTTTTGAATACTCTTTTTACAAAAACTTTATTGAGCTTGCATCGAAACTTCAATGCAAAAGCTTGCATCAAAACTTCGCAGCTAAATCTTGTTGTGACTGAGTCAGATTTTGTGGAATTGAGTCGACTAATGGTTTTGCCTTCTTTTTAGAAATAAATCTTGATTTACCAACACTTCCCAATATTATTTTACAATTTTGTTTTCTTTATAACATTTTATAATAATTCCAACAGTTGATTTTGGAACGTAAACCTACACTCTCACACAAAGAAACTAATTATGTTAGTATCATTATAAAAATCATAACAATTAATTATGTGGTTTTTGAGAAAACTCAATTAAAAACCAACTGATCATGGTGATATATTGTAATTTGATAAAGAGTTGATATTCAAATTTGAATTCCTTAAGTGTCTAGATGAGTTCCTTTATGATCACGAGGGAGAATAAATCCCGCTAAATCAACTTTGAAGACAACTTGGTCAAAGGGTCTTTTGTAATAGAATCGAACTCTGGCAGTGTCTAAAGTTGTTCAAAGTCCTATCTGTGAGCATATGCTGTCGACGATAAATGCTTTTCAGATAGAACAGCAATATAAGTGGGATCAAAATAGGAAACTACGTCAGATTTTCCAAGCTCATTTCGTTTGATTTCAATGCCTGCGTTGAGATACGGGATGAGCTTGTGCTTTGCGGCGATGACCCAATCATGATCAGGAAGATAAACATGATATTCCGTATGCATTTATATCTTGGAGCTTGTTTGTTAGCAGCGGGGATTCCAATCGGGATCTAAGCTTTATTGTCTTAATTTATAAAGCACATATCCTTGGGGCCTAAAAAAAAACAAACTTCTTCCACATTCCTTATAGTTTCTGTACAAAATGGATCTCTACGTTACTTGAATGGAGGTCGTTTTAGGCTTGCATCAATTAGTATAGTCTTTACTTTTTTACTACTTTGATGAAAAAAAAAAATTCTTAATCAAAAAATTTAAACTATTTTTGTTATGTGTGCTTATAACAACTTATTACTTATAACTTTGGGCTTATAACAAAATATAACTTATAATTAGTGACTTATAATAACAACTTATAACTCTGAGCAGCCGTTTCGTTGTGGTTAGCGTACTTAGCTCACAAGACAGAAACTGTGGTTCAACGCAACCTCTGGGCAAGTTTTGTAAGATTGGTAAGGAAGGAGGTGTGAACTTCCATTTAAATGTTATTCGTGGTGCTCTGTGATAAGACCGTAAGGACATCTTGGGGCACCTAAAATAAATAAAAAGTTACAAAATAAATAAATAAATAACTTCAGTTTTTTAATTTAACTGTTTCGTTACGGCCTGTAAACATTTTATTTATTATTGCAAGTTTCGTTGAAAAGAAGTATAAATGCTTAAATATTGCAGAGGTATTGAGCAAAGTTATCGAACTTTTAAATTTTTTTAAGTTTAAACTAAGTTAATTATTTATTAACACCATATCTCACGGAAAGTTAAAAAAAAAAATTAATTTTAATCTTCTGAAAGTTTCTAATTATTTTCAATTTGATTTAACTTATTTGCTTGTAACTATTTACAATTTGCTACAAATTTAGAAGTAATCCTAAAAAAAGTTCCCAAAAAAAGTAAAAAAGTATTCTTCCGTAGAAAATATTTTTTACATTTTAAAAACCGGATTAACTAGACTTACCAGCGCAAAGGACAAAAATTTTTGAATTCTTTTTTGAATTTGACGGTCAAAGATGTCTTTTTTTGTAGAAGAATAACTCATATATTGTTAATTATAAAAATTTGGAAGAACGAATTTATCATACTCAGCTTGAAAAGAAATCATCTCATAAAACTTGCTGGTGTAGGTAAGGTGTATTTTTGAAAATGAGTTCAAAAAACAACCCAAAGCTCTTGTTGTTAAATAGGTAAAAAAAAATGTAGATAAAGTAAAAATTTGAAACTTTTGCTTGTTTATACATTTGTTTTTATGAACAATATTTTATGGCTCATTAATTCTTTTGTATAAGATCAAACTAACAACCTGATTTACAGCATAATTAATAACTAAAAGGAGTTATTTGGTTACTGAGTAATATACTACAGGATTAAATTTTTTTTTAGGCCTAATAAAGCAACTTTAATCTCACAACACTTATCAAAAAGGTGACTTAAATTAACTAGTTGTACGGACGCGTAAAATGCGAGTCTTGGTAAGCTTATTCCAGACCTACCTCAGTTACTATATTTATTACTTTATTATTATTTACTTCAATAACATTCTTTGAAATAGCTCTTTGAACAAAAAAAATAATAAAATAAAACAAAATAATATGGGTTCTTTTTCCGCTTACTTAGAGAATATAAATTTAAAGCTATAATAAATATTATACTTTTTTTTTATCTTTCAAACACATATATTTACTAACAAAGAAAATGAGGACCCAGGGTCAAAAGGAGATAAATATATCAAGTAGATATATCAAATTTTTATAATTAACAGATAGATAACTCTATCTGTTAATTATAAAAATTTTGAAGAACGAACTTATCGTGCTCAGCTTGCAAAGAAACACCCGACAAATCATCTCATAAAGCTTGCTGGTGTAGGTAAGGTGTATTTTTAAAAATTTTTAATAGCAATTTTTCTACAATAAACTCTTAACAAAAAACACTTTTAATTAAGTTGTTTTTTTCTTTTGTTTTTTTACTTTTAATATTACTATTCTAACGGATAGGCTTATTATAGTTGTAATTATTTATGAAAGTCATTTTCATTCTCTTGGTAACAATTTTCAAGATTTCTTATAAGATTCAAAAGGTTGTTTAAGTCGAATAAAAAATCTTTTATTTGTTCACCAACATCCTTCTTTAGATCATCAAAATCTAAATTGCAGGTCTTTAAATTAGATAATTGTTTATTTTTTTCTAAATGAACATCGAATTCCATTATTCTTAATTTTTAAAACTAGATTAAAAAATAACATCCCAACAATAACCCACAAAAATAGGACATATAGCATAAGACATTTGTAAGTACACAGTTTGACTGGCAAGCCTAACAACCATACTCTACAGGTTGCTAAGTTGCATCACTTTAAAAACATTGAAACAATATAATAAAAATATATATACAAGCAATAAACATATATAACCTTATATAATAAATACAATCTTACATTACACATATAAACACATATAAAAATTATAAACATATATGACAAACAGGGCCGTTCATAAGGAAGGGGTGTAAAGAGCCACACCCCAACGCTAACTCCCAAAGCTGATATATGTGCATTTGAGTTGGCACATTGGTACATTATCATACAACACGTGTTCGCAATCTACAAACAATAGACTTTCAAATTTAAAAATCTAAAGGCTATAATTAAACAATATTAGAAAATATTACATTTTTTGTGTAACATTTCCCACCTACCATACGTTAAATGTTATCAATTTTAAAAAACCAATTATTAAATGCTATTTGAATAACCTTGAACCTGCAACATAAAGTTGACCAAAATAAAGTAAATCTAAAAAAAAGCAGTGTTGAGAAACATTTTTTTAAGATATAAACTAACTTTATCGAATGTTTGACCTTGACTTTAATTTTCATTGAATTTGCTAATAAAACTGACAGGAAACTGACAACATTTTAGAACAAAAGTTAAATTTGTATCTGATGTAGCTACCTGAATTCGAGCAACAAATAGTGATATTTCATAACCCAAGTTTGTGATCTAAATTTCTGAGTAACATAGTTACACAACCAATTTTCAATTTTAAATAACGAAGAGACATACCTGAAGGAATTAAGCTGTTCAAAATCTAAACAGGAAAGTTATTTCTTTCATTAAGGTCATCAGTCACAATTTAGTCAGCTCTTAAAAACATTTTAACATTTCTTTATTTTATTTCTTCATTTATTGATAATGTAGCTAAATTAGTGGGTATTAAAATCAAAACAAAACAAAAAAAAAACAATGGGGCTTCACAGAATAAATATTTATTGAAATTGTCTTTCAACTTTTTTCCACAAATAACATCAACTTTGTTTTTGGATTTTCTCAAATAAACTATTTTTTTATAAAATTCAACACTGTTTATCATTATTGTTTGTTATTTAATTTCTAACATTAACTGGTTTTTTTTAAATTATCCTTTAATAGGGTACAAATAAATTACATATATATATATATATATATATATATATATATATATATATATATATATATATATATATATATATATATATACATATATATATATATATATATATATATATATATATATATATATATATATATATATATATATATATATATATATATATATATATATATATACATATATATATATATATATATATATATATATATACATATATATATATATATATATATATATATATATATATATATATATATATATATATATATATATATATATATACATATATATATAAAGTTATCTAACTTAGCTTCTACTGTTAGTTTCTCCTTTAGCAGGATCATTAGGAAGATATATGTAATATTGCAATTTTAAAATAGCAAGTTAAAACTTTTCCCTTGTTGAGCGAAATAAACAAATATAAGCGTTTTTAGCAACATCTCGTGCAACATAAAATATTCAAAAATTTCAAATTTGCTTAAATTTTTATTAGCGCAATATAATTCAAGAGAAGCTAATTTATTCGGACTTGCTGAAAAATTTTAAATATTTTTTTTGGAACCTGGCAAAATTAATGTTTAAATTTTCGTTTTTTAAAGCTTTTGAAAATCGCGTATTTTACACAGCTGTCCTTAACTACATCGAGTAGCCGCCGAGGTTACGGAAATCATAGGTGATATGATCATCCTTAAGTAACAAGTTATGGTATAACTTTTTTATTTTCTTCAAACATAATTTCTTAGTTAACAAATTCAAATTTACGAAATATTTCTCAACCATTGTTGGTTCGACTCCCGATGTGTTCACAACGGAAAACCAGTTAAGTGGTTCTTAGCATTCATTCCTATGCATTATCATTTTGCAATTCCTTGTTTGAAATGGTTTTAAAAAAGTTAGATTAGTATGCAATTAACATTTAAAATTGCCGTGGTCAGTCATACGACAATGCTAGTAATATATCTAGAATCAACTTTGGTTTACAAGCAAGAGTTAAAGAGATCAACGTTCTCGCCGAATGCATTCCATGCGTAGCTCACTATTTGAACCTCGTATGAGTATGTACCGAAGAATCCAACGGAGCTGCTGTTAATTTCTTCAACTTTCTTCAAGAAATTTATAACTGCTTTTTGCGTCAACGCATTGATGTCTATTTTTTATTGTTCAAATAGAAAAGCGTTTATTGGATTCCATAGAACTAAAAGATACCATATTTGCATTTGTAAGCTTAAAATGCAAACGAAAGGTGTTATTAAACCTATGCTAATCGCAGCGTTTTTATAATAATAAAAAAACGCGAGATGCTAGTTTAAATACAAAAGGAAATAAATTATAAAACCATAGCGCGGCAATTACAAAAATTTTTTTAGCTTAAAACTGCTGTCAAATTTGAATACCATGAGACCAACAGTACTTAACCCAGCCCTGATTATTAGTAATAATATTATCGGTAATTGGTGCAGTTGATTTTGTCACACGTGTTGGCATGGGAAAACGCTGTATTACAAAAGTGTATTTATAAAACGCGCTATGTGTTTATTTGTTTTAATATTTAATAATTCAAAATAAAATCACCCAATAAGTAAAGATGTTTTTTTACGAGTTTTTTTTGCAAGTAATTTAAGTGGTTTTCAAATAGATTTTTTTAAATGTATTTTTATTTGTTTTATTAGTTATTTTAATAGTAAATGACTCACAATCAATGTCATCTACTCTGAGGGTATCTACATGCAATAAGTTTTGGAAAAAAGCAGATACGCCCCCTCCAATACCGTTTTCTTACGGTTGGTGGATGGGTCTATATTGTGATAATTCCATTCTGCATTAATTTTGGTCAAAAAAATAACTTTTTTTACGAAATTTGCGATCTCAAACGGTACACAAAGTTAATAAAAATTTAAATTACTTGTAACGTGCTACATACCAAACTTCCAAGTTTTTGTTTGCTTGTCATTGTTAAAGGCAGCCATGTTTTCAATTGCATCTCCGAGCAGTTGTAAATAATTTTTATTAAGTGTGACATTTCGCAGGATTGACTATAACACCTCTTTCCCTTACACCTTTACCTGGTGGTCTGGATCAACTAAAATAAAAAAACCCATAATCGCCCCTCCTTACTAGATAGTCTGGATCTGTTTAAGTTGGGTGAATTTCAGTTTTGATGAATTTTTTTTTAAGAGCCATTTGGTACTTTTTAAAGATTCACCCCCCCTCTCTAATTTTGTCCGTAGAATTGCCTCTGACTACGGTGGCTATCAAGTTTTTTCTCAGAATACAGTTTTTTTTTTCTTTTTTGTTAAAAAGGTTTTCTGGGTTATTTTTATTAAAAAAGTCTTTCTTAAAAGCGTGTAAATTGTAAAAAAATAAGTTACACGTCTCCCAGTAAACACCGTTTGATGGCTCTTTATTGGGCCAATAACTTTTTTGAACATATATAACGGGCCATTGTATGCCATCGTTTTGCCTTAATTGTTGAGGCTTTGCGTTTGTCGGCTTGGATTTGCAGTTGATATAGAAGCCTAAATACTAGCCAACTTATTTGGGAATTTATTAGGCCAAGATTGGCGAATAAATATATAATAAATATATACCAATAGCAATTTTAAATATGACGCACATTTCGGATTAACGCAATCATTTTGGACCAATATTAACAATATTATTATTGGAAATAAGTTACTATTATTTCAGAACTGTATTTAGTTTTAAATTCAACTTCAAAGTATACATATATATGAACTATACACATTTTTTTTTTCATAGTTTTAGTTTATTATCATAATAACTTTACTAAAGTTTATATAACTTATATAAAAAGGGATTTTAACAGATCATGGATACTGTACAATCTTATTGGTCAAAGAGAAGAAAAATAGTTAAATCTGTCATTAAAAATATGTCGAATACTGATACGGAATCTTCTATTTTTAATAATAATAAATCTTTAAAAAAATCTTTTAATGATATTCAGAGTTGCCACCAAATCAGGGAAATCAGGGAATTCAGGAAAAATCAAGGAAATTTAGATACAATCAGGGAAAATCAAGGGGAAATAATTAATTTAGAAAAAAATCAGGGAAAATCAGGGAACTTTTTAATTTTTCTTTAACGTTTTGATAATTTTTCTAATAAAAATCTTTCTTTTCAAGGGTACCAGGGTTAATGTTTAACATTTTAACAATTTAAAGGTACCAGGGTTAATGTTTAACATTTAATAAGAAAATTAATCATATTGTGTTTACATTAATTCAATGTTTGCAACTCAATTCAAAGAATAATGGTTAAGTGATCCTTTGTTTGAAAAATGACTGGTAATAGGCAGTGTAAAAAAGTCTGCCTAGTGAAAAATATGAAAAATTTAATTTGTCAAATATGCAAAAGAGTTATGATAAGTCACATGGATGTCAAAAAAAAGCACAAAAGTCAATGCCAGTATCTTGCCTGCACAGTCTACATCTATAAAGCAAGCACTTCAAACAGTAGATTAATGTGATAAAAGTTGTACAGAAATATACTCTGTTTTAAATGCAATACAGAATAATTTCTAATTAAACTTATGTAATGAAAATTGCCTACTTTACCAGAAAATGTTGTATAATCAATTTTGGTAATGGGCCTTATTTTTACAGACTTTTAACTAAAAATTTAAAAAATCTCCTTATTATAATCTTTCACTTGATGAAAGCCTGAACGATTCTTTTAAAAAGAGCCAATTGGATCTAAATATTCAGATTTGGAGCAGCAATCTAAATCATGTTGAATCCAGATACTTTGACTCTAAATTTTTAGGTCACCATATAGCAAAGAGTTTAATTAAAAGTATGACTGAACTAAGTATGGAAGGTAAAAATGTGAACTGGTCCCTTCTTAATCTTCTTGAAATACACCATGATCAACAAGAGCTACCTAAACTTCTTAACGTTGGGAGCTGTAACCTTCATCTAATACATGATTTCAAATCAGGTTTTCAATCTGCTGAATGGAATATAAAGAAGTTAATGAAAGCATCATACAACCTTTTTTATGATTCTTCGGCTAGAAGAGCTGATTATGTAACAGTTACTGAATGTGACAGTTTTCTTTATGCATTTTGCTCAAAACATTGGGTTGTAGACCAAAACGTTGCAGATAGACTTTGTTTAATTTGGGAGAATGTTAAAAAAACTAACCAAGTATCGGAAGACTCTTCTTAAAAGTAAGCAACCAAAATGAAAGAGCTATGACAAGTGTTCGAAAGTTGTTAACAAGGCCAAAAGTATCAAGACCAAGGCCAAGGCTACGCGTTACAAGTCCAAGATCAAGGCCAAAGGTTACAAGGCCGAGGAAAAACCCAAGGCCAAGAGTTTAAGGCCAAGGCCAAGATTAGGAGTTTCAAGGCCAACGTCTACGCAAACATTTTCAAAACCAAATACTTTAACTTTTGCATTGCGTTAGGGCCAATTATTAACACAACTGTAAGTAGCAAGTGGTGTGAAAATAAAACCACATTTTGTAAAAATATACCAAGGTTATGGGCAGAATTAAGCAAAATCAATAAGAAAATTGGTTTTTTTAAGGGCCAAGACGAAAATTTTCAAGGTCAAGACCAAGGCCAACAGTTTCAAAGCAAAGACCAAGGCCAAGGCCTCAATTTTTAGCCTTAATGCAAGGCCAAGGTCAAGGCCAAGGACTAGCAACTCTGGTTCGGGGGAATAAAAGATGAATTAAATTTGACTAAATTGAAGTTTTTTGGTTACATTGCAAGTTTGTTGCAGAAAAACTTACTAAGATATCAAATCAATGCCCTAATGATTCCTTTTTTTTTTGAAGATTTGTTCTCAACTGTTCAAAGTTTAATGGGTTTAATTATAAAACAAAATGTCCTTTGCATTGTTAATGGCAGGTATCTTCAGAAATATGATTTTTATGCTATTAAAATTAATGACAATTGGATTTGCTGCAGAACGTGACATAATCGAATTGAGGAAAAAGGATACATTATCTCAGGATGTCACCAACAGTTTTATAAAAGATTATGTCTCATTATCATTGTAATTCTGGAAAAAATATTTGAAAGATGTTTGAATCGAATTTCTTTTCTGAAAGCAACTAGTTGCATCAGTCCCATGTCAAATCTTTCGAAACAAAAAGCTGATATTCTTATTCATCAGATGAAATCTGTACTACATCTAGTTCTTTCGTGCTCACATATTACTTCAAATGAATGTGATCAAGCTTTCATACAATATTTAAAGTTGTTATAGGAAAGTTCATCTACTCTTTTACTTGTATTCAAATATTTTCACACTGGAAATTGTTTAAACAAGTTTTATTTTGAAATCGTTAAAGTTGGTGTAGGTTTTATAAAGGTTTGGCAAAAGTTTTGATATTTATTTTTTTGTTATATCATAGGCAAGCATCAATTGAAAGAGGTTTCAGTAATACCAGTAATATGCTCAGTGAAAAAATGAAAGGAATGTCACTTATATCTCGTAGCTCTATCAAGGATTTTATGGTGTCAAACAAATTGAAGGCTCACGAAATAGAAATAAACAATGAAATGATAAGTGCTGTTTGTAGTGCCTCATTTCAATAAAAAAACTATTAGAAAGAAAATAGAAAACTTCAAGCAAAAGAAAATAGCGTGATAATGCTTTTAGATCAAAAAATTTTAAGACTTAAAGAAAAGCAAAAAGTATTAAAAGATGAATGTAAAACATAAAATTGGAAATTTATTACATTCATTACATTTTTTTGAATTTCATTATTTTGTACCCGAGAAGTCTGACAGGTTTTCAATGCCTATTGACGTATATTTAAGACGGATATGTATCCGTCTTAAATATACCCTGGTTCAAAGAAAAATTTCATATGTTGGTTGAAGTATTTGATTATTTATTTTAGGTTTCAAGCAAATTGTTTGGTTCATTACTCATTGGGGGATTATAGTATCTGTTTTTTAGAGGTAAAAATGCTCTGGGGTTATTGGAGAAGTTTAAATGTTAATTTTGGGCATTTGAATGCTGGAAATATCAGGGGAAAATTAGCAAAATTCAAAGGGAAAAATCTGGAAAAATCAGGGAGAAAAAAGTAAAATTTTAGCGAAAAATCAGAGAAAATCAGGGAGGAAAAAGCAAAATTTTGGCAAAAAAATCAGGGAAAATCAGGAAATTATGTTCCTAAATAATGGTGGCAACCCTAATATTGTAGGAAAAAAAGATGATTATCTTGTTTGTAATCAACATTTATTAGATCACTTCTCTCCAATACTTGATAACTCCAAATATAATAACGATTCTGAGTTAAATATATTGGTTTTAATTCAATCGATAAAGAAAAGTTAACTGAAAATAGTAATTATGACGAATTTATAACAAATAGTTGGGAAATATTTATGAGGCAGGATACAATTGAATCCATTGATGTAGAGTCATTGTTGGATGATAGCAGTGAGGAAAGTGAACCTGATATTGAAAATGAAAAAAAAGAGCTATCATTTGATTTCTATTCCTATGCAACACATAATTCATTTGCCTTATTTTTGTACAAGTCTTTGCTCTGAAACTCTATCACTTTCTCTACAAATTAATATTGATGGATTACCTTTACAGAAGTCAAGTACTCAACAATTTTGGCCGATTCTAGCAAGAGTATCAATCCCATTTTCAAGTAATCCATTTTTGATTGGCTTCTTTTGCGGTCAAAGTAAACCAGTTAACTTGAATGAATATTTAAAAGATTTCATTGAAGAAATGTTAGAATTTGAAAAAGGTCCTGTTAAAATTGATCTAGATGGTAAAAAATACTCAATAAACATTGGTATATCCTGCTTTGTATGTGATACTTCTGCAAGGGCATATATAAAACAAACTAAAGGACATACTGGATATTACAGTTGTGATAATTGTATCCAAAAAGGGGAATGGCACAGTAAGGTTACATTTCTTAATACTGATGCTACACTTAGAACTGATCATTCTTTTAATGAAATGGCAGATGCTAATCATCACATTGGAAATACTCCGCTTAAAAAATTGTCTATTGGAATGGTAACTCAGTTTCCACTTGATTTTATGCACCTAGTGTGTCTAGGAGTAATAAAAAGGATTGTGATGTTTTTAATAAAAAGCCCTGTTAGTGATGGAATAAGATTAGGAAAATCATCTATTAATGGCATTTCAGAGAAATTAATAGAGTTTAAAAAATTTATTCCTTGTGAATTTTCTAGACGATGTCGGCCTTTAAGTGATATAGAGCGTTGGAAAGCAGTGGAATTCAATTAGTTTTTATTATATAGTGGCATTGTTGCACTAAAAGGACATCTTTTGAAATCTGTATACAACAATTTTCTTTTGTTTTTTGTTGGGATACACTGTTTAGCCATTTTAGATCTTTATCAAAGTCATACTGATTATGCGGAATCTATCTTACGCGCCTTTGTAAAAAATGCTATAAAAATCTATGGCAGAGGTTTTAATAGCTACAATGTACACAGTCTAATACACATTGCAAGTGATGTAAAAATATTTAGACCTGTTTATAATTACTCTGCATTTCCGTTTGAAAATTTTCTAGGACATTTAAAGCATTTAATACGTAAACCTTATTTACCACTTCAACAGGTTATCCGGCGTAAATCTGAAAGAAATGGATCTTTTATAAGAAACTCTGATAAATGTATGAAGGAAGACATTCCCAGGAAGCTGCATGAAAATGGTCCTATTGTTTTAAGAGCACAAACAGAGTGTCTGCAGTATCAAGAAATTACTTTAAATGAAAAAGAAATGAACTGTTGTTTAATTCGTAACATATTAAAGTCTCATGGTGATAATAAACATTTTATTGTTTATGAAATATTTCTTACTATTGAACTTTTCTTTAGATATCCTGCAAAATCTTTCGAATGTTTTGGTATAGTAAAGGTCTTTAAGTTATCATGTCAGTATGAATCTGCTACAACAGATGAAATACAGAAAAAAAATGTTATACTACCATGCAAGTCCAAATTTGTTAGTATTCCTCTGTCTATGAAGCCTCAAATACATAAATAATAAACTGGAATTTTTTTTTCTTTTTTCGCTAAATTTTTGTATCAGCGCTCATTTGCATATAAGTATTAGTATTTGGTATTACTGATTTTCATGTTAATCTTTTTATTTCAGTTAGTAATGTATTATTTAGTTGAATTTGAGGATGGAGTGGCAGTGGTTTCTCATTGCTGGTTGTTACAAGAATCAACTACATGTTATTGGCCTCAGGGAATTGGTGCTACACAATGGTCAAAAATGAACAAGTTACCAATTCCTAATCACAAAGATTGGCCTCTTTATTATTATATAAGAATATTGAAAATTGGAGGTATATAATTTCTATATGTTTTTGGAAAGTTTTGATTATATGATTTTTTTCTGCAAATTATAATTTTCCAGACTATGAAAAGATGAAAAAGGCAGAGGCTAAATCTTTGCACTACACAGATTTTTCTTCAAGTTGTTCGGAAATAAAACATGATTTAAAGGAGAAAAATTTGCAAACGCAATGGCAAAGTATATCATATTTATTGTATATTTTTAAAATACAATATTCTAAATGATTCTAAATGCAAACTAGAATTCTTAGCTTGAAATTTTAAATTCATTATTATTTACTTACAATTTTATTAACATTTTTTTTTCAATTTTAGGAGTCCTGACATTTCAATTTAGAAAAAGGAAAAAAAAGAAAATTCGAAAATCAAGAAATAGAAAAACTCACCAATTAATCCATCAGAAAATTCTAATTCTGATTCTTCAGATAGTGAACATTTGGTACAACTTCTTCAAAAAACCCCATGTAGACAGTCAACTTCAACCACTTCCACAGATCAAACTGATAAACCTTCACCAGCTAGTTCTAGCACAAACATCACATCTTCAATTTGTAAGTTTTGCATTTAAAATAATATTCTAAAATTAATATGTTGCATATTGCAAGTTGGCATATGTGTTCAATTATATTTTCAAAAAAATGTTCTTTTTATAATAGACCGCTTTTGAAAGTTACAAAATACTAATTTTTTTTATGGTTCCGGGGGCTCTAATAAGTTAAAGGTTTTTTTTTATTTTTTATTTTGAAGTTAACATTTATAGTTCCAAAGTCTCTCAACTTTTTTAAAGCCCTAACACTAGAAATTATGCAAATAAAAACGATTTTGTGACTTGCACAATTCCTAGAGTCATTTAGGGGTCTCTATATACTTGAAAATTTTCTATAAATATAATTTATTGTAATTTTTGGATAGTTCCTGATTTAGTAAAACAAGCTGTGGCTGATGTTGTTCGACCATATTTTCATAGTGTTATTAAACAGTTGGAGGAAATTAAGTCAGAGTTACGCGTGCAGCGCCAAAAGCAAGTTTCTATTAATCACAATACAAGTGGAAATCTTCCAGAAAACTTTACATTTCCATTAAAAGAAATAGATGAACTCTTACTGTTAAAAAGCATTTTTCTGGAAAATACTGAATGTCGATCAAATGCAGTAAGTCTAATTTTATCATTATATAATATAAAGAATATAAAAGTTTACTTTTATTTTTTAAATTAAATAAGTATATTTTTTTCCATTTCGAATTGACTTCATATATAATAAAGTTTATACTATAGTATAAACTCATTTTCGTATGCAATAGCAAATGAAAAATGTTCTATAATAAATTTTTGTATTATAATTGTTTTAAGGATCACAAAAAAATCTTTCCATTCTAATATTGCTTATTTTATTATGCAGATGCAGTAAGAAAAAGTTATCCTACATCGACAGCTAGTCAACTGGACAAAATACTTTTTAAATGGCTGTCAGGGTCTATTGACAAAGACGGACTAAAAAAAGCTCGAGAAGATAGTCGAAAAAATTGCTAAAAAAGTTTATAAAAGTCTATAAAGTTTTTATCAAGTTGCTTTTTTTTATGTTTTTAATCTTACTTGTAATTTTGAAAATCAATTATGAAATGTTATACTGTGTTCATTTCAAAAAAAATGGTACATTTAATAAATATACGAAT
Organism: Hydra vulgaris; assembly: GCF_022113875.1. Classification (NCBI taxonomy): domain Eukaryota; kingdom Metazoa; phylum Cnidaria; class Hydrozoa; order Anthoathecata; family Hydridae; genus Hydra; species Hydra vulgaris. The sequence goes on along the minus strand of NC_061170.1, from coordinate 20,222,292 downwards.
ATATTAATAGTAATATTTAAGTCAATATCATTTATTCATTAATATTAGTTATAATTAAATTATTATTATAGTTAAAATATCATTATAATTTTTCAATCATAATAATAATATGTATTATTTAACAAAATCATTATGATAATTATAATGTAATAATGAAAGATGTTAATCTAATTTTCACGTGCTGACCATTAAATTAAGTGACTTTTCCTTGCCTTTAGAGGCAGGAAAAAGATTAGACCCTTTATATGAGGAATTTGTTTTGGTAAAAATATTGTGGAACTGAATATCCGAACAAAATAGATCTGGGTCCAGATCTCAAAATTAGGATACAGGTAACCAGGTAATCGGATTTAGATCTTGGATCCAACTATGCCCTACACATTAGGGTTTTATTCTGGTTTTAAAATTAAAGTGTCATATTTCTAAACATCTCAGTTTCAGTTTAAACTAAAAATTACAATGACACTCTTTTTTTAACACCAGATTAAAACCCTAATGTATTCACAGGTGATCTGTTTTCAGTGATGGTGGATTAAAGTTTTATTTTGATAGATTTTTATTTGTTCTGTTTTTTGTCTATCTCTGTTTGTTCTTGATATTTGCTTATGCAGGGTCAGTTAGAAAACTATCCCTATGTGACGATTAGTAAACCGGACAAGATGCTGCCAAAATGGCTATCAAGTTCACTTGACATGGATGGCCTCGAAAAAATCGCTAGGAGAGGCGTAGAGGAAAGTTCTTTAGAAGACATTTAATTTTTATATTAAATGTAATGGAGTGTTTTTTATGTGTTTCTTTTCTTTTTTACATTGTTAATTTTTTTATTGGATACTAGTTGAGAATATTTATCGAATAAATTTCTTTTATATGACTTACGTTTTTTGATTTTTATATCAAACAAATTGACATTTCTTTTATTTTAAAAAGATTATTTTGAAATAAAATTCAGTTATTCTATGTATTACAAGTTTGTTAGCATGGAAGTGACAATTCTAAGCTCTTGTTTTCAAAAAAAATGTGTGAATAAAGAACCATGAATAGCCAATATTAGGCTTGAATTGGCCGATATTGGGCTTGAATTAGCCAATATTATGCTTGAATTGCCCAAAGTCGGGGCAGTATTAGCCTAAATCGCCCCGTTAATGGTCAATATTGGGCCATGATCCCAAATCAAAGCCAATCAAAACCAATAATAGCCCAATATTGGAGCCATGATTTATCCAAGAAATCGGCTAATATTTGCCCAATAAAGGCCCAATATGCGCTCCCCAATATTTGCCCAATGTTTGCGGCCAATATTTGCCCAATATAGTAGCCAATAACTGCCCAATCATGGTCCAAGGAATTTGTGCTATCTGGGCTATTTCTTATATATGTTTAAGAAGTTTTTTTTTAAATCTTTTATTAAGTCGTACGCGTCTATTACACATCGTATATGTTTAAGAAGTTTTTTTTAAAAATCTTTTATTAAGTCGTACACGTCTATTACACGTCGTATATGTTTAAGAAGTTTTTTTTAAAAATCTTTTATTAAGTCATACGCGTCTATTACACGTCGTTCTCTTATAAGTTGATTGCCATATGAGTTCAAAAAATAAATTATTTTTCACATATTTGTTATGTTATATAATTGTGTTATATAAAATACTTTATCAGGGTAAAGCGTCTTGAAAGTATCGATAACTCCTGAAAAAAAAAAAAAAAAAAAAAAAAAATAAAATACATATCTTCTTAAAAAAAAATGTTAGGGTGGCAAATTTTAGAAATAAAGCTTTTAAAACACATCGCATATATTCTTTAACGTTTCCACCTCACTCTTTGTATCCAGGAGTCATTTCCAAGCTTTCGAAAAAACAAACCTTGAGAGTTTCCTAACAATATTAAATTAAAAATGTAATAAAACTATTAACCAACTTAAAAACTAAAAGATTTTAACAGCTGTATTAAAAATATAAAGGAAAAGTACTTCCTTACCCAACCATTGGTTCAGCCCAAAAGTGTAAATTTGTTCAGATTCGTCTTCCAAATTCTTTCGCCAAACGGAGTCAATAAATCTTGATGCATTATTGTCATAGTCTTGATTGCTTACAGCAAGCCATTTCTTATAAATACTATGAAACATCATATATGTTTTTCGATTACGATGAATGGCGTAAAACTCTTTTGTCACAGAGTGATGACCGAGAACGGAACCAATGATAATATCTAATTCTGAAATGAACTTTAAAACATTAAGGGGAAAAAAAAGTACAGTTAGCTGTTAAATTAAATTTATTTTATAACTTAAATAAAATAGTTTTATTATTTTAAAATATATTTAAAACAGTCAAAATTATTACTACAGTTTTCGACTTAAAAAAACGTTATTCATTTAACAACTATGTTAATAACATGGCCTAGTAAAGATACAGTCGTATTTCACCTTCGTACGAAAAGTTCTATTTTGAGTAAGTAATATGTCAATTATAATTGGCACACAAAACATTTTTTATGACAGTTATGCTAAATGCCATTGCACAGAATTTTTCTTGCCATTATAATGCAATTATTTATTTTTTTTACAATTATCACTTAATAACCATAATTATTGATTTACGATATGAATGCAGGTGGGTGAATAGTATGGGAATCGGAGTTATACCTCGAAAAAAATCATATAAAGTTACGCTTTTGCGCATAGGTTAGTTAGCATGTCAGCAATGACCAAAAAAAAGCTTTGTGTTTTTGAGAACAGGAGATGTCATTTTAGGCCTATTCTTCAATTAAAAATTTGGGCAAAATGACCAAATTTTTTATATTGCCAAAACTATAAGTTTTATATATCATTTGAAAGATATTTAAATGCCGAGCAAAAAGTTTGTTCATGCAAAGTTTTAAAAAAGTATGGTTCGTGAGTTATGGTCGCCTAAAGTAAAAATTATGACGTCATCGTTTTTGAAAAAATATTTTTACTTTGAAATCGTAAGCATGATATACTGTTAAAAATAGAATCTAAAGCTAAGTAAAATTTTATCTTAGCTCATAGCGTGAAAATATTGGTGCTGTGGCTAAGTGGGGAGGGTTATAGCGCTAGGCCCTACACATTCATAGACTCGGAACTTTTTTAGTTGACCTTTTTTTCGGCCGTTTTTATTGACATTGGTTCAACTTTGCGATTATAAGTTTTTATCATTAATAATGTTGTTTATTGCATTTTCCATATAATAACACAAAAAAATATTTCAGTTAATATGAAAATGTTTCGATATTTATTCCAATGGCTTCTGAATTTTCACAATTAACATGTCTTTTTCAAATTCTGAAAAGACTTCACTCGATAACGAGTGAAGGTGAGTATCTTCGTATTCAAAAGGATTTCTCGTTTTGAACTAGCCGTAAAATTTTTGGAAATCTTCATAATCGTTTATTCTACATGTGAACCCCATTTCTAGATGTTGGTCACTAGTTCCAATTTCAACATCTGTAAGATTTATCATTGCGTCATGAACAGCAGCTATGTAATTAATACTTAAAACCCAAAGGAGGCATACATTCTCTACGAGACCACGGTCTCTTGTTAACCCACCGATAGTTTTAAGGGACCGCATAAGCGTTTGTTAACTCACAAGATCTGACCATAGTCCACCCCAATATCTGCTTGTTCTTCAAACCTATCATGAAGCCAAGAGTTAGTCTCTGAAAGAGTTAATATTTCTTAAAAATACATTCTAGCACTTCTGGCATAATTTACATGACCAGTTGCTGCAAAATAAATTCAACATTTTCTTCACGGCTTGCAGATGTAAATACCAGTTCGAAGTCCTTTCTGCACAAATGAATTTTTTCACGACGTCAATATATTTCATATATTGAATTCATAACGTGGCTGTACGCAATTCACCTTTTTTTTCTCAATAAAAGCAGATAATGCACTCTTAGTTCGTTTAAAAACATCACTATTTTCCAACTCAATTAGTTTTTCCTTGTTCATAACGTGATCATTGTATTTTGATAGGCTGGTATAAAACCAGCAAGATCAATCATATTTTCTTCTATTAATGACTCCATTAAACAAATCGTTAAAACGCTTTGAATTAAGATATGAGCTCTAAGAGATTTAGCAACTACATTTCCTGAAAACATATGTTGAACAGTATGCTCTGCATACATTTCTTTGAAGATTTCCTCAAGTCCAGATCCAGACATTAGCTTACCAATGCTCGCAAGAAAACTCATGAGTGTGTGAAATCCACTTTATCAGAAAAAAACACTAAATCTAAGTCTAGAAAGATGATCAACAAGCCATTTTGTTGAAAACAATTTGTCAATGTCCACTCCTATCCCAAAAGAAATCGATGCAATAACTGATTTTGGTCTAGAGCATTGAGCAATGCACTGAACAATACTGATTTGCTTTAGTTCTGATGAAATCAAGAACTTTAAAAAGTTGAGAACGTTTGCTGGAGCCCAGTTTTTGGCATAACTTAAATCGTTCATTTGATTAATTATGGGATACTTAAATTTATTACAAGAAATTACTCTGATGTCGTTCTTTATGATTTTTGCTGCGGCTGCAGTGATGTCATCGGATGTTAGTTTGTCTTTTTTCCTAAAATTTTCCATAATGATCCAAGTCAATCTTATTTGCTTTAAAGACATTTGAAGCAAATAAGATTTTGTTGACCTGGTGCTTCTCTAAAATATATATGATTACCATAATATTCTACAAGCTTATTTTTCAAATGTTTAATGAAGTAACACGGAGAGTCTTTACTAAGTTCTAACATTTTATCATGTATCTCGTTTAATGTGCAAAGGTCACAATCGGCATCTTTTTCTAATTTTTTTTATTTCCAGTCAGTAAATTAAATCTGAATTTGTTCATGCAAGGAATGTAATAAACTACTTTTTCTGCAACAAGATCATTACAACTTGATCAACAACCTAAAACTTCTCTTCCCCATTTATCAGCTCTACTTTTAAATTGGTTAAGAAGCTTATTTCGAAGTGGTAACGCTCTCACTTGAGTAACAGTACTGTTTTTACCATAAGCTGATTTGGTACAATAAAAGGAAGGAACAGGATTTCCACTTGTAATGTACATCTGTAATTAAGATGATTAATATAAAGTAGGAAAAACGATTAATATAAAGTAGGAAAAACGATCATTTTCAATGTGTTCTTAATTGGGACAACTTCTATATTTATATTCCTTGAATCAACAAACCTTCTTCTGTAATTTAATTAGGCCATATTTTATGATTAGCATTTGATTCTATTTTATCCTATATATTTAAATATACTATTCAAATCATATATTCCTCTTTTATTGCAGATTCTCTTTAAAGTTTGGAGTCTTCTCTTTTTCACTTAAACTGATGGACACTTTTCAAAGCTACCGTTACACAACAAACAAGTTTCATTCACCTCTTTATATACTTTCTATTTATACTTGTACTGAACTAAATTTGTACGAAATTTAATTTAGTTATATACCTATATGTAATATTAATATATATAAATCTAATATATATGAATGTAATATAATAGTATAATATATTATCTTATATATTGGAATAAAATTACACTTGTTATAAAATAAATATTTTCATTGCAATGTCTTTTATTCAACACAATTTATTCAAAAAGTTTCTCTCAAGAACAAAAACTATTCATTCAAATTTATCATTCAAATAAATTTTATTACATGTACAGTTTGTCAATATTTTACTCAGTATTTTACTCAACATTAAATTATATTTCTAAAGGTATAATTTCAAAGAAAGAATATTCTTTCAAAAACGATGATGTCATAATTTTCACTTTAAACAACATAACTGACGAACCATACATTTTTAAAACTTTGCGTAAGCAAACTTTTTACTAAGCCTTAAATTATCTTTCAAATGATATATAAAACTTATAATTTTGGCCATATAAATAATTGAGTCCTTTTGCCCAAATTTTTAAAAGCTAGGGAGACAAAGCTCGTCTCCAGATCTTTGTTGAAGGTTTTGAATTTTTTTTTTTGGCAACTGTAAATGTTCTTAGTATTAAAATGCTGTAAAAAAATGTTGTAAAAAACATGCATGACACTGCACCAGTATCTCTGGTCAAATGGAAATTTGTTGGTACTTGTTTAGCGCTTATTTGTTCTGCCAAACATTGCAACTTTTCTAAACTTCGTTTCAGAATTTGATATAACTGCCCAACATGGATCTTTATACCTTTATATTAAATATCTACCTGGATCTTTATATTGAAACTATGGTCTTTTTGCATATGTTTTATATTTTCCAAAACTTTACAAATTTTTCAATAAAAGTGTTTGCTTTTTTTATGTTACTGTTGGGTTTTAGAGCAGTTTCGTCACAAAAGACTAGTCGACACCTTTTAAATAGGTTTTTAATGTAACAGAAAGTTTTATAATGTTATTTTCTTTGAGTCTAAACAAACTTAAAATATTAGAGCAACATGCAACTTTAGTTTTTCCATTATATTTTTAATATTACTGTTGACTTTTTTCTGTGATTCATTTATTACAAACAGATTTTAATATATGTTAAAAGTCATATAACAAGATTGTATTTTCATAACACATTCAAACTTAAATATATATATATATATATATATATATATATATATATATATATATATATATATATATATATATATATATATATATATATATATATATATATATATATTAAACAATTATTGTCACATATTAGGGCAACAGGAACCCCTTCAGTGCTCTTAATTCTCTTTAAAACAAAAAGAGTTTGTTTAAATACAAACTCATAAATTGCAAGATTAGGACCTTCATAAAGTGAGATTAATGTAAAATTTAAACCTTTGAGGATAAAGGGACATATTTGTCTGATCTGTTATAATATATATACGTCTATGACTATGAATAAGACTATTCATGCATTGCAAATCTTTACAAATATAATATTTTTACATTATTAAAAGTTTATTCTTTGAAATAATGTTGCTTGACCAATCATTCCAATTTTTAAATAAATAAAGTCACTTGCAACCATTAATTATTTAATTAGGTTAACTCTTAGGGCTCTCAAAGGATTAAAAAAGTAGTTCCTAAACAATCTGGCTTATTTACTACCAAAGACTGAGCTAACAAACTAAGCTAATGGAGATTTAGTCTATTAAAAAAACTTTTTTAACTTTTAATTTTAAGCATCAAAAAAACTTTTAAACTTTTAAAAGTTGAAATATCTAGTGCAGAATCCATATTTTGAAGTTAGTTTTGTAATAAGGGAAATACTTACAAGTTCATAACCTTCTTTTAATCTCCTAACTAATGATCTTGGAATCACAACATAATCAAAATGTTTTACAATAGTTTCTGTGCTGTACTTTTTTTTCCAGATTGTACTAATGCTCATGCTACAAATGTATAGAAAAAAATTCATTATTAATAATAAAAATCTTGTTTTCAGATAGAGATGCAATTCTATGATTAATTTAATAAATCTTTTGAAAATAAGATAATTTTTGATCTTCAACACATAAATCTGACAATCTGAGAGTTTTCTTTAAACTGTTGACTGAATAATCAGGCAAGGGAGTGATACCAAGTTGCATTAACTTCCCCAAAATCAACTTCCCTATATTCTTTTCATCTTTTGATGTAATGACCTAAAACATTGAATTCTTACTGGAGGCTTACATACCCCATATTACGAGGCCTGTTAGTACAGATGGCCATGTTTTAATATAAAAAGGGAAATTTTTCACATACTAACTTTATTTTTTTAATGTTTTGGATTTTTTTAATGTTTTGTCACAAATTAAGTTGGTTATGAAAGTGGAATCACCTAGTTGATGTTGCATACGATTGCAAATACACATGCATACCTGCATTAACTTTTAAAAATTTGGTTGAAGAATATTGTTTTTATTTTATAAAATCTTTAATAAAAAAATGCAACACTTATATGCTTTAAGTTAAAAGTCATCTTTAGTTTCATGTTTAATTTAAGCCATGTAAACTTGCTAGAATGTCATACTTATTAAAGATTTATAATTTCTGGAAAAAAATTCAATCAAAACTGTATACTTTGTTTAAAGCCAACCATATTAACAATATAGATTAACCACTAACATATATACATTTAAGTTTCATTTTAACAACAACAACAACAAAAATATACATTGAAAATCAATACATTCTTTTTGTCATTCTATTGTTGCCTTATTGGTTACATTTTAAATTTCTGACAAACCATTCAATATACTTCATGTAACGCGGTAGTGGTATAGTGGTAGAACACTCCCTTCATAAGCGAAAGGTTTCGAGTTCGATTCCCATCATGTCCCTGGTAGTACCGCGCTCAACTCTTTTCATTCGCCGTGCAGCAGCCTTCTTTGGCAAGGTTTGTGTTTTAGAGTTATTGAGTTGGGAGACGATTATAACTACAAGTAGCTTCCGCATTTGTTGAGGCCTTCCTGGCCTTGGGGAGGCGAAGTACAAATTAAAAAAAAAAAAAAAAAAATTTAAACTAAATAATAAACGAGAAAATTCTCTGCAGCAACTTAACAATAACTTTTTTTTAATGAGACTACAACAAGTTGCTACAACAATAATTTCGTTATCAGATGTTCGGTAGTTTTTTAATTCAATATTTAATAAGTTAATATCAAATAAGTTTAATTTTAAAAATCACTTTTGAGGTAAAATGTTAACTAAAATAAATTTTCATGTATATTATGCACAGTTCGCCTTAACTAAATTTAGGTTTTTTGAATTGTGTCCAAATTAATTTCAACATTTTCTGAGAGAGTATACTTTACTCATTACTATATATACAGTCCACCAAATCAGAAAATTCTATTAAGTAATTATGGCATTTTAAATATTTTTTTGCGTCTTTTTTTTGCGCATTTTTTGCCATCATGACTCTTCCCGCTAAAACACGAAACAGGTAAAATGTTATTTTATTTGTACGTCTGTTGTAAAGAAATACAAAGTTATAATTTCTTTTATAATTTTAAGAAACTAAAAACTTGTAGCTGTTAAATATGCCAAATTTCAAGAACGAAGGGAAGGATAATCAAGAAAAAATCTGGTATAAAGAGTTTTAAAACGGCAGTTGTTAGTTTGCAGTGTAGTTTTGGTCTGATTAAAGTTAAAAGAGATTGCATCATAAATGTAATCTAACAACGCTCAGGTAGAAAACGTATTTATAACTTTGAATAATTGACTTTGAAAGATTGTATAACACGTTCTATAGAAAACAAATTCTATGTAAATTATTTTTTCAGAAATAACATATCAGCTGCACCAGGATATTAAGGTATTAGAAAAGCTGTATTATTTTGCGTTACTAATAGAGAGATAAGTGAAAGAAATGTTAAGATTAATAAATCAAAAATGATGATTTTAATTTAACCTTAGTAAGCTTTTGAACCTTAGTAAGCTTTTATTTAGATGTCGAGGAACAAATGGCTTCCCATGTTATTAAATAAAAGCTATCTAGTGAAAGTGGTAACACCATTTCATTGAAGACAGGAGGTAGTAAACTAAAATTATCTATTGGATCTGAGAATACTCTGAAAACAACCAATTTTATTCACAAAAATCTTCTTTGTATTCAGAATTCTCTTTCCTTAAGTAATCATCAAATGATAAAACTTGCTAATATGATAAGGTAAAATCACAATACTTATACAAATTCTGCACAATAAAATGATGCAATATTTGTAGCAAAATTTATTATTAAAAAAAAAAAGAATAATTATTTTAAAAAAAAGAATAATTATTATTAAAAAAAAAAAGAATAACAGAGTTGTTGAAAAAAGAAAAAACACTGAAAAAAGAAGGAACCTGGACTGAAAGACTCTGATTTGAATAGTTATCTTCTCCAATTATTGACTGAACAAAATATTTTATTTGAATTTAAAAACAAAGATAAAACTTTGGAATACAAAAATATTACAGTGGCGTACTGCAATGTTACTCTTTTTATTAAACTACTCCGGGATCTTAAATGTGTTAATTCTAAGAATCATTTGTTTTTAATTGCTATTGACGGGTGAAGTGGCTTTTATCAAATTTTGATTAAATGTAGTTGATCTCAATTAAATTTTTAAAATTACGGCAAATTTGACATAGATTGCCTTAAAACAAAACTCGTAACAACTTGCAGGGGTTCATATAAAGATGATCTAATAAAGAATTCAAAGATTCGTCAGTAAATGCTTTATTTCTTCTTCTGGTAGCTCCAGAGATCCCCGAAAGATATTTTAAGATATTAAAAATTAATTGAAAAACTCAACCTTGAAAAAGTTGAGGATTGGAGTATGCAACATAAAACTTAGCCGAATTCTAACATGTATTCTGGAGAGAACAGTCAATCATGTAATTGATAACATGAAGCAGATTTGGTCGGAAACGAATATGAAGGAGATTTATGAACAGTTGCAAATTATTAAGACTGGTCAGCATGGTGGAAAATTTTAATGGAAATTCTTCTTGAAAAATTCTTAAAAAGTGTTTAATGATAAGCTGCAATTTAAACTAAAATGTTTTGGAGAATGCTTAAAGTTATTTAATTTAGTTGTTGAGTTTTGCGTTGAATCCGAACTTGATAAAAACTTTTAAATTAATATCAAAAATTTAAAAGCCTGCTATAAAAAGTTGATGTTAGAACATGGTATTACTTTAACACTAAAATTTCATATCCTGTTCTATCATGTATCTGAATTCTGTAGAAAAAAAAAAAGGGCCTTAAAAATGAGTATAATAGGAACAATCTGGAGAAAGTGTTCACTACCTCTTCAAAACTGCCTCATGGAACAGCTACAAGGTGTGCGCAAATAATTTTAATTATGGACATAATTTAGTAAGGGCATTAATAATGGAAAACATCTTTTTCTCTTGGAAATGTTGATCTAAATGTTTATATTTCATAGTGATTCAATTCGAGAAGAAATAGTTTTTAATTTTGTATTTGTAAATTTATGTTTGTTTGATGATTTAAAACATTCCGATTATGTGAATATCCACTCTTTAACAATGTAATATAACAAAATAGCTTCTGTATTATTCATTTCCAATAAAGTGTCTGTAACTTTTAACTAAAATTAACAATAAAATTTTGAATGAAAACATGGTGGACCAAAAAATGGTGAAAACACTTGCAAAAAAGGCGGAAAAAAAAAGGCGAGAAAAAAAGGCGAGAAAAAAATCTTTAAAACGCCATAATTACTTAATACAAGTTTCCTGATTTGGTGGACTATATAAATAGTGATAAGTAAACTATACTCTTTCAGAAAACGTTAAAACTAATTTGGACACAATTAAAAAAACCTAATTTTGGTTAAGGCGAACTGTTTATCTTAATTACATTAAGTTTTAATTTCTTGATTTACAAATTGTATTATAAATAAACTAGTTATTTATAATCATTAGCAGATAAATAAGCTATCATTAATAAATTTAGCAAAGAAATAAATAATTAAACTTTTTAAAGTATATCTTTAATATTCATTGTATTTCCATGAATAAAAAAGATTTAAAATGCATAAAATAATTTTTTAAACTAACTTTTTTATAATTATTATTTTTTAAGGTGACTAAATAAATATACTTTAGTATTTCAATTATTAAAATTTAGTTTATTAAATTAATAGATTTGTTGAAGCACTCAAAAGGAAAAAAAACAATATTCACACCTTCAATATAATTATAAATGCTGATTTATATTTGTTATAGTGTATATAAATTACTAGAGTCAGTTAATGGAGAAATGCAATATTATATAAATATATTGCAATTCTTCATAGATATAAAAATACTTTATATTGTATCTTGTATTATATAGTATAAATTATATCATACAAACTTTTGAAGTTTGAGCAAAGTTATTGAACAAGGTAAAAAATTTTAAGATTTTGATTAAGTCAAATGATTAAATGTTTAATACTATAATTATTATATGGTAACAAAAAAAAATAAATAATTAGAACTTACCAGACCACAAAAACCCATCATTATTGGAATAATAACATGCTGATTTAGTACTAAATAAATATAGTTATAATAAAATATTGATGTTATGATAATCGGGTAAAAACTTCTTTGAAAAAGAGTTTATCACCTTGATAAACAAAGACGATGTCCAGAGAAACAAGTTAAGTACACTAATGACATGGTGGGGATCAAACTCTTGTTTATGAAGCAATCAATCTACCACTAATGCATGTTAAAACAATAGAAAAAATGAATCTAGCAATACACCAAAAGAATGTAGTTGTGATGTAGTGGTAAAACTTATCAATTTATGAGGTAGAGAATTCAAACTCAGTCATGTTCCTGGAACATTTACTGTCAACATGTTTCTCTGTGCAGCCTCCTTGTTTGCCAAGATTCGTCTTTTGAAATCTTAAAGTTAATATGTAATTTTATGAAATAGATTGATATTCCTCAAGGGAATATGAGTCAATGAAAATCTAATGAAAAAACATCTTCATGATTTTATTGAGCAAAATCTATCTATCTATATATATTAGGGTTATTCAAAAATAGGTCATTGGTTCCGAGTTCGATCCCCACTATGTCCCTGGTAGCACCGCGCTCAACTTGTTTCTCTGCGCAACGGCCTTGTTCGTCAAGGTTCGTGTTTCGGAGTTATAGAGTTGAGAGAGGGTTATAGCCACAAAATAAGTAGCCTCTTTGTCTGTAGTGGCCTTCTCGGCCTTGAGGAAGTGAAGTATAATAGAAAAAAAAAAAAAAATCAAAAACAAAAAAAAAGAACCCTAGCTTATGGTCTTCCCTGATTCCAAATTAGTACTTAAAATTTTTTACAAAAATTTTTTTGAACATCTGAAAGGTTCCTAAAAAGGACATTTTTTACTTTACCCCGCTTAGGGGACCTTTAAATCTCAACCAATTTAAAAAATAAACTATCCAATAACATGGTAATGAGTTCTACAATTTAAGTTTAAGAATAACTTTTCATAAACATTTTGTTATGTAACTTTTAAGAAGAATGAAATAACATTGAAAATCATCAAAGTATAAAATATTGTTTAAAAACAATAAACATTTGTTTGAATACAATGAAAATTTATTTTAACAAATACAAAACAAAAGCCAAAAATAAATTGGATCAAGTATACATTTTGAAACAAGTATTTTAAAAATAAATTGTAGATAAAAGTAGATATTAAATAATGCTATTTAGTACAGCTTTGACATGACCAAACTTGTTTCTACCATTTCAATTTCACTTGTACACATGAGCCTATTAGTTATTGAACTAATTTGACTGCTCTTTCTGAACAATTATTCACAATATCAAGATTCATGATGGCTGTTTTAGATTCTTGATAGAAATCATTTAAAATCAAATACTCTGGAGGAAGCTTCATTGTTTGAACCTCAGCTTTTTAATGACCAAGCATGTCAATTACAAGCCAGGACTTTTCTGTAACTAGTGGAACTAAACTGGGAGGCTCATCCTGTGAAAAGTTTAAGCTCATTAGTGTCTTTATTCAACACCTGTCTTTCTAAGAAATATAGGGGCTATTTTAGACCAAATAGCCTAAATCTCTATAGGGGCTCATTTTAGACCAAATAGTCTCTTAGACATGTTCTTTATATTTCTGATCTGCCATTGTTATAATAACTAAATATGGATCAAGGTACCAAGTTAAATAATAAGTTATAAATAACAAGTTATATAATAAATATGGATCAAGGTACAATGTTGCATTATGGATTTAGAAACAGCTTGAGCCCCAGCTTTATTCGATTCCTCAAACCTTTTCATCTGCCAGTATGCTTTCAAATCCTGATATTTGAGGCTTAGATTTATTAATGTTTAATTTAAAAATAAATAATATACCTATTTTATGTATTTATTCAAAATTATATATTTGTTTTAAAACAATTATCTAGACTGTGTACCTGCATTGGAATAGCTGAACTTAACTCCACTCTAAGAAACCATTCAGTTTAAAAAATGGAAAGGAAGTTGGTCATTTCAATGATTTTATCCCTGCTCTCTTCATTGTTTTCAGGGATTTTTTCCACAAGTAAAAACAGTTTTAGGTAAAATAAACTTTTACTGATGAATCTGGCATGATGAACAGCTCCATGATTGTGAGGTTTAAATCTGTCGGTGCGTGACAGTACCATCAATGTAAGTTCAGCCAATTCCTTATAATCTTTACAAAACTTTCTATCTTATAATCTTTACGAAAATTTCCATCCTGAACAAATTTTTTTGCTAAGTAATAACTTAAATAACTTACTAGAAAATTATAAAACTGGAAAATTATAAGTGAAGTACTACTTTACTATTTTTGTAAATAGTAAGAGATAATTAGATTTAATTGAATTAGTTTATAATTTTTTTATTACTCATCTTCTTAAAAACCTTAGTGCTAGTTATATGTCTGCAAAATTGAATAGCAATCAGCCTTTGTTCATTAATCTAGGAATCAGTAGGAGTTAACGATCCTTTTAAATCTTAATTTTCAGTATCTAGATTATTCCAAAAAATCTTAAGAACTTTAAGTAATTTATTCTCTGGTCTTGAAATATGACTGCTTGGATGAAGCTCCCAAAAATGGGTAACATGACGCTTAAAAATATGGCATTGACATGCAGTTAATAATATAGGGCACTGTAAGTGCACAATGATTCTGCTACAAACTCCTTTTGTTTTACCTATGTTAGCGCTAATGGCATCAAAGCAAAGACATTCAACTTTATCATCTAAATCCATCTAGAACCTGAGTCAATAGCTGGAATTTCAAGTAACTTGGTTTTTTCTTTAATCCTAGCAAGAACAGCTAATCAATTTTTTGAAAACTCTTTTTCTTCAGTAAGTTCTTTCACAATTTTTTTATTAAAATGATTGTTATCAGAGAAATTGAAGATATAGAAATGCTTTTTATATGGGCTCTGATTTCATTTGCATCCATAAACACAGAATTCTCTGCTGCTCTGTATGAAGAAAAGTTAGAGCATAAAAACTCAGACATGCAGCCTCTAGACAATATTACTCCTAAAAATTGCTGTATGTTGATACTGGTAATACAACTTGGTGAGAATGATCCACTTTTGCTTGGACATCCTACAATAAAACTCAGTTTAACTTCAGATATAGATTTTCTCAGAAAACTGTAGAATTGAAGAATTTCAATTGTAGTTGCAAAATTGTTGTTGGGAATAGTACAGTTTATTTTTTCCATTAGAAAAGTAAAAGTATCATGAATTCTTACAATTTTCTTTTTGGTTGGCATCACATAAATTAATATTATTTTATATTTATCTAAAATTAAATGTTTACATGTAAGTATATTTATTATAATAATCGTATAGGATTTTATTTTAATTTTAAAAATGAAAAATTTATTTTTTATTTATTTAAAGGGATCTTAAACTCATAACACATGTTGTGTTCATATCAAAGATAATGTTAAAAAAAAAAAAAGGTTTGAACCAAATTTTTTTGATTAAAAATAAATAATACAGATTTCAGCAATTTTTTTGACGTGCATTTAATTCATTTAAGTTTTAGTATTTGATGTCACGGTAGACTTATGACAAATGAAAAATGTAATCAAACAAAGCTGCATTTTTCTACTTTATTTTATTAAGTACGTTGTAGTATTTTTTTAACATACAACAAAACAAATTTATTTTTTTATTAATTATTTTTCCGAACATTGCAAAACAAAAATTATTTTTCTAAACATCGCAAAAAAAAAATTTTGTTAAAAGTAAAAATAATAAATTATTTTTATTTTATAGGAGCAACTTAGTTTTTACAGATATCTTAATAATTTTTAGATTTATATATCTTACTTATATTTCTTTTGTTTTCAAATTAAAACAAATATTAAAGCTTTACTTACAAATCTTATGATTTTCATAAGAGTACTTTACATTATATAGAACGTTATATTATATAACAGAGGGAAGACACAAAATAAAAGATAATTGTGTTTGTTTATATCTTGTTTATATCTTAACTCAAACATTACACCCTGCAATGCATATAACTTGGAAACAAACTCATTTTTTAATGCTATTTAATAAATGAAAAACAGAATAACATCAGAAGTTATGATACTATATGGCACAAATTTTGTTAGCAAAAACTGTGAGCTGAAAGAACTTACCAACATCTTGAATTTAATGGTTCATTAGAACCTCATCTTGACAGTGAATTTTAAATAATGGTCAAGACTGAAAAATGTCAAGTAACTGCAATAAATGGAATAGTTGATATTACAGATAAAGAACTCTATATGGCTTTTACAAATGCTGAAAGTTTATTAAAATTGCACCATTAACGTACCAAAGTGTGGATAATGGAATGAACATGTTAACAGTATATTGTTTTTTTCAGCTGAAATTTCATAATATTTATATTTATTTTTGCAGATTATCATAATTTAGTCTTTCCACTTAAAGAATATAAATGAATAGTTTGTTTAAAAAAAAAAAATCTTTATACCAAAAATTGAGTTACTTTTAACACACCAAAAAATAATTGGAACTGTTATTTAATTAGAACTAATATAGGTCAAATTAAAAAATGCTGACATAAGGGCAAGAGTTGGTGCATCACTTTTGTAAATTTTGCATCCATCTTTGAAATAATGGATGTAAAATGGCAAATTTTATTATTGCATTCATTTGTATCATTTTTATAATTTACAAATTTTATTCTTGAATTCATTTTTATCATTTTGTTTAATTATACATTTTATATTGTATATTAATAAATGGAATCAAATTTATATTCTATTAAATACCTTTTCAAAACTTTTGTAACTGAAAAAATATGTATAATATATTAAAATAATTTGCAACATGTATTAAAAAAAATGTTCTAATTCATAAGTTAAAAATTATCATTTAAAAAATCATGTTTTTTACATATAATATGATAATAATAACAGTAATAACAATATAAATAATACTAGTAATATTATATATATATATATATATATATATATATATATATATATATATATATATATATATATATATATATATATATATATATATATATATATATTTGTGTATAAAGCATTATTAAAGGCCAAAATATTTGTGAAGTTTAATAATTCACTTATATGGAGATATTTTAAAAGAAGTGAAGTATAACTAATTGCTAAAATTTTTATAAAATTTTATAATCTTAGTGATATTTTAAAAGCATGGAAAGGCTTAGGTAATCTGGAAAAAAAATAGCTAACAGAAAGATTTCTGCATTTTACAATGTTTCAGGAACAAGTTGCATTATAAAAAAATTTAGTCAGTGCAAAACAATAAAGAGCAAACCTCCCTCTGGAAGGCCTCAAGTTGCAACTAAGACGGTTAAAAAAATTATATATATAAAAAAATATAAAATCATATATAAAATATTAAAAAAAATTTGTTTTGATATATATTCTAAAATTAAATATTAAAGGCATTTAGTATATATAATATATTATATAATATATCATATACTATATAGTATTATATACTTATTATTTTATTTTTTTACATTTAATATATATATATATATATATATATATATATATATATATATATGTATATTAAATGTAAAAAAATAAAATAATAAGTATATATATATATATATATATATATATATATATATATATATATATATATATATATATATATATATATATATATATATATATATATATATATATATATATATATATATATTATATTTTAATATTTATATAAATATAGGCATTTAATATTTAAAATCGAAAATAAAAACTTTATTATAAAACATAAAATTTTTTCATTAAAGTTAATTTTTTCCACTTATGCAATTTCGTCTAACCTCTACAGTTAAGTTATTTTTATGACAGAAATAAATAATTAAATAAACTGTCTGAAAGAAAATTCACAGAATGTTTATCATTGACATTAATACTGTCTTTTTTGTAATTCTGTTGCATACATTTTTATAGTTTTAACAACATTAAAAACTTTGTGTAGCATACCTTTGCGTATATTGGTTCATGCATACATATATGTGCTGGTTACCTGCATCCCAATAAATTCCACAACCATAACTTTCTGTAATTAAAGAAACAACAAAATTCAAGTTAAACAACCTGGTACACATTTATAGTTAAAAAAAAAAAATTTCAAAAATTTAAACTGAACTTAAGGTCAAAACAGGGATTAATCTGAACTTTAAATCCTTTATTATTAAGATTTTGTAAGTTTAAATTTCAATCTAATTTACTATGTATTATTAATTTATCAAATCTTTCAAATTTTAAAAAACTACATCAAAAAAATCTGTTTTACTCATGAAAAACCTGGAAAAATCAGGAATAATCCTAAAGATCATATAAAAAACTTGAAAAACTGAGAATTTTTGAGTTAACTTATCTAACTTTTTTAAAACTATGCATAAATATACCTATTTTAAAATAAATAATTGAATGAAACTTATTTTTGTTATTTTATACTTTTATTCATTTTTTATAATCATAAATTAAATATTTAATAAACTCATACTAAATATAACTAAATAAAACTCATAACTAAAAAAAAAAATGTGAAAATATCTTAATCTAATCTTTCCGCAGAGCAGTATAAGTACTTGCGCAATATTGGAAGTATAATAAATAACAAAATTAATTACATATATTAATCAATAAATATTATCTGTATTAAATAAAGTTTGTTTAAAGTAAACATTTACACACATTGCAAATTCAACTTGAAATGAATCTATATAAAAAAATTCATTTTTGAAAAGTTGATCAAAACAAGAAAAAACATCTAATCTACATGGATTAGATGTGTTTCAATAAACATAGATTTTTTGCTAATAAGTTATTATTAAAAAGTATATATATATAAAAGTTCATGACCGGGAGATAATAACGTTACTACTTTAGGGTGGTAGCCCTTCTCTCATCATAATTATTAAAATATGGCAAATAATGAAATAAATAAATAATCAGCACTGGGATTATCTGAGGAGTATGAGTTTGTTGGTTTTGGTCCTGAAAACACAAAACAAGTGAATCTCAACTACAATGTGGTAATGGTGTAGTGGTAAGAGCGCTCGCTAATAACGTTCGGAGTTCGACTCCTACCACGTCCCTGGAAGTACCGCGCTCAACTTAATTTCTCCGCGCAGCGGTCTTGCTTGTCAAGGTTCTTGTTTTGGAGTTAAAGAATTGAGAGAGGATTGTACCACAATTTACAAAAAAAAAAAAAAAAAAAAAAAAAAAAAAAAAAAAAAAAATGAGTAGCCTCCTTGACTGTAGTGGCCCCTCGGGGCTAGGGGAGGTGAATAATTAAAAAAAAAAAAAAAAAAATCATAAAAAAGTTGACAGTGACAAAGCTTTGTAATTAAATCATGTATTTAAAAAAAAGAGTCAATTTGTAAGCTAAATTAATTAGTGAGTTACAATCTGAATGTGGTAAAACTGGAGCAATATCAATATTAGATAAGAAAGTAGGTTTTGCATCTATCTTCAACAACAAATCAAATGCTGACAGATGCAAAAGAAATATTTTAATCAAACAGCTGCTGAGAAAAATCAAACAATTAAGAAGCTGCTGAGAAAAAAGAGTGCCAAAATTGTGAGTCTAATGTATTAGGAAATGGAATTGTTATTCATAAGAAGCAAGATAATATAGCAAATAAGGAAGTAGTCACTTAATTTTCTTAAGCAATTGGAACCAATAAAGACATTGTCAAGGTAAATTGTTTTTGTCCTAAATATGTTAGTTTACTATCCGATAATGATATGTACTAAAGTGATATCTGTAAATCAAGCATAATTTATGTAACTTAAAAAGATTTAACCAATCAATTAAGTTTCCTATTAAAAGCATGCTATCAGACAGTGCCAGTTTACTAGAATATAAACACAAGAGAGAATCAAATAAAATCAGAACAAGCAAACTTAAAGAAACTATTCAAAGCAGAACAATGAACTTAATGCAAGAGTCAGCCAAAGAATTAAGATGATAATATAAACTGAATTACGATGATAAACTGAATTGAAAAGATACAATCAGGCTTGGACAGGAATAGCGTGCGATAAATGTTATTGCTGATCACGCAAATGATTTTTATTTTTGACAACTTGACCGCAACTGTTTAATTGTTTTGATGATATAAACATTTCAGAAATGCGCTGAAAAAAGAAACCATGAGCTTAAGTTAATTAGAAAAAAAATAAAAAAAAAACTAAAGAAAAAAGAAACCAAATCTTTTCAAAAAAGAAAATATATAAGCACTAAAAAAAAACTAAAACTTATGTTATGTTTTTAACTGCACTTGAGATAAATAACTTTAAATCTTATCTTTAAAAATATTTTATTAAAGTTATGCAAAACTTGTTAAGTATTGATTATATGATTAAAAGTATTGTTTCTAAAGTTAATAGTTAATAGTTTAAAGTTAACATACAACTCAATAAAAGTGTAGTTGAACATTTATGGAAATTAGTACAAATAGGTTGAAGTAAGATATTATTTGGGTGCATATATTGATCCTCAAGCACTCGCTTGGATGTCAATGCATCATTATATAAATCACTTAAAGTTGCAAGACATTCATTATTAAATCTATGTTGTTCAAGTATGATAGTATGTGCTGGCTTCAATTACAATCACATCAGATATGTGGATGCTGACACTGGTGGGGGAACGGTGATAATAGCCAACATCAACAAAGTGTCTAAAGGTGATAAGCAACCAGACAAACTATTCCTTAACTACCTTCGAAGAAAATTACCTTATGCAACTTGATATTCTTCCAACATATCAAAGTTTAATTGTGAAAAAGCTAAAAAATACTTTTGACCTTCTTATCAAAGATAAGCCAGAATGTGTTTTGCACTTAACAAGATATGTGCTACACTTAAAACAGATGCACCTTTTGGACATACACCACAAGGTCATGCTTGGACATACACCACAATGTCATGCTGACTTTACGATATGACTTTTACAATAATGTGTGAATATGTAATTGTAAGTACTGATCACGATTTATGCAGCAACAATTTACCAAGACTTGTAAGGGCAAAAGCTAATTTTGAGAAAATTTCTGAATATTTCAAGTCAATAAATTAGAGTTACTTATTTGCTGGCTTATCAGCAAATGATAGTCATGAAATTTTTTTTCCTAGATATAATTAGGTATGTGCTTAATATATACTAACAGGTAACTTATTTCTGGATCATGAACCTTAGATAACAGATGATGTAAAAGTTGCTATTCAACTAAAACGAGCTAAATATTTGCTGGACGATTTGCTTACAACAAATTAAAAATAGAGCATAGAGTTGCAAGTATGACAGTAAGAATATGAAGAGACCATTGTTCAAAAAGCCAATCCAAATATACTCCATTTCTTTTCGTGAAAAAAAAAAAAAAAAAAAAAGGAAATACAAAAGAACCTATCCTAGTTTTGAAAAACAATAACAAAATAATAACTGAAGGTGAATTTATTTTCAGTATTTTAAATAATTTTTTTGATTTGGTTTTTGTTGTGCAACCATTAGATAGACTACCATATTTTATAAATCGTACCAGAGTATAATGCAAATAAAATCCCTGATCACTTTTTTAATCATGAGTATATCAAAATATGACTTTGAGCAATTGATCTAAATAAATCCAATGGATTTGATGACATCCATCTACAAGTCTTATTAAATTGTTTCTCAAGTATTGCTTTATCTTTGGGAATAATTACCAACAAGTCTTCCCACATTGTTTTTTAAATATAGCACCAACGACATGCTCATTAGATGAAGAAAAGAAAATGTCACACAAGTTTTAAGGAGAGGCTCCAGACTACTGGCTTCAAACTACAGAACAGGTCTTGTTAACATCGATTCTGGGTAATAAAAGGAAGCAATTGTTTGGGAGGCTACCCTGCATCACTGTGAAGCCACAACATTATCTCAAGTAAACTACACATACTTGTATTTATAAAAAAGCGTGACTAATTAAATAAACAAAAACCCTTGACATGATCACCAAAGATTTACATCAAGCATACCTTGTGGACGTCATTTTTACAAACTTTGATAGTGCCTTACAGAAGACTATAAACTCTATGCATATGGTGTTTGGTTTTTTATAAAGTATTTTTTTTTAAATTTTGAATTTTTTTAAGTTAATATAGACCCTTTTGAAAACTTTATCAATTTTATAATATTTTATGATTTAAAAGAAGGTTAACCACAATCTTAAACATTATTAATAATTTTTTTTATAAAAGTACTTAGTAATTTACCTTTTAAAATATCTGGAAATATCGGTAATTTCGGAATGTTGAAACATTCTACAACCTTTTGAAATGTTTTTGTTAATGTTATGATATTTTGAGAATCTACTTGGAAAGATATCTTCAAAGGAACTTCTAATGTGAACAATCCAGATATTGGACATGTTGAATCATTGAAGAATGCAATGAAACTGTAGTTAAATATATCCAATTTAAAAAGACTTCCATTAAACTAAAAAATGAACATTTTTGCTACAAAAATAAAAATTTATAACATTATATAAATTCCCATAACTGTAAACAATCATTCCAAAAATACAAAGAGAAGAAACTGAACAATGCATTAGCCTAATATATTTGTAAAATAAATATTTGATATAGTTATTTTGGCGATATAATAATATAATGATATCAATTATATTTATAATTATTTTTAAGAGTAAAAAGTATTTTAAAACGACAAATAATTTATTTTACTTAGGCAAATTAAAAAAAAAAAAAAAAAAAAAGAAAAAACAATAAAAATAAACAAATAAACCAATAAAAAATAAACTGATTTAACACAAGTTATAAAGAAAACCGAAACTTATACTATAAAGAAGCAAACTTATGCTCTTTACAATGGTCTCCACATCAAATTTTATTTTAAATATAATTACATGGGTTTGCAAAAACCTAGAAAACTTCCAATCCAAGGGATTAAAAACCTGGGATTTTCTGTGATTATTTTATGCTTTAAAATTCCTTTATCTGTCAAAATATTATAATTAACAGAACAAAAAAGTAAAAAATTAAAAACAACAAATTGAAAACCACAGGAATACAAAATTAATCAATGAGTAAAAAATTTCAAATAATAAAAATAGAATTAAAAACAGAAAACTTACAAATTGAAAAATAAAATAAAGAATTTGTTTTAATAAGTTGTACAAATAATTAATTTTAATTTTTTAATAAAAGATTTTAAATTTAGAGATTAAATTGAAAGATTTTTGATAAAGAGTTGTTC
Source organism: Hydra vulgaris (assembly GCF_022113875.1). Taxonomy (NCBI): domain Eukaryota; kingdom Metazoa; phylum Cnidaria; class Hydrozoa; order Anthoathecata; family Hydridae; genus Hydra; species Hydra vulgaris. The sequence continues at coordinate 20,199,017 of NC_061170.1, read as the reverse complement.
CACAAGCTAATACTTTGATACTTAATGGATTTATTTCCGCACTTAGCAAAATGGTGTTTTGAAACAACCATATTTAATTTGCTGATAGAGCAACGAGTATAATAACAGTTTGAACTTTTTAATAAAAACAATTTGTATAAATTCCATTTGTAAAATTTTTTTAAATGATAAAAAATAGTATTTCCAGAAAAATGAGCATATGTGATAGTATTTCCAGTAAAACGAGTATATGCAATAGTATTTCCAGAAAAATAAGCAGTTAAAGAATACCATAAGGTCAGTGATTTTCAGCATAATTAAGATATGGTGATATTTAACATAATTAAGATATGGTCACACAAGATTATTTAAGATATGGTCACACTTATTAATTGGTGTCATACTAGAGTTAAAGATGACCAGTTCAGTTTTATAAAAATTGAGAGAATGTTTCATAGAAAAAAGCACTATTTGTATATTATAAAGTCTAGATATTATTATGAAAAATGTTTTACTACTACTTTTAACATTACTAATACTTTAAACTACTTTTAACATTAACTACATCAACTACTTATAACATTAAATTTATTTAGTACATTTTTTCAAATTTTATTGTTGCTTTTATGCAGACATTTTTTTAAGTATTCTGTTTAATTATTTTTTTTTTGGAGATTCTTAATACCCTTATTTTATTTAACTAAATTAATATTTCTAATAACAAAAAAAAAAAAGATTAGAATTGGAGAGATTTTAAACCTGTTGGACAATGTGATTGTTACAGTATGCATCATTTTTGATAAAAACTATGCAAACTGCCATATTATAAAGAGTATAATGGATGCTTAAAAAAATTTAATGTCATGTTAGTAACTATTAGACTTTAATACTTTTTAGCACAATATAATTGGTATGACAGAATGATAGCAATCAACTTGCTAATTTTTTGGTCAAACCAAATGTATATTTTGACTAAAACATTTTGTATATTGCTAATTCAATGCGTAGTATATTAATGTCAATAAATGATGTGCCGAGTACCCAGTTTTCTGATGATTCTGCATTTTACCAGGTACCCAGAATTGGCCATTTTGTTGTAGCATCTGGGTATCTTAAAATAAATTTTTAATAAAAGTTAACCTTTAGCGCTATTACTATTTGTTTAATTGCTACTTAAAATTGTGTCAGAAAATTGTTAACAGGATTGCTTTAAGTTTAAACTTCAGCCAATAAACTTCTTGATATACGTCTAAGAGTGTTATGGAGTCAATAACCACAAAACTCTATTTGTTCAATATAGATATGTGTAACTTTAAATATAATTTTAAAATGTATTTTTGAAAAACAATCAGAATATATTGCAAAAACAAAACTGATTTATGGTTATTTTACTATCTTCTTTTCATTGTGTGAGGGAATTGTTTCACAAGGGAATTTTTCTAAATGGAAAGAGTTAATATTAATTTTAAAACTCTAGATGTTTTTGGCATTAATGACGTCAGACAGCAAGTTATTCCAAATATTAACAAATTTGAGGAAGAAAGAGTATTTAAGAACATCCAATTTGCAAATTAGTTTGGGTAATTTTAATTTGTGACCTCGAGTGTAAATATATTTGTTTTTTTAAAAAAAAAATATATATTTATGCAAACTTAGTTTGCGCAAATTAACAAGCGCTATTTTCTAAAAACAATTTAGCACTAAAGATTTCACAAGCTTTTATTCCAGCAATTTAATATGGACTCAGTACTCAGACTTGAACTTGGATTTTCTGTGGGGTACCCGGAATCGGAGACTTGGCATAAACTGGTTCTGGAACATCTCTAATTTCAATAATTTAAAATACATTTAAATGCGATTCAATGTGTAGAATATCAATGTCAATGTTTTTTCAATGTATTTTGTTAGATGCAGTATTTTTCCTAATGCACTTCTAAAATGTCATGCCTGGTTTTCTCAAAGTACTGTTGCGGGAAGTAGCTCCTTTTAACTACTCCAGGTCAGGTCAGGATAATCGAGATCAATCTTGCTACTGGTATCACGTAACCCAGTACCACCTGCCACAAGCCCTGCTGCCTTGCAGAGTGTGCTCTTCTTATGCAAAGGCTAGGAGAAATAAACTCCGACTAAAAATTCCCCTGCCTTGGGGCTCTTGGTTGAGTAAAGGCTAGAGATGGTGTCTCAATAAAAACACTCATCATGGGCAGATGTTAACTGCATCCAGCTAAACATCCCTTGCCTTGGGGCTCTTGGTTGAGTAAAGGCTAGAGATGGTGTCTCGATAAAAATACTCATCTTGGGCAGATGTTAACTGCATCCTGCTACTGTCTTGTAGAAGGCCTCCTAGGCAAAGACTTCAGGGGTTAGCAGAAAAATTCTGCTAACCAGCCTCGAACCCCTTCTTCATCTATTAGGCTGGCGTAGATGTAACCTGTGTTACATTGTTTCCTGCCTAGGATGATGAATGCTGGATCTCCTTGACTCTACTCATAAAATTTTGCTTATACCTCCTTGATAATGGTTATGCAACTCTTCCTGTTATCTCCATATGAGGGTACAGCTCTAAAACTCAGTTTAATGGTTCTGAGACCGGCTGGTAGTAAGGTTTCCCGAACTCTGTGGTAGCTCTCAGAGAGGCTGATTCCATCAACAGCTGCAAAATATCAGAGTATTAACAGTGCCATGTTGCGCATGGATGGTGTCCCTGTTAATGCTTTTGGTGTGCATTGTCAAGGCCACATATGGAGCCCTATGTCACGGCTTAGGGTTAATTAACAGGACTGAGACAACTGCATAGCTCATTGATTAGGAGGCTGTGCTCTATCTAAGAATGAGCCAAGTTCTCATTAAACCCAAATCATGACCAAAGTAACCAAAAATTTAAAACCTAAAAAACCATCCCCACCACCTAAATATTTTAATATATCTTTTACAAATATTCGCGGTCTACAAAGCAACTTTCCATCAGTTGAGTCTTACTTCCTGCAAAATTCACCAGACTTGCTTGCACTCAGTGAAACAAATTTAAGTTCTGCAATTCCTTCTTCAGATGTCAGTGTTGATGGGTACTATCCTTTGATTCGTAAAGACTCCAATAGTCACATGCTAGGTTTAGGGGTATACATACGCATTAATTCCCCTATTTGTCGTGAAATCAGGTTCGAATCCTTTGACCATTCTTTTATGTGCTTTCGCCTACCACCTCTTCACTCTATCACCTTTCTCTTTGTTCTTTATCGTTCTCCTTCTTCCCATGATTGCACTCTTTTAGATGTTATCTCTGATCAAATTGACCATGCCCTCTCTCTTTACCTCTCTGCCAATATTGTTGTTGTTGGTGATTTTAATGCCCGTCACACGGAATGGCTTGGCTCTAACACCACTGATCCTGCTGGGACTAAAGTCTTTAACTTCTGCGTTTCTCAATCTCTTACTCAGATAGTTAACTTTGTGACTCGTTTTCCTGACAACCCTAATCAATTACCTTCACTCCTTGACTTATGTCTTGTCTCTGACCCTAGCTTATGTTCAGTTTCTCCCTTTTCTCCCTTAGGTGGTTCTGACCATGCAATGATCTCTATAAATCTTTCTTCTCGTACTTCTTTTTTGGGCTCACCTTATCATCGCACCACCTATTACTACCCTAAAGCTGACTGGGATTCCTTTCGTGATTTTCTTCGTGATGGTCCTTGGGCTGATGTTTTTTCTCTCTCAGCTGACAAATGCGCCTCCTACGTAACCTCCTGGATTCAGGCTGGAATGGAAGCTTTCATTCCTTCTCGCCGGTTTCAAGTCAAGCCTCATTCTACTCCATGGTTTTCTCCTTTTTGTGCGGCTGCTATATCCAATCGTAACCATTTTTTTCATCTTTTTCAAAAGAACAACTCTCTTGAGAACAAACGGCTATTTATTATTGCAAGAAATCGATGTAAAAAGGTGCTTTCTGATGCTAAACTCCATTATTCTCAGCTCACTAAATCTCACATCTTATGGCAGAAGTTAGGCTCTAAAGACTTTTGGAAAATCTTCAACAGCATTGTTAACAAGGGTAGATCTAACATTCCATCTCTCATTCATGGGACTGATCTTGTTACCTCTCCCAGGAATAAGGCAGAACTGTTTGCAAAGAACTTTTCTTCTAATTCCACTCTTAAATCTTATGGATATTCTCTTCCTTCCATTCCAGTCAAACAGGTTGACCCATTGTTAGACATTCAAATCACTCCGCCTTCTGTTGCTAAAGTCATATCTCAATTAAACTCGTCTACAGCTTGTGGTCCAGACAACATTCCTGTCACAGTCTTGCAGAATTGTTTTCCAGAACTTTCTTTAATTCTCTCTAAACTATTTAACAAGTGTTTGACTGAGTCTTGTTTTCCTGCTTGTTGGAAAATGGCATCTGTGGTTCCAATATTCAAAAACTCTGGAGAAAATTCTGACCCCTCCAATTATCATCCGATCAGTCTTCTTTCTGTTATTAGCAAGGTCTTTGAGTCTTTGATAAACAAATTCCTACTTTCTCTTCTTGACAAGGTCCAAAAACGCATTGTAAATGTTGTTGGACCTGGACTATCTGCTAAGCTTGAACCTCTTTCCCATCGTCATAAAGTTGCATTTCTTTCTCTTTTCTACAGATACTATCATGGTCACTGCTCAAAGGAGTTGTCATCTCTAGTTCCATCAAATAAAATTCATTCTCATTTTACTTGTCATTCAGCTAAGTCTCATTCGTTTACTGTATCTGTCCCTGCATGCTCTAAAAACTTTTATTCATCTAGTTTTTTTCCCTGCACTTCAATCCTTTGGAACTCTCTCCCATCTTCATGTTTTCCTGACTCATACAACCTTCAACTTTTCAAGTCTTCTGTCAACCGTTTCCTTGCTCTATAACTCTGTTCTTTTTTTTCCTAGTAACTCCCAACTTAATAGTGGTTGCTTGCAGCCTTGTTTGGAATGAATGCAAATAAAAAAAAAAAAAAAAAAAAAAAAAATGTTAATGTTTCGCAACACATATGAGCCTGATTCAATGTCTAGTATTCTGATGCAATGTCTAGTATTATTGTCAATATTTTACAACACACTTGAGCATGATTTAATCTACACATATGAGCATGATTCAATATGTAGTATATTAATATTGCAAGATAAAAGCACTTTAATATGCTTAACTGCAACCAATGTCTTATTTTATTTTTAAATTAATAAATTAAAAAAATTGTTAACTTTAAAGAGTGTATTTAAAAAAATTAATAAATAATTATGTAACAATTAAGGTTATTATGTAAAAAGTCATCTAAAAAACTCTACCAAAAAAACTGAACACAAAAGAAGAATATATGTTTTACAGAGGAAAAGAGGAAAACTTCTGTTTAAATAAGCAGTTTATAAATAAAGAGATAAAATAAACATAATTTGTATTAAAAAATTAAGAGTTTAAGAATGTCAAAATTACTATAAATTATAAAAAAAAATTACATATTCAGCTGCAAACTTAACCAAGCTGCAATCAGCTACTAAAAGAATGGAAAGTTTACTAAAAAAAAAAAAGAAAAAAAAAAAGAATTGAAACCTAGGCTTTAAAAAGTGTTGAAATATCTCTAATTAAAATTTTAAAAAAATAATTAAAAAAAAAAAAAAGATAAAGAAAATGATAACAACAATTAATAAAAACTGTTTGTTCAAAAGGATTTTTTTTATTATTCACTTTTCTTGTTTTTATTTTTACTTGATTTATTAATTGAATTACGTTTTCTTTTTTAAAATAGGTCTTTCTAGTTAAAAAAATTTATTATATTGCAAAGGAATCAAATACTACAATTTCAACATTTATTACAATGATGCTATTAAAGGTTTGTTTTTATTCAATACAATTTTTTTGAGAAGCAATATATAAAAAACAAGTATTTTTTATGAAATCAAAACTTACAGAAAACTTCAGTTGATTGGTATTGGTTCTAACTAAATGTTGCCCAACATTGTATGTTAAAACACTTAAAAATACCGGTAAGAAAATTTCAAACTCAATATATGTGATTGATATTATATTGTATGTTGGATACATTTTTATGCTCATCATAACAATATTTCTAAATAAAATGTTTTTACATCAAATACAAAATCCAACTTAGCAAAACACAGATCTCTTTAATTTTAAATAAATGGACATAAGACATCTTATGTTAACATATGACATCTTAAAGTTCGTTAGTAAATCTGAGTAATGTTTATTTTTTGTATTATAATTATATTATACAATATTTTTATTATGTATATAACAGTACATATTGTGTTATATACTGTATATACATAATATTATAATATTTATATTATGCAGCCCTCAGAATAAGGAAAAATAAGGTTGGCAATAAACTGCTGACATTAAACTGTTAGAGGTCGGCATCAGGTTGGTAAAAAAATTTGACATAAATGGGTTACCATATAACATAGAAATAAGGTCGATATTTTTTACTGACCTCAAACACTTTAAGGTTGGTAATTAGGTCAGCATTGCCTATAGAAAATTTACTTTTCACAATGGCATTTTGTGTTGACTTTTAACTGAACTATGGAGGTTTTTGAATTAAGGAGATTGTAATATATTTCATAAGTTGACAGATTTCCTGTCGACTTTACGTTTGAATGAATTTTAGTAATGATTAGTTCAATGGAAATTTAAAAAAAAAGATACCATTGTAATGTCTAAATTATACTCAAGAGATTTCTATGAAAAACATTAACAAAAAAAAACGCGGAAAACTATAAACAATAACTTTTTTTAAAAGCACGTATGTTTACTCGTGTTACATATTCGATCTATAGGTCGATAGTTAATAGATTGTATTTTTTGATTGAAATATAAAGATATATTTATTATATCTATAAAATATAGATAAACTATTTAGTTAAAATAATATACGACCAGTTTAAAAAAAAAATTAACATTTAGACATTATATAATATGTTATTTTTCAACTATAAGTAGACTTATTCTACTAGTAAATCTTGCATCAAGTCAACAATAATAAATATATAGACTTGTATTTTAATATTTCTATGTTTTTATAAATTTTTTAAATATAAATATATGTAAAAATGACAAATAAACTTTAAAATATGCGTATAAAATTTATTTTATACTATTTCCATGACAAGTTGAAATATATGTACATGCGTTAAAATCGCAAAGTCAACAAATTTTTTATTTCTTTTTAAAAAAGCGCTTAATTGTATATATATTTATTCTTTTAAACACCCAATAATTACATAAACTATAGGTAAAAGTATTAAAAAAACAAAAAACAAAGCACATTTAAGTATTTTCTTGCATCGTTCTTGGAATGTTTTCCTCCATCAGCGTTCTAAATACTTCTCTTTGTTCCTTTAAATTCCAGTGTTGGAACGATTGTTTTAAGATCGCCGCAACATTGGCCTCCAATGCTTCCTGAGGGCGTGCAATTATAATTTTCTTACCCTCGATCATAAATTGGAGCATGTTTATATCAGCTTTCTTACACATTATCATTACCTCACCCACAAATGATCGTTGATTCATTAAAGGCATCTGAGTCCGTATAATCGAGTAAATTGATCACCTAAATTTGAGTCCGTATAATCGAGTAAATTGATCACCTAAATTTTTTTTCTATACAAATAACTAATCTTCGCAACATCTGTTAGTGAAAAATGAATTGAAAAAGAAAATTTTTTATGTCGACTTATGGTGTAAAAAATAATTGCTGTCGACTTTGAATATATATATATATATATATATATATATATATATATATATATATATATATATATATATATATATATATATATATATATATATATATATATATATATATATATATATATATATAAATATATAAATATAAATACGTATATTTATATATATATATTATATATATATATATATATATATATATATATATATATATATATATATATATATATATATATATATATATATATAAATATATATATATATAAATACATATACATATATATATATATATATATATATATATATATATATATATATATATATATATATATATATATATATATATATATATATATATATATATGTGTTATATATATATATATATATATATATATATATATATATATATATATATATATATATATATATATATGCATATATATACTACATTTGCTATAATTTTATCTGTAAAGAAAACAAAAAAAAAATTAAGTTTTTAGCTCAAGAGGAAGGCTATTAGGTGAATATACTTTTATATAACAATTTATAATTAAAAAAAATAATTGATTTTAGAAAATGTCTCTAGACAAATTATTATATAAACTAATTCACTGAGAACAGATATTAATGATGCGTCAAAAGCTACAAGGAAGAGAGGACAATTTTTTTTCTAGAGCTCCCTTTTTTTTCTTATTTCCCTAATAGACTTCCAACAAGACATAAAATTTTTGAGGCTTTGTCTGAGAGGGGATATGGTCGAATTCTAGAACATGGACAATAAATTTTGTACAAACTCTCATTTTCTAGAGGGCACAAGAAAAAATAATTATGTCTGAGAAAATCCAAAGACATGAAGATAAAAATAAGAAAATGAAAAAAAAGAGTAAATATTCTGACGGTGACTTTCAAGCACAGATAGTGACAATCAAACTGAATGCAACAAACTATATATACTTCCAGTTAAAGTCCAGAAAAAATAGAAAAGGTTTCAGAATGACATCAGAGTTTTCCTTCAGTTAAGTATAGAAGATATTCTTAATAATTGGATTCCAAGTGAGATCAGATTTGGGATTGGAATCAGGCCAGGAATGTATCTTTTGTCATCTCTTTACAAGGCTGGTGGAGTTAATACTGATAATATGTCAACATCAAGATCAACTATAAACAGAAAGACTCATAATGTTGTGGTGTCTGAGGCACAGATAGTTTGAGAGGAAAATATAGATAAAATAAGAGGTCTAAAAATTGTGGTACATTTTGATACCAAGATTTTGAAGAGATACAATGGGGAAAAAGAAATATCTAAAAATGAGGATAGAATTGCTAATAGTGCATCGAAAGCTCCAAGGGAAGTGATCAAGCTATTGCAGTTCAAACTATGCTCGAATACTATGAAATGTCAGATCAAATTATTGGATTGTGTTTTGACACAACATCCAGTAACACTAGTAAAAATAAAGGTGCTGTAAGCATTATTATTTCTAATGCCTTTAAAAGACGGGTTCTCTAGATAATGTGCAGACATCACATTTATGAAGTACACATGGCTCATGTGATAAAAGAAATGTTTGGTCCAACAAGTGGTTCCAGCAAGAAA
>NC_061170.1:20167215-20184715 GCF_022113875.1 Hydra vulgaris | reverse complement strand
ATTAAAATTCCACTCAAAAATATCTTTAAATATACTCAAACAAAAATTTTTTTGCTCGACGCAAATAGCCCTAGCTACACGCAAAATCGCTCTTGGACGACATAAAAGTCACATCGCTTGACGCTTTGTCGCAAGGCCTGACATATGCATATATATATATATATATATATATATATATATATATATATATATATATATATATATATATATATATATATATATATATATATATATTATATATATATTATATATATATATATATATATATATATATATATATATATATATATATATATATATATCCAAAAAAATAAAAAGGCACTCTAACTCAATTTATTTTTTGAAAACGTAAAAAATGTTTTTTAAAAATACCTTAAACAATTATTTTTTTCAAATCTAATGAAATTTTTTTATTATTTCACATTGAAATAGTTGCATGTAAAGACATGCAACTATTTCAATGACAGCTGTATGATCTCATTGTTCAAATGTAATAATCATACTAAATGTTCAACATCTGCTATTTTAATAACATTAAACTAAATTAATTAACGTTGGTAAAGTGTTTATTTTAAAATAAAAATCAATTTTAAAATAATTTATTTACATAAAATAAAAAAATGAAAAATAGAGGCCAAGAAATATTCTTAGTTAAAAAAAAAAACTAGAAAGACTCTATTATCTATTCAATTTGTAACTATAGAAGTAGTTATACAGTATTATCTTTACTTACGTGAGTCCAAACCATCAACTTCTATCAAAAACTTAGTTTGTTATCTAAACAAAGGTTCTACATTTACACCGAATTGTCCAGATTCGGGAGAGAACTGCTGCGTTATATCTAAGCTGAAAGTTTCATAAGAACTTGCTGGATACAGAACTTGTGACATACAATGCGTTTTACGGTTAGTAATATTTATGAAATCTTAATCTAAATTAGATTAAGTTATTTAATAAGTCTTATTTTACAGTTATTTAATAAGTCTTATTTTTAGGAAAGAAGTCGAGGCTGTAGTAATGAAATACAAAAAGCTTATAAATACAACACCCGGAGCAATAAAAGATAGAACTTCTTAATAGAATCTAAAAGGGTATTCTGGTGAGGACATGACATACAAATCATGATCGTTGAAATAAAAATGGATAGAAAAAGAACTGAAGAAAGTAAATGTATGGACACTATGTTCTTGAAAATGCAGAAGAAAAAAAGACAAGGTTGTCTAGGCATTTCTGCTGTAGGAGAAGGTCTTTCTATTAATCAGCACACTGCTACCTTAAGCAGTGTTATAGCTATTTCATGAGGAGAAATAAATAAATTTGTTGTGTCCAAATCATCATCTCTTTGAACTATATATAAAGTAATAAATTCTTGATTGACTCCAAATATAAGCTGATTTCTGTTCATTATGACGGGAAAATATCTAAAGAATATACAGATAACGTTTCAGTTACAAGAGAAAGATTAGCAGTACTTGTGAAAGTTAATGGGAAAACTGAGCTCCTAGGTATTCCTCATATTGAGCCAGGTTCTGGGGAAAATCAGTTCAAAGCAGTTTATAATCTATTAGATTCATTCGGCCTTAGTCATCATATACAGTTTATATGCTTTGATACTACAGCTTCCAACACTGGAAAGCACCAAGGAGTTATATTGAGAATGGCCAATAAGCTGGGAAGGCCACTACCTTTCCTTGCCTGTAGGTATCATATATTGGAATGATATATTACCCACTTTAACAAGATATATCCCAGTAGTAAAATGTCTGGTCCAGAAAACCAGATCTTTAAACACCTGAAATCTGTCTGGAATGATCTTCAAAAAGACATTGTTGCAATGAAGAAGATTGAAACTCCAAATGGAACTTGGATAAATAAACAAAATCTTGAGGCTAAAAAACTCTACAGAGATGTAATAGATAACAGGATCTACAAAAAGGTTAATTACAATTTGTATACACAATTATAATAAAATAAATCATAACCATAAATATAAAAAATCCTTTATTTTTAGGATGGTAAATCAAGAAAGGATTATCAAGAGTTAGCGGAACTATCTTTGATCGTACTTTTTCAAAAAGATAGGTTCAAATTTCGTATTCCTGGTACAATACATCATGCAAGACTCATGTCAAAAGCGTTGTACTATCTTAAATTTGAAGTCTGTCGATAAATGTAAATTTAGTTCAGAATAACATTATAAATTTGGACAACTCATTGCCCTCGCCTTTAGGGTAGGGAGAGGGGCTAAGTTTTACGTTTTTTCTAGATCTCAGGCTTTGATTACTGGAATTTTTTCAAGGCATCACACATTGATATAAGTATAGTTATTCGTAGTTTTGAAGTTTTTTCCATGTCTACATATTTATCACAGGCAGCAACTTAAGCTACCGTGATCATTAAAATGAAGAAAAGTGTTGAAAAAAAAAAAAATACGAATAGAGTGCCTTTTTATTTTTTTACATAGTTTCTTGCAAGAATATGTAAAAAATAATAATTTGAATTTAATAATGTTTAAGGGTGGCACACGCTGGTCGAAAAACGTCAAAAAGGGTAAAAAAAAAGTACTTTTGAGCCGTGTGCCACTCTTAAACTTCAAAAAAAAAAAAAGTTTTATATATAAAACAAGGGTCTGTGCACCTTATAAACTTCCACTCTAGTCATAAAAAATTTTTGACCCAAATTTGAACTACCCTAATATATATATATATATATATATATATATATATATATATATATATATATATATATATATATATATATATATATATATATATATATATATATATATATATATATTAGGTATTATATATATATATATATATATATATATATATATATATATATATATATATATATATATATATATTAGGGTATAATACCTAATATATTACCACCCTAATATATATATATTAGGTATTATATATATATATATATATATATATATATATATATATATATATTAGGTATTATATATATATATATATATATATATATATATATATATATATATATATATATATATATATATATATATATATATATTAGGGTATAATACCTAATATATTACCACCCTAATATATATATATTAGGTATTATATATATATATATATATATATATATATATATATATATATATATATATATATATATATATATATATATATATTAGGTATTATTTATATATATATATATATATATATATATATATATATATTTTATATATATATATATATATATATATAAATATATATATATATATATATATATATATATATATATATATATATATATATATATATATATATTAGGTATTATATATATATTAGGTATTATATATATATATATATATATATATATATATATATATATATATATATATATATATATATATATATATATATATATATATATACACACATCAGGCCTTGTATCTATATATCTATATAATTTCAATCAAACCACAAAAGTTGTATAATTGAACGGTTAACAAACATTTAATTATTTTTTTGAAAAAGCTTCCACGCAAAAGTTTAGAAACAGCTGAATTTGATTAGTATTTATTTCAAAAAAGCTGAAACTTTTACAAAATTAAATTCACAAAATAACAATTTTTTAACAACAAAATAGTTTTAATAAAACACTTAGTATTTGGTTGCATATCCATTTGCCTTTAAAACAGCATCACAAGGCATTGAATCTATTAATTTAATGAGAACATCCTGAGAAATAATATACCAACATTCTTTAATGAATGCAACATTCTTTAATAAATGGTCTTTGTTAGTTGTTTTTCTATCAACAAATTGCCGGTTGATGTATTCCAAAGATGCTCAATAGAATTGAAATCTAGGCTCTGTGAAGGCCATTCAAGAACTTTGATTTTTTTTGATTTAAAATATTCTTTAACAAATCTGGCACAATGCTTTGGATTATTATCTTGTGATTATTATCTTGATTAAGATCCATTTGGAAGTTATTTTATGCTTTGCATGTGGCAGTATAACATTCTTTATGATATCTAAATAAACTCTCAGGTCCATAACACCTTCTATGTGATGAATAGGACCCACATTGTTACAACTAAAACATCCATAAACCATAATATTTCCTTTTCCATGTTTAACAGTGGGTAACTGATACTTTGGATTAAATTTGTCTCCTACTGGGCGCCTAACATACTTAATTCCATCATTACTGAATAGCATAAACTTTGATTCATCAGAAAAAAAGACTTTTGATCAGTTATTAACTGACAAAAAATTTTTTGTCAGTTATTAACCGACAGAACTTTTGCAAATTATATTTTGGTTTTTAAATTTCTTGCAGATATTAGCGATTTCTTAACTTGACGATGGCTATAGATTATTTTTTCATAATTGAAATTTAGTTATATCGACGCTACAGTTTGCGCCATAAAACTGATGCATAAATGAATTAAGTTCGACAGCAGTCTTACAAGGATAATTTTTGGAATACCTTACTAATAATCTATCAGACTTTTCAGATGTAACTTTAGGTCTTTCAGAGCGAGGTTTGCTTTCAATAGTTTTGCGCAAACAAAATCTTTTCAGAATGTGACTTTTTCTTGGTTTAGAAACATTGTAAAGGTCAGAAATCTGCCTGTAAGTCATTTTATTTCCCACAGCTTTTATAATTAATTCCTTTATATCCTTTGAGACTTTATTCAAAAAAGCTAATAAAAGTTAATTAAACTTCAATTTTACAACTTTTGTGGTTTGTATTTTAAATTTAAATAATATAGAGCACATTTGGTAAAAATTTTAGCTTATTTACAAAAGTTTGGTAAAAGTTATGCAGTAAAAAGTGAAAAAAAAAAGGTGTTTCTAAACTTTTGCACACTTTCCCTACTGCTATTATCTTATCTGATAATTGCTATTACATTAAAGAAATTTTTTGTAAATTATTAATTTTTATATTTAAACCTTGTTATTCTTTTATTATTGCAAAACACTAACATTTTATTTACTTTATTAAATATTTAATATGTAAATATGTAACACGTTATTTTACAAAGTAAAATCCAAACTGCTCTAGACAACGTTATTAACTGGAGTAATACTTGATTTATGTGTTTAAATATTGATAAATGTAATGCCATGCATTTGTTGAAAATGATCTTTGATCTAAGTGCACTAATTATAACTACAACACTGCAAAATGTTGGTGTTTTAATACTTGATAATCTTAAATCCTCATCAAAACTGCCTCATCAGCCAAAAAAACAGTTGGTCAATTGAAACATGCTTTTATCAGCCATGATATTTATTCCCAGAAGAAATTATATACTTGCTACATATATTTACACCTTGAATTTGCTGTGCAAGCATGAAACCCTTACCTCCAGGGTGTTGCATATAAGCAATCAAAAAATCAGACTATGAATAAAGATGCAAGTTTTTAAAAATCTCTCTTTAACATTTTAGACATGAACATGACGATATGATTTAGAAATGCAAAATAATACATAGCATTGATAACATACAATTATTCCATTAATAATTAACCATTAATAATTGTTCCAGCCAAACAAAGTTGTTCACAAATTAGTTGGAAAATAACAAGAAACTGCCAGCCTTAACATCAATTTTCAAAGTTAAGTTAAGGATAAGTGAATTCCGCAAGACACTCAAAGTGCTCCTTCCCTCACTATAAAAAAAAAATGAAACAACCTTCTCCAAACAGTTAGTAAATGCAAAAGATATGAAATCTTTTAAGATATTGCTTGACATTTTTGGCAATAATTTGGCTAAACTGCCACAGGTCACCATCTGCTGTTGGCCTGCTTGACACTATAATGAATTTAAAAATTACCACACATAAAAATTCTAAAAAGTCAGTTTTAAATGACAAAACATGTCAGGTTCAGTTAAACATAAAAAAAGTTTTTAATACTTGATCTTAGATATTTAGGATAATGGTCTAGAATTTTTAATTTTATTACTAAATTTTAAAGATGTTAAACATTGACGAAAATTGAAAATATTAGCGTTTATCCACAAATAATTAACAACAGTAGTACCTGATGATAATAACCTTTTATTAGTACATGTATTTTAATGTACAAAACTAAGCTAACAATATAGTTAAACACAAATACAAAAAATGAAACAAGATTATGAATCAAATGAGAAAAATAAAATTATTACACAATGTAAATAGTGAAATTAATAGCTTTTAGACATTTAAATACAAAGTCTTGTGAAAAAATTTTATTTTTAAGTAGAATTTATTATATGAATGTTTTTACAAAGTAAGATAATTATTCCCAAATATAAAACACTGCATGTTTAAAAGCTGTCAAAGCAAAAAATATTTTTATTTAGTTGTTATAAAAACATAAATTTACTAAAACAAAAAATGGCAGCATGTAAATATAATCACATTTCAACAGTTTTTAAAGAGTTTTTCAAGAAATAGATAGAATTACAGTTTAGATTACCGACATCAAAACCTTTATAGTTTGGATTTATATTACTTATATTTACAGTTCATACTTAATACATCACATATTGTAAACTAAATTCTTTCTTACCTTTGTATAGTAGCAGTAAAAGAAATATTCAACATAGAGCCTAATTTAGAAAGAAAAATTTAAACAAAAATATATTCTTTTAAAATACAAATACTATTATAGATTATTAACTATTATCAAGTCTTTATAAATAAAAGAGTATGTTATCAATTTTGTTATTTTATTAGTCATCTTTTACCTTACAGCCATTTAAATATTACCTTATTAAAAAAAACCTTACAGTCAAAAAAAACTTATTTAATATTATTTTAAATTTATCTACTTATATTGCAATATATTTTTTTATTTAATAAAGAAAGTAATAAAACAATGACCCTAAATATTTTCTGTCTTTTGGCAGACACAAACATATTTAATCACCACGATTTAGGCTTTTTTTCTTCTGATTTAATTCAAACTTTAACCTAAACATCTTTATTTTTGTGCTTTATTTTTATTAAAACTATTCTGCTTTATATGTAATCACTTGAATTCAAGGAAGCATAAACTGATTCAAATTGTTTTAAATATCAAATCTCATGTTTTAAAGTAAAAGAGTTGGAAGAGAGTTGTAATGACAACTTGCTCTCATTCTTACTCCTATTTCTCAACTTCATTCTTAAGCTCAATCTTTTATTGTTCCTTCCTTATATGATGTCTTCTCTCTTTTAAACAAGGTTCAGAAACATATAATAAATATTAGGAACTTTAACTGCCAAGTTTGAAAAACTCCTTTGAGTAGCGACCATGATACTATTTGTAGAAAAAAGAGATGCAAATCTAACTACATTAACAATGCATTTTTGGACCTTGTATAAAAGAGAAAGAGCATCCTTACTATTTTTAAGTTACAGAAATTTCTAAATTATTTAAGCTTAATTAAATTTAAACAACAAAATAATTAGATAGGCGACAAAAAAACCTATTGGTGAATCAGTTTTTGATTCTAAAAAAAGGGGAATTAGAGTTGGATTTAGTAAAAGCCTTTCTGAAAAAATTAATGAAATTAAATTAAAGTCTATTTTTACAATATATACTTAGAAGCTCTTTTTTGTGCAAATATGAATGGATATTTCTGTTTTGGTCACCTTTATGGAACTATTTTTGTTGCAAAAAAAGTAAAACAATAGCACTTGTAAGTTATCAGAGCTTGAATTAAGTGGAGCACTTGTAAGTTACCATAGCTTGAATTAAGTGTAGCATTTGTAAGTTATCAGAGCTTGAATTAAGTGTATCGCAATTGCTTTCCTCATCTTCATGATTAAAAATTTTTTTGTTGAATAATTTTTTTTCCCCTCTAATTAGCTTTTTTTTTTTTTTTTTGGCTATTAAAAATTCAGAACAAATGTTATTGCGTGATTTTTTTAATTTTGTAATTTTATTGTGTAAAGTTCTTAATTTTTAGTAAACTTTAGTCCATAAAGTAATGGCATGTTAAATTTAACTTTTAAATAAAAGTAATATATATTTTTGCTTTCTTTTTTTGCTCTCTTGCGCGGATACTTTCGCTATTTGTGAAGCACTTTTCAATTTTGGTTACTCAAATTACTGCAGGGAAACTAATAACTGCTTAATTCTATTTTAAAGTTAAAATTTAATATAATAAACTAAATTAAGTTTAAAGTTTAAAATCAATAAACTAAATCTTAAAAGTCAATCATACCAACCATTAGTCATGTTACTAAATTCAACTAATAAATATATTCAATATGTCCAAACATTTCTAAACTAAGTTTAGTCATGTTTCTAATTATATTTAATGTTACTTACACCTAAAATACTTTTAACTAGAAATTATTTTGACAAGAAATTTTGAATAGCATACGAAAAACGGGCTACCATTTAAAAAATGTTTTCATAATATTTAAAGCGATATCAAGGTTTACATTTTCTAAAAATATGCAACTTTAATTTTAGGATTTTATTTAAAACAAAATCTATTTGAGCATCAGAATTTTACTATTCTAAAATTTCTCTTGTTCAAATAATCTTAAATTTAAAACTGGAAATTTTAAAAAATTTGTGAAGAAATTGAAACAATTAAAAAAAAAAGAATAAACCTAATGATTCGAAGACTTAAAATTTAGACTTGAAATTTTGAACATTTTTAATGTTCTTATACAATTATTGTAAACTTACTTGAAATGAAAACTGCAGCAATGTTTGTAAAAACAGATTTTTTAAAAACGGAAAATATAGAAACAGAAATAAAAATTAAAGATTTAATAAAAGTATCAAAACCATTTTGCAAAAATGTTCAAATCCAGAAAAAGTAATATAAAAATACTTAAGGGTAAAGTTGTAAAAAAGAAAAAAAGAAAAAAAAAAGAGAATTAAAAAAAGAGATTTTTGAACCTTAACAAATTTAAAATAAAGGAAAGAAAAAAAGGATTAAAAGTTAATTTCTCAACCTAAAATCTCAAGGGCTTTATTCCTAAATTAAAGGAAAGAAAAAAAAAGTTAATTGATTAAAAAGTTAATTTCTTAACCTGAAATGCCAGTCTTTATTTGAATATTGCTCATTCATTTTAAACACTTTTTATGATTTTTTTTTTAATATTGTTGAAGAGAAAAATAGTATCAATGCAATTCAAACAGCTTTTTAGTGATAAAAAAAACACTTCATTAATATATTTACTTTTAAATTTGATCAAAAATTGATGCAAATAGGAATCATAGGAGTAAACTATCCCCAGTAAAGATGTGGGAGAGACATTTTAATTGCTAGTTTGAGTATGATTTAAATGGGCTTGATGTAATTCAATTACAATACAATTTAAGTAAAAGATTCGAAAAGTGTTTAAATCCCTGGCATCACATTTAAGCAGTGCGCAACATAAAGAGGCCATTCAAATTCACAGACAAACAACATTAAGTTTGGTGTCAATTTCTGAGCATGTTATTCATAGTACTCCAATTGGGTGCCGTTTGATAAAATGGCCACAAAAGACACTGAATCCTTATGGAAAAAGTTTCACATTGCATATTACTGGGCAAAACGAGTGTCCTTTCACAGATTTTCCTCATTTGATCACATTAGAGAAAAAAATGAAGTCCATAATTTAGGAAATTCTTATGGTATTGACTGTGCAGCTCCAATATTTACAGGCTACATTGGCACCATAATTAGAAAAAAAATCAACTGAATGATTAAAAATTGTAGATTCTACTGCATTCTCAGTGACGGAAGCACAGATTCAGCGGTATGTGACCAAGAATTAGTTTATATTTTTCATTTAAAAAACGGATGCCCAAAAATTTTTATCTCTTTAAACAGCAGAGAATTCTGATGCAGTTGGATTGACAGAAAAAATTATGAAAATTATAGTGTGTTTATAATACATATTGAATCATTAGCTACAACAGACTCCCAGGTGTCAAAAAGAGCAGAGTTAAAGGATTTTTAAACTGGAGAAAAAATGTGTCAGCCCCTATTCATCTGTTAATATATTTTGATATTTTATCTCCCCTTAGGCATTTGAGTTTAGGTTTTCAAAGCAATATTCACAATCCGGTATAAGCAGTAAGAAGAGTTCAAGAATTTACATGGACTGCAATTCTTCTTAAAAATTCCGTAGACAATATGCTTGATGACACAAGTGTCATGACCCACTATATAAACTGTATAAAGAAATATATTAAAATATAGAAAGATATAGAAATTACTGATTCAAAATATTGTTATCAAAATGTTACACTTTCTCAATATGCCGAAGTTATTATTAACGTTCTTGAATAGTACATGTTACTACTCAACTAGCAAATATTTCCCTAAGTATGGAAATGCATTTTCAATCTCTCCAAAAATCATCTTTGTTTGCGCATTTAGTAGCTTTATTTGATGTTTTAAACTGGCCATTGAATGCAAACGATAGTACTTTTGGCGACAAAGCTATCAATGAAGTTGTTAATTGTTTTTCAGATTTGTTCAGAATCAGGATGTCACTTGTATAATATACTTACTGAATGGATAATATTTAAAAAATATGTTTCGAATCATAACAATCAAAAAGAATATTATTTGATCAAAGAGTGTCAAAATATTCTTGATATATTTAAAATATTTTTAATTTATCCATTTACGAATGCAAAGGTAGAACGAATATTTTCCTGTATGAATAGGGTAAAATATGACTAGAGAAACTGTTTAGGACAAGATCGTTTGGAATCTCTACTTTGGATAAGTGAAGGCGATACCAAGATTGACAAACTTGTAGCAGATGCTGCTATGAACAAATGGTATAACGATAAAGTAAGAAGTTTGTCCGCAAACTGTCATTGATTTCCGGAAAAAAGAAAAAAGGTTTCCCAAAATTCTAACATAGACCTAGCGACAATAACAATATCAGATGTAGAAGATAGTGTAAGCAAGAAAAAAGTTTTCAGAAAGTTGCTAACATTTATAATAGTTTAATATTTTTTAAACTTCGTAAAATTATTTAACATTATTTTTTGCTTCTTAAAAATAGTTAAAAAAGTAAAAACACTAGAAAGCAATAGAAAACACTAAACAAGTAAACTGAAAACTAAATAATATATAATTTTTATTTAAAGAATATAATTTTTCAAAATTTTTTTTTCAGAAAAAAAAAATTCAAAATTTAAGTTTATATAAAAATAATAATAATATAAAACTTAGACTTATGAAAAAATAATATGTTGTATTAAATTAAATTAATTCCTTTAGCTTTACTTTATAGCAAAAAACAATTGAAGGAAAAAATTTAATGAAAACATCAACCTAAAAAACCCATTAAAAAAAAGAATGGGTTTTTTAGGTTATAGAATGGGGATTCTAATAAGTTTACTCTTTCATTTTTTTTATTTGATTTACTCGTTTGGTCTATTGATTGTGCATGTTCTTGAAAATGTTTTCATTGTCAATTCTATTTTATATTATTTATAACAGTATTGTAATACTTATAACCTTTGCGTTTTAACTTTTTTAAGTATCATGTCACAAGAAATAACACAAAATTAATTAAAAACAATTACAAAAACTTTTAGTAATATTATTTAATATAAAAATGATTTTACTATATTACTTTTAAATTAATTTGTGTATTTTTAATATTTTTAAAATAATTTTTAAAAGTAATATGTTTCTTACACATCACACTAAGCAACTCAAGAAGTAAATTATAACAGTAGCTAATTATAATCACACACAAAAGGAGAATATTATAAGATATTATGAACATGTAATGTTTTTTTAGAAAAATGCTAATTACAAAACTATGTACGAAAGATACAATTTTTACTAGCGTAACTCTCCTTACTGTTCAATAGTTAATTGTGAGAGGGGTAAGGATGTATTTTGAATAAAAATCCAAAAAAAAAACTTAGCAATTAGATTTTTTAGCTTTAATTTGAACCCTGGTTATTATCAAATTTTGAAACTATAACGGAGAATCTATATTTTAATAAGAGTTGTATTACCACCCTTCTGGACCTTATTAAGTTAAATCAGTATTTAATAAAAAAATGTTACAAAAACTAGTTTAGAATTTAAAGACTATTTTAAATTACTTGCCAAAACAAAATAAAAATCAAACAAAATTAAAACAAATAATAATTTTACTATAATTCTACTGGTACAAAATTAATTTACAAATATTAATTTTACTAAAAATACTAATTTTACTACTAATAACAATTTTACTACAAATAATAGTTTTACTACAAATATTAATTTTAACAATTTTACTACAAATAACAATTTTACTACAAATAATAAATTTAATACAAATATTAATTTTAACAATTTTACTACAAATAACAATTTTACTAAATAACAATTTTATTACAAATATTAATTTTAACAATTTTACTACAAATAACAATTTTACTAAATAACAATTTTATTACAAATATTAATTTTAATATATTAATTAGTACTGCGGTAGTACCGCTCTAAAACTATTTCTCCGTGCAGTAGCCTTATTTGTCAAGGTTTGTGTTTCAAGGTTATTGAGTTGAGAGACGGTTATAACCACAATAAAGAAGTCTCCTCTTCTGTAGTGGCCTCTTGGCCTAGGGTAATCAAATTAACATTTAAGAAAATATAATTTTAAAATATTTTCACATTTTTTTAAATAAGTTAAAAAAGAAAAATTTTAAATTTTAAACATAAAAATATTTATATTTTTACATTATATTAATTTATTATTTATTATTATTATTTTTATTTTATTAGCTATTTAAATGTTTAAACCAGTTGTTTTTTTAAAATGTTTTCATATGCCTTTCGATCATCTGTTTTGTTTTGTTTGAAAACAAAAATAAATAAAATAGCAAAACATTTACATTAAGTTACAAAACTTTTATAAAATTTGTTAAACATGTTCATTATTTCAAGGCTTCTTTATACCATTCTAATATCTCTAGACTTCTTTATATTAGTCTATAATCACTAAATATATAAGATTTTTTAAGTAACTACTGGATTTTTTGAAGAAAGATAAATTAAACTCCTGCTTTGTTAAAAGTAAAAAAAACTCATTTTTAGTAATTCTAAATTGTATTAAATCACCTGCATGTGTTTTAGTTACAAAACACTCCTGTACTTCAGTGCTGTTACCAAAACATTGTTCTATGGCATTGGAGGAATTACACATCCTAGTTCTGTTAAAAAACCCATAGCCATATGAAACATTACAACTTGACCAAGCGCTCCATGCTGTCCAAAAAGCTAAAGGAAAAAAAAAACTAATTAAAAGCAAATGAGTTTATGAAAAATAAATACAAAATTTTAAATTTTTAAAAATTTACCTGCATAAGTATGATTAACAAAACACACAGCTACTTCAATGCTGTTGCCAAAACATTTTTCTATAGCATTTGAGGAATTACACATCCTAGTTCTGTTAAAAAACCCATAGTCATATGAAACATTACAGCTTGACCAAGCGCTCCATGCGGTCCAAAAAGCTAAAGAAAAAAATAATTAAAAGCAAATGAGTTTATGAAAAAATAAATACAAAAATTTAAATTTTTAAAAATTTACCTGCATAAGTATGATTAACAAAACACACAGCAACTTCAGTGCTGTTGCCAAAACATTTTTCTATAGCATTTGAGGAATTACACATCCTAGTTCTGTTAAAAAACCCATAGTCATATGAAACATTACAGCTTGACCAAGCGCTCCATGCGGTCCAAAAAGCTAAAGAAAAAAATAATTAAAAGCAAATGAGTTTATGAAAAAATAAAAACAAAATTTTAAATTTTTTAAAATTTACCTGCATAAGTATGATTAACAAAACACATAGCAACCTCAGTGCTGTTACCAGAACATTGTTCTTGAGCATTTGTGGAATTACACATCCTAGTTCTGTTATAAAATCCATAGCCATATGAAACATTACAACTTGACCAAGTGTTCCATGACGTCCAAAAAGCTGAAAAATTTAATGACACAAACTTTTTAAACAAAAAAAATTTTAATAAACTTTTAACTTTTTAATAATAACTTTAAATTTTATAAATAAAATTTAAAGCATAAATGTTATATTTATATTTAAATTTTTTAAATGTATAATTTTCATATGAAAAATGTGCAATTTTTATTTTGAAAAGCTGTTTTTTATTTTCTATTCATTACTTGAAAAATTATTTTTGTACAATATTTCTTGAATGTTTAATTGATATAATTCAGTTGAAATTATGCTTATGTCTTTGACAAATAAAAAGTTATCACAATTGAAAAACGTACAAATAAGTAGATGAATATTTTTTTAACACAGAGTATATATTTTGACATATTTTAAATACATTTAGGTATTCAAAAAGCTTTATACCAACAAAAACATGGTTTTATTTCAAAACAATTTTTCACAAGATATAAAGTTCAAAATAGACTATTGCAGTATTATTTACAAAATGATATATATATATATATATATATATATATATATATATATATATATATATATATATATATATATATATATATATATATATATATATATATATATAGATATATATATATATATATATATATATATATATATATATATATATATATATATATATATATATATATATCAGTGGTGTACACTGGACTTTTAGATGTTTGAGTTTTGACACTTACAGCAGGCCTGGCGATGAATAAGAACTGCGCGACGCATAAGCACGACGCGATTTTTGACGTCATTAAATTCTTTTTATTTGCTTTTCATATTTATCGACGTTAACTGCACCAATTTATTTAATTACCGCAAAACTACTTTAAATCGTTTATGTAGAAATGTTATTATTTAAAAATGTTTTGGAATGTTTCGTTTTTTAAAATGTAAAAACATTTGTTTATTTTCTCGACGTTTGTCACGTTTTGTCTATACTAAACGAATAAAAAACATTATAATTTAAATTTAAAAAAGATTATAAAATATGCTAATATTTGATTTTTTTTTTCTTAAATATTTAATTTAAAGTTTTTCAAATAATTATTTTTTCTTTTTAAAAAGTCAGCGAGTAATAAACTGGAAATTTTAATATTGTACGATTAAAAACTGTGCAATAGCTAATATTTTTACAAGCGATTTTATATAATATTTATTTATTTTCATAAAGCGGTTGACAAGCACAACCACTCGTATTAATAAAAAACTTAAACGAACGTTTTGAATAGATTTTTAATGTTAACAAGGAATTTTATTTCTATTAAAATAAAATAAAATGTTAGAATAAAAATCTTATAGGTATAAAAGAAATATTTCAGCGAAAAAATTATTCTTAAAAATTATTCTTAAAAATTATTCGAAAAACTATTGACGTTTTATTTTTCAGCAGCTGTTCTTGAGCACGCTTCGATGAGTTTCGGTAACTTTTAACATTAAAGCGATCGTTATTATTTAAGTAATTTTTTTGAGTTACTTTTTACAAAAATTTTAATAACTGTACTTTTTTATTGAATCAAGTAGAATACGTTTTGATATTAATCTTTTTTTTTTTTTATTTGCCCTCACCAATTTTTAAAATGTTTCCTCGAAATCACTCTTAAATACTTTAAATACGTCTAACAGTTAATAAATATTTTTAAATCTATGGAATAATTTTAAAACCTATCAAACCCCTGTAAAATAATTATTTAAGTTTAAAATCTAAAACTAAAAGAAAGTATTTTTGTTCAATTTTATCGACAACGTTGCTATTGCTGAATAATTTTATTAAAATGTTAGCTTAAAAGATTTAAACTTTTTTTTAATTTTTGAATTTTTTCTACTTCCAAATAATGAGCATATTTAATTTTTTTAAATTCAAACTTTTATTTCAACTGCGTGCGGTTTTTAAAATACTTTATTAAATGTTAAAATAATCGTAAATTACTTCATTAAAATTCCGCTCAAAAATATCTTTAAATATACTCAAACAAAAAAATTTTTGCTCGACGCAAATAGCCCTAGCTACACGCAAAATCGCCCTTGGACGACGTAAAATTCACATCGCCCGACGCTTTATCACAAGGCCTGTTACAGGTGTTGTGCCAACTCCAAACTTTTGTATTTTCATATTTATGACAAATGAGGATATTTTGCAAAAAATTGTGGTAATTGGAGCTTGGGGACAAAAAAACCCAATTTTTGGGCCCACCCAGCCCTTAACGTGAGAGCAACAAATTGATAAAATAATTTTATTAGTATTTTTATTTAAGTTTATATTCTCAAACAAATTTCAAATTTCATACAATAATTTCTTATTTTTTCGAAAATTATGACCATATAAAGTTTTAACCCCCTTCAATTTGAGGGGACAGTAAACTTTGTAGGGTCATAAAAACTGAAAACTAAGAGGTTATTGCATGAAATTTGAAATTCGTTGATGAATATAAATTTAGATAAAAATACGAAAGAAATGATTTTGTTTCTCCGACATTAAGGGCTGGGAGGGCCCAAAAATTAGGGTTATTTTGCCCTAAAGCTCCAATCACCACAACTTTTTGCAAAACATTCTCATTTGACATAAGGATGAACATACAAAAGTTTGGAGTTTGCAAAATACATGTAAGTGTCAAAACTTAAACATCTAAAAATCCAGTGTACACCACTGTATATATATATATATATATATATATATATATATATATATATATATATATATATATATATATATATATATATATATATATATATATATATATATATATATATATATATATATATATATATATACCTATATAATCATATATATATATATATATATATATATATATATATATATATATATATATATATTTATATATATATGTTTAAGTATATATGTATATATATATATATATATATATATATATATATATATATATATATATATATATATATATATATATATATATATATAATATATATTCATATATATCATATATATAAATATATATATATATATATATATATATATATATATATATATATATATATATATATATATATATATATATATATATTATATATACATACATATATATGTATAAATATATATATATATATGCATATATATATATATTTATGTATATATATGTATATATATATATATATATTTTATATATATCTATACATATATAATCATATATATATATATATATATATATATATATATATATATATATATATATATATATATATATATATATATATATATATATATATATATAGTATATATATATATATATATATATATACCTATACCTATATATTCATATAAATATATTTATCAATATATATATATATATATATATATATATATATATATATTATATATACATACATATATATGTATAAATATATATATATGCATATATATATATATTCATGTATATATATGTATATATATATATATATTTTATATATATCTATACATATATAATCATATATATATATATATATATATATATATATATATATATATATATATATATATATATATATATATATATATATATATATATATATATATATACCTATACCTATATAT
>NC_061170.1:20093380-20166215 GCF_022113875.1 Hydra vulgaris | reverse complement strand
AAATAACCATGAACTTGACCATCTTAACTGTATAAGAGATCTTAGAGTTACTATTGATAGATATCTCAAATTCAATCAACATATCAATCTTATCGTACATAAAGCTATGTCAAGAGCTTTCCTTATTTTAAAATCTTTTTGTTCACGAGATAGATTGCTGATGGTTAAAGCCTACTGTACTTTTGTACCACCTATGCTTGAATATTGCTCTTTAGTATGGTCACCTTACACTATATGCCTAATTAATAAAGTTGAGAATGTGCAGCGTTTCTTCACTAAAAGAATTGTTGGTCTGTGGTCAGTTTCCTATGATAAGCATCTAGCTATACTAAAGCTTAACACATTAGAATATCGACGAGTGTTTGGTATTTAGTTTTATGCTACAAAAACGGTAAACTGGACACTGACCTATCAAACATTCTTATTCTCAATTCTTACTTGAATAGTCGCGGTCATAACTTTAAACTGTACAAACACCATTGTAGTTTAAACAGCACAAAGTGTTTCTTTTCTAATTGAATTGTTAATGTATGGAATAGTTTATCGGAGGATGTGGTGTCTGCATCGTCTGTCTTGATGTTTAAGAAACGTCTTGCTGTAGTGCTTTGTTCAAGTTAATACAATTTTGTTGTAACTTGTCCAGCACTTGATATAATTTAACATTTAAGTAAAAAAAAAAAAAAAAAAAAAAAGACTAATAATAAAACTGAATAATATGTCTTTTAATAAAAGACAGGATATTGGGTATTTCGTAATAGAAAATATCCTTACAACTTTTTTCAGTTTGCACTAACAAATAATATTTTTATAAAAGTTTTATAGCTTTTATATATAAAATATATGAAATATATGATTTTATAGCTTTTATAGTTTGGAGGAATTTCTGAACTATAGTGAGAACCATTTTTTTTTTTATTCTTTGTTATTTCTGGAAATTATTATTATTATTTTTTAAATTTATTAAAAATTGCAACCGATTTCCTTAATATCAGTAAAGTCTCATTTTCATTTGAGAAAAATTATATAGGTAAAGTAATACACGAATAAATGCAGATTAATGCAGGTAGTTTTTCAAACAAACAAGCAAAAAATAGATTTGATAAAAAGTTGTTTAAAAAGATATAATTTTTTCTAAAAAATATCTTCTAAACCAAATATCCTTGTGTCTGCTTAAATCTAAACTCTTAATCAATTTATGTAATGAAGCCCTAATAGATGACTATTTCAGTAAAATGTAATCAATTGCAGGGAAATTTGTATATATCATTTTTAAAATTCTTTTTGTTTATGTTTACCAAGGGTTGCCAAGTATCCGACGAAAGAAGTGACTTCTTTGTCCAGCAGGCTAAACATAAAACTTTTATAATATTGTATGTTTTAAAATATCTAAAGAATATAAATGCTATCTAAAGAATATTAATGCTATCTTTTATTATTATTCCTTCGATATATTATTTAATTAATTACACTTACTTTTGTTTTTTTTATTGTTATTATTATTCTTTACATTGTTACTACTACTATTTTTATTATTGTTATTACTATTATTATTTATATATCTTTGTTTTTGTTGCCTTAATATTATTACCTATAATGATAGTAAAAGTAGTTCAGTACTGGCAGTAGCTTTATCATTATTGTTATAACTATTCTTTAAATTGTTTATTTTACAAATATTAACTATACTATAATTATCTTACTATTGCTTTATTATTTATAATTCTTTTTACGTTGTGATATTGTAGTTATTAATGTTTATATTTTTTAATTCATATTATTGTTACTGTTATTATTTTTAAAAATATTTTTACTTTTAACTTTCTTTTCTTCTTTTTTTTTTTTTTTTTTTTTTAATTCTCATTCTTTTTATTGTAATTGTTGCTTATCTTTCTTTCCTTTTTTTTTCTTTTTTTTTTTTTAGGTGTCACTCTATTGACTAGTTTTCAACTATATGAGTGACACCTAACCTTATTTATGTGAATTTATAATTTATCATTGTAAATTTTCATTATTTATGATTAAATAAATAAAGAAAAAAAAAAAAAAAAATTTAATTATATTGTTTTTATGTATAGCATATGCATTTTATAATTTTATCAGTTACAATCCTTGACAAAAAAAAAAATTAAAAAACAAAACTAGTTTATAAATATTCTCATTCAAAATTAAACCGTATATTTTTTTAATTTCTTTTAAAGGCAAGAAAGGGATAGAGGGGGAAGAGGGTGGGAGTGTCTAGGAGGGTGATGCAATAATAACTTTTTTTTTAAATACTATGTGAAACCTTTACTAAAACATGAATAATTGTATCCGAAACGCAATTTAATAAAATATAGTTAAATTTTGAAAAAATTTATTAAAATTATTATTAAAATTATTCAAAAAAAAAGTTACTTGAAAAGAAATAAGACAAAAGTCCTGTTTTAATTTTTTTTTTTTTTTTTTTTTTTTTTTTTTTTTACCGTACAAAATCTAATATTATAAAACTAAGTTTAAAAAGTTAGATTATTATTGATTAAACATTTTCTTAAACATTTCATTTAAGAAAAGCTTCTCAAGAGCATTATCTGACTTAGCCCGGTAAGCTCGGATGTCCTTAGCTCGAAGTCCTCTATCAGCAACCTTATTTGTTTTATGCATATTTTTTAATGTGACTTCAAAACCAAGAATATGTCTGGTTTTGAAGTCACATAAAAAAATGACCATGTCTGGTCAGAGTTTCTTGGGCTGTAATGCAGGCTGATGTGGTATCTTTCAGGTTCACCCAATTTAAAATTCACCTCATTTTTAACCATGCATGTGTCTAAGAACAACTAATAAACTTAGCTATTTTTTTCAATGATTGTCTTTCTTCGGGGATGAGAAAGTAGCCCAGTAAGATATAAATTGCTTTGCTGTTCCATCTTGCTGAAAGAGAATATGGAAATTTAGTTGGTAGCTCTAGTTTGGGTAAAATATTCTTATCCAAGAAATGCCTGAAGGCAATCCATAACCTGAAGAAAAAAATACATACACAATATGGATATATAATGCATACATATCATTGATGTTAAAAAAGAAGAAAACTAATGAAACAAACCTAGCCAATAATTGGTATTGTGGTTAATCTAGCCAATAATTTATAATTATCTTTCCAAGATTTAAAAGTAGGAGGAGGATGAGGGGTTTCATGCAGGATAATATATGATTTTAATTGTGAGTACTTATCTTTTAGTTTTTTTAAAAACTTAAAATCAGTTAGAGCAGGTGATTTTGATGGTGTTGGTAAATAGAAAATTACCTTTTTTTTTAAGCTAGATCTAAAACGTGAGCATTATACCCATAATACGGAACATGCCTGTTAAATAGCTCCGTTCGTAAAATGCTTATTATTCCACCAGAACCATCATAAGCTCCACCTAAACATGTATTGAACCAGTATTGACAGAACAGGTGTTGCATATGATAAGGGATATTCTACCGACAACATTATACTCTTACAATGTTTCCTTTATTATAGCTGCAAGATTTTTATAAGTTCCACTAGTTCCCTTCATTCAGAGGGACCAAAAAATGGTCCCTCAGACTGAAGGGCAATGACCATAAGTTCCACTTTCTTAATGCCGTAATCATATGGTGCCACAGCTTTTCCAATCAAAATGTTAAATAAAGGATTTCTCAATTGGCAAAGTTGCCTTAAGTTTAAAAAGAGTTATGACTCGCGACCTTTTATCAGCTCTCAAAACAGCAGATTGATGTGGAGTGGAAATATCATCATGGAAATAACTTAATGAGCAAGTTACTCTAGCTCCTTTGTGGGTAGAGATTTCAGCTTCTGTACACATCACAGCAACTGTGATGTGCACAGTTTACTGTGTTTTTAATTAAAGTTACCTTTAATTAAAAACAAAGTAAATATATTTACAATAAAAGTAACAATTTTTTTTTTGAGAAATAATATTACTTACTTTTGATTTAAGTTTCCTATTAGGTGGTTTGAACGAAGGCTCAAAACCATCTAAGTCATCATCATTTTGAGAGCTTGGTTCTGTATATAATTGCTCTAGATAATCAAGATCCTAGTTTTTTAGTATCAATTGCCTATGAGCAGGATGCTCTACAACTTTTTTACTGGTGGATATGCTGCTTTTTCTATACGCTATTTCATTATAGAAAGAGATAGCTCTTTCTGAATGGCCATGACGGCGGTGTATATACATTATACATTAAAATTGACAATGTAATTTTAATGCATGAGAACTCTTATATCTTTTTATTTTATTAAATATCTTTTTTTATCTTATTAAATATCTTTTTTTGACCTCATATGACCATATGGAACCCATGTTGTTGAGCGTCACTATTTTACAGAAGGTTTTTCGAAGAAATGCAGTTTCTAGCAGTAGAGCTACGTGAACGCTGAACGTCTACCCGTAGACATGAAAACATAATTTGGAGCTCGACGGAGTTGCTGAAATTGAAGGTAAGTCCTCTACGGTCCGCACATACTTCGGCTAGAAAGGTTTCTTTCAATTTATATAAAATATTTGTTCTTTGCTCTTTATTTTTCTTTTTTTGTCAAGAATATTAAACAGCATAAGGAAATTTAGGTTGATTTTCTCCTTCAACATTTTTATTTAGTTTTTTTGTGATACAAGCTCTGGTTACTGAAGGTAAGCTAAATTTCATATTCCAGAATTGCTCCAAATCCTTCACTATTATTTGTATAAAAACTTTTGATGGTGGTGCAGGGTGTGTGTCAACTGAATGATAATAGTAGCCAAGAATGTGTCGAACTTCTGGAATAGTCTTGAAATTAGCCAAGCTTTTTGTTTGTAATTCGTATGGAGCAGCTAATACCAGAATATCCCTCAATTCTTTTGAACATGGTGGTCTAGAACTGTCTGCCTTTCTTCTTCAGGCCAGAGCCGTCGAAAGGGGGTGGGGGGGCACCGGGACAGTTTGTCCCGCGCGGCAGATATCCACGTGGCGCCAAATGAAATGTAGGTACCAAAAAAAAAAAAGGTCCTTCGTATATAATATAGAGAAAATTTGGGAAATAAGGGCGCCAATCAGGATTGCAGTCCCAGGCGGCGTGACAGCTCTTGGCGGCCCTGCTTGAGGCTCTATTAGCATTTATGCGGAGCATATTTATGGAAATATATTTATAACTAAATTAGAAAGTTAAACAAAAGTACTTTGTTTCTACTAGAGCAGTGGTAGTTAAGCTAAATTTATTATATAACTATTAACTTCATCCAATTTAAAAACGATATAAATATTCTCTAATAGAGGATAATTAATCTTAATTATCTTAATCCTTATAAGTATTTTTTTTTTTATTTCTATATAGTAACTGTTTTTTTGACCTAATAAAATTTTTAAATATTTGGTTATTCTTTATTAAACTATTCTTAGAATACATATATTCATGTTATGGAAAAGATTTGATAAGAAAATAAAAAATAGCATCACCCTAGTGTCAAGCCATCCTAAGAAATTTATAATTCGGCAGTTTGGCCACTGGAGTTGGCAAAATAAGATTTATTGTTAGTAGTTGGAAAATATGAGCTAATGAAGACTTTCATCGATAAATTTAACTTTAGTAAATATTCTAAAAGGTAATTTTGTCCTCATATACGTGTCGAGGAAGTGGCGCAGTAGTTAGAAGGCCGTGGCGCAGTGGTTAGAACACTTTCTTTAGAAGCAAGAGATCCAGGTTCGAAACGAGCTCTGGACATATTTTCGCGTCACGGTAAGGAAGGAGGCGTGAACTTCCTGGTTAAATACACTTCCGCGGTGCTCTGTGACAAAACCGTTAGGTCTTCTTGGGGCACCTTAATAAGAGAAAAAAAAAAAATTAAACATTTATTTTTGTTCCCAGTCTCCAACCACCGCAGTTTTTGCAAAACATCTAACAGAAGCATAAAAATACTAAAGATTACAGTTTACACAATCTGAAAGTTGCACACATCTGAAAGTGATCTGAACCACAAAAAATCCAGCTTCTTCAGCTTTTCTTTTGGTTATAACTTTAACTTTTATTTTTTTTTGTAGGAAATACGCTAGCTAAAAATGTTGATAGTATTCAAAATTTAATAAATCTGATGACATATTGTCTTGATTCACCCCCTCCCCTTATTTTATTCGTAGAATCGCCTCTTTATATATATATATATATATATATATATATATATATATATATATATATATATATATATATATAAATATATATATATATATATATATACATATATATATATATATATATAAATATATATAAACAGAGTATATATTAATCTTTGTAATGGAACCAAATAATTTACTGGAATTTTATAAATGAAAGTATAAATAGTAATATATATATATATATATATATATATATATATATATATATATATATATATATATATATATATATATATATATATATATATATATGAATATATATATATATATATATATATATATATATATATATATATATATATATATATATATATATATATATATATATATATATATATTATTATTACTATTTATACTTTCATTTATAAAATTCAAGTAAATTATTTGGTTCCAATACAAAGGTTAATTTAACTTCACGTGTTGTTTGGCTGTTGCCATTTCTTACTGAATCTTGAATTTAATTTATCACACCTTTAAGACAAACTGCAGCTCAAAAATTTTTAGTGCTTGTATTGTCCTAGTGAGTTTCTATGTTAAAATTGTTTCCAGGGGCGAAGACCCGAAGAAGGCTTGTATTGTACGTGAACACTTTTTGTCTTCATAATTATTCACTAATCTCCGTAATTGCTAGAGCTTTAAAACTTTCAGCAGTTGTATAGTCCCAATAACGTTGGAATGTTTTATATTAAAACATTATCCAGGGCTATCGATACAAGGGAAAATAAGTGCCCTTCCCACATTCCCACCTTTATGAAAGTAAACATTTTTGAAAATTTTTTTCAAAAGGTTGTCTTTAAAATTTTTTTGAATTAACTTGTTGTTTTTAAGGTAATAAAAGCGAAAGCTAATATAACAGAGCACCTCATATAACAAAGCACCTCAAATATAAAAAAGCTTAACTGACTAAACATAAAATTATTCTATTTAAAAACAAGTGAGTGCTATTTTTAAGCATTATATAACTATAATATATAGTTAAGTTTTAAGATAGATTACTTAAATTAGGTCTTTTTTTAATTTCAACAAAGGAATTGTTTTCCAATAACACAATTGCATTAAAATGTAAACGCTGTTCAAGTTATCTCAATTATATAATTCATTAAATGATATTTAAAAAAATATATTTCGTAAAAGTATTCGTTTTTATATAAAGGTTTACAACTGAAACTTATCAATATCATATAATAATTAGTATTTTAGTTACTTAGTTAGATATACTTTGATCCATAAAACGTAATTAAATATATTTATTATGCCGCGTTTCGTAAGTTTTTTCCGTTAAGAATTATTTCTCAAGTTGCGGTGCAAAATAATTTCGTTTCGAAAGAAATTTGTTTTTTTTGTTATTATTTCAAAAAGTAAAACCTTAAAGTGTTACTATGTTGCAACATGGCCTACTATATTATACGGCCGTATATGTTACATTTTAGAGGCCGATTCTAAGAGGCCTATTTATTAAAAAGATGGCTGCGCAATTACAGACAAAAAAACTCATCATCCAGACTAAATGTAGTTTCGAGTACAAAGAAAAGTGTATTCATCAGCGATAATTAATCATGGAGATTTGTGTATTTATAAACATATATATCTATGTATATTATACATGTATTTGTATCTAATATATATTTTTATATTTGTACATTATACATTTAAATTGACAACACGATTTTTACAAAGAAATTTACAAAGAAAACCAAGGTTTAAATTTATGTTCTTTTATTGTTTTATCTATCTTTATGTTAACATATATATATATATATATATAAATATAAAGTTATAAAGATATATATATATATATATATATATATATATTATATATATATATATAAATATATACTAAATATATATATATTATATATATATATTTATATATAATATATATATAATATATATATATATATATATATATGTATATATATATATATATATATATATATATATATATATATATATATATATATATATATATATATATATATATATATATATATATATATATATATATATATATATATATATATATATATATATATATATATATATATATATATATATATATATATATATATATATATATATATATATATATATAGAGGGATATAGATATATAGGGTTATTTTTCTCTTTGTCTACTTTTAAAACTTTTAACAGCATCTTTTCGTACAGTAGCATTGATTAAGTTCTGCTTATTGTTAAAAAAAACATTATGATTTTAGAAGCAAAATTAAAACCCCATTTTTTGTGTATATCACAGTAAAACAAACTGTTGGAAAGTATTTTGATAAAACAAAGCTTGATACGTCTTTGACATTAGCACCTTGTTTAGTTATTAAATCTGAAAGGTTATCTAAGACTGCAAAACATCCAAATGTAAAATCTTTAAGTGAAAGTGATGGTACTGTAAGACCACCTCTGGAAAGTATTTGTAGATATGGACAAATAATTATATTGCTTGTATCTGTAGCTAGCAAAGGTTTGCATTGGATCACTTTGAAGCCGTGAAGTAAGTACATATAAATATCCTTCTTCAATAAGGTCATCTATAAGCATTGCTTGAGAATGCAGAGTTGTGATGAGAGCCCATGATGTTTGTTGTGATAAGGTAAAATATGGAGATTTTTGCCAAAGTTCAATCCAATTAGCTAATTGTCGAAAAAAAAGTGTTTTACCATCATTAAGAATAA
This sequence comes from Hydra vulgaris, assembly GCF_022113875.1. Taxonomy (NCBI): domain Eukaryota; kingdom Metazoa; phylum Cnidaria; class Hydrozoa; order Anthoathecata; family Hydridae; genus Hydra; species Hydra vulgaris. The sequence goes on along the minus strand of NC_061170.1, from coordinate 20,157,363 downwards.
TCGCATTACCAAGTTTATTTGGGCTAAATAGCTCTTTAGAATTTGAAATAGTCCACCATTTGTGAAAAATTGTAAGAAAACCAGAAATGTCTTTACGTTCTGGAAAATAACTCTTGAAACCTGCAATTGTTGTTTCATCAAAAATTGATAGTGCAAGAGAAACGTTTTGCTTTTTGTTACCAGGGTGAAGACTCTGATATGAAATTTTTGGAGCTTTTCGTAAATTGCCTTCAAGTTTCTCATCTTTAGAATGTAGATGATGAAAATCTCCCCAAGTAATATAACCAGCTGGACAATTATTAGAATCATCTTTTATATTGAATGTAAAGGATGGAAAGACAAATTTTTACAGTGTAATAAATTATTTCTGAGATTTTTAACAAGATGAAAACTATCATAAAATAAGTATATTTTAGTTTTTGGACTATCAGGATGATTAATAAAGAAATTTGATTGATTACCAAATTTGGAATGAAGCAAACTAAATGCACTTACATTCGACTTATAATTATCTGTAACAACACGTCGAATTTTAAAACCAGATAGCGAAAGAGAACTAATAGAATCGGATATTTGATCTGAAAGCCATTTACCACTTATGTTAACTTCAGGTATCGCTTTAATAATGAGAGGAATTGATTTTTTTAAACTAACTATCATAAATGCAACAACTCCTTTGTACAAAGTACCTGTATCATCTGCACCCACATAAATACCACTACAATATTGTGCTTGTTTCTGAAGATAAAATTCATCTACAATTAATATTACATCTTCATGTATTGAACCTTTCTCACGAAGTGTTTTAACGACCTTAATTGCATCAACTCCGCCTTGTTTTATTTTATTTAACAAAAAAATTGAAGGTAATGGAAATGATTCTAGTAAAATTTCATATGCTTGTTTAGATGTATATTTTAATAATAAAGTATGTCTAATCATATCAGCAGAATATTGTGGTTGACCCTTGGCTTTATAGTATGTTCGACTATTTATTTCATCAAGAAGTATATTTCTATTAGAAGAAGCGGCATTTTTTGTGTACGCTGCAAGATTTTCTAACATACTCAAACTAGTTAATTTAGAATTACGACCTTTAGATAACCATGGAGGAAGTGGAACATTATTTCCTTTATATTGCAAAGCCACACATAAGCAATAATTAATTTTTATTGATTCAAGAAATGATGGAAAAAATGTTATAGGATCAAATATTAAATTATAATAAACTACACAATTGAGATGTTTTTTAAATTGGAAACCTTCTGGTGAATGTTTAATACTTAACACGGTCCATTCAGTAACTTTATCATTTTCAGAAAAAGAACTAAGTTCATCTTCTTGAAAAATACGACTTTTAGGTGGTCTTCTCAAAGCAATAGGCGATGGTAATGTGGAAGGACATTTTAAGCAATCACTGGAGAAAATTTCAGGAATAGGATCTAGATTCCAATTTAACTTGCATTTTTTACCACGAATGAAAAACTTTTCATTAAAATGCTTTCTACACAAAACGGAGTTTGGTGAGGGCACTCAATCAGTACGATTAACAAAATGAACCCAATAATTCAGTAACTGTTGATTTTTTAACGGAAAATGAAAAGAAGCAATTTTTTTATCTTCTAAAGAACTGTTGTATCCAGTTTTACAACCATATGCAACACACTTGTTAACCATGATATGATTCAGCTTTTTTAGTATTTATTAACTTTCTAAAACAGTTATTATATATATATATATATATATATATATATATATATATATATATATATATATATATATATATATATATATATATATATATATATATATATATATATATATATATATATATATATATATATATATATATATATATATATATATATATATATATATATATATATAATTAATAGTTTTATTATTCAACTTGTTGTCTTTTTTTGTGCGAAAATAGGCCTCTTAGAATCGGCCTCTAAAATGTAACATATACGGCCGTATAATATAGTAGGCCATGGTTGCAATACTGAAAATAAAGTTTAAATATAAACATTTTGGCATAAAAAACTTTTATTTTTTAAAATTATATCCGTTTGGCCAACAAACTTTCTTTAATGACTTTAAAACGTCGTTTTGAAGAAACGACGTTTTGAAGTCTATAAAGAAAGTGTCAAAAGAGCTTGTTTCGCAAGTGCAACTTCCATTAGCGCTACCTTCCCAGCAAGCACACTTACGTTGGGCCAACGTTAGTAAAACCATCGCAATCGTCGACTCATTTTTCCAATGCAAAACCAACGTTGATCCAATGCCATTTGGTTAATGATAAAACTATTATCGACGGAACTAAAAACACCTGGCAAATATAAATTGGTCCAATGTATGTAAAAAAATTGCAAAAAGTTGATTGTTTTTACAAACTAAACCCAACGTTGATCCTATTTATGCGACCAAACATTGCTATTGCAAAATTATATAACTTAAATAAAATCTTCCGTGATCATTAAAATATCAAACCACAATCAACACAAACTAGATTTTTCTTTTGATGATCAAGCGTCGTAAAACTATAAATATTTATTGTAGTCTATTGCTTTTAACACACTCAAAAATATGTAAATATATATATACATATATATATATATATATATATATATATATATATATATATATATATATATATATATATATATATATATATATATACATATATATATATATATATATATATATATATATATATATATATATATATATATATATATATATATATATATATATATATATATATATATATATATATATCTATATATATCTATATATATATATATATATATATATATATATATATATATATATATATATATATATATATATATATATATATAATTATATATATATATATATATATATATATATATATATATATATATATATATATATATATATATATATATATATATATATTCATATATTTATATATTTATATATACATATAAAGGAAATAGAATTTAAATGAAATTTTAATTCCGAATAATATTGAATACAATGTTTTGCCCTACGTTAAATCAACGTAAATACATCGATGGGCTAACTTATAAAATAAAACGTTGAATCATAACATGAAAAAACGTTGAAAAATAACATAAGCTGTTCTTTTTGGTAGCAAAATCATTTTTTAAACTGAATTGTTGCTTTTTATTTTATAAAAATAACTTTAACTTCGACAATGGGCAAATGTAAATTCTAAAAATAAGGATGTAACAAATATGAAGTTTGGAAGATATGAACAAATTTAAAGTTTGCATAAACAAATATGAAGATTGCAAGAACAAATATGAAGATTGCAAGATTCGCGATAGCTACTTACCCGTTGCTAAAAATAAAGAGTTACTGACAAGTAAATATTACAATGCCATGTTTACAGTGACAAACATAAAAATCTAAGTCCCAGGATAAACAAATGAATATAACAAATGAGTAGACGTATTTTTGAGGCTCAACTAAAACACTGACATATAAAAAGATCTACACGTTTCGTCAAGAGTTTAATTTCTCTGCAAATCATTTTACATCAACATTTGCACATTTATGCTTAACAGTCAATCACTGCCAATCCTTATTTAATATATAATTTGATTTTATAAATGTTTTCTTGGCGTTCGTTATGTTTTTTGTTTTTTGTTTTGTACTTGTTTGTTATGTTTTGTTTTGTACTTGTTTGTTATGTTTTGTTTTGTACTTGTTTGTTATGTTTTGTTTTGTACTTGTTTGTTATGTTTTGTTTTGTACTTGTTTGTTATGTTTTGTTTTGTACATGTTCATTGTACATGTTTTGTTTTTTGTTTTGTACTTATCAGTATTTTCGTGTATATTTGAGTGCTGTAACTTCAATATTCCTGTATAATCTCATTCTTTTAAAGGCTCTTGACTTTTTTAAAATACTCTTTCTAGTTTTTTCCTTCACCTCCGATTTCTAACAGAAGTGGATTTAGCATTTTTGGTATTTGAGAGTAACTTCCATACATGGAGTTGGAGTTTCAGACATGGAACTCCAAACATCTCAATGTTTATACTTATCAAATAAAGACGCTTTTCAAAAATTTGAGATGATTGGAGCCTGGAAACAAAAAAAAATCACCAAAATCACTCTCTCCTTGCAACAAACGTAAGAGCAACAAGTTGATAAAATATTTTTTGTACTATTCTCAACTAGGCTTATATTCAAAGATAATTTTAAGTTTCAGAATATAATCTCTAAGCGTTCAAAAATTATGACCATATGAAATTTGTAACCCTCTCAAATAGAGGTCATAATTTCGAATGTTAAAATATACTATGAAATTTAAAATTTGTTTAAGAGTAGTACAAAAAATTTCCAATCATAGCAAATTTTTGCAAAGCATCCTTATTTGACATAAGTATAATCATATAAATGTTTAGAGTTTAATTCATGTCTCAAAGTTAGCCATCTCAAAGATCAATAAATGCTGGATCCGCCCCTGGTTGTAGGTTTTGTCATCAGATCATTTATAGATTGAACTAAAGAATGTTTGTACTTAATGTTACCTACTATTACCTACAATTAGATTTTACTAATCTAAAACTAGGGATTTAAATTTAAAGATATTTCTCATATTTGACAGAAAATATATTAACTTCAATATTTTACATTAATAATAAATATTTTTTGATAATTTAGACAGACATCATTTTAAAGTATAATCAATCAAAAATGTTTTAACGTGACGCAGGTGTTACTTGCGTTTAAACAATGTGTTGAGGTGAGTTTCTGATAATACGTTATTTACGGGAACGGGATTGGGAAGAGAAAAACTATCACGTGAGAATGCGACGGAAAAGTCAAAACTTATGTTACGCAAGCTAACGCGATTATTTTTCCCTTACCTTTCCCGTTCCCGCTCGATGTAGTTAAAACAATTTTAAAATATTATAGCGTCTGTATAATATTTTGTTGTCTACGACATATTTCCGCTAAATGATCAGGTCTGTGAATTATGAAAAGACCGAAAAAATCAAAATGTATCATAAAATGTAAATGTTTATAGCAAAAAAACCCAGACCGAAGATTCTTTTTTTTTTTTTTAAATCTTATTAAAATCACAATCGCTTGTCAAAATGCTGATAAGATTTTAAAAAAATACGTTTTTTAGTTGAAATGAACATTATAGTTTAAGAATATGATCTGTTCTGATCGTTTATTGGCAATTTTTCTTAATTATATTTTCTTAAGCTCTTTCTTGGACGAAATTCTAATATTTTTTGTGAAAATTGATATAAACATTTTGTTTTGACAACTATTTATAGTTAATATACGTCAGAACCGATTAGAATTAGAATCAATAGTAAATCGAGGAAACCTTTTTCAAAAGGTTTAAACTAAATTTATGTTAACTATATGTGCCATTGTACCAAAAAATAAAAAGTTACGAAACTAGTATCATGAGAAAGCACTGATAATTGAGCTGTAGGAACAAAAATTAACATTGTATTTATTTACATTTATTAATTTTAAGTAAAGCAAAAATTTTGTGAAGATAGTTAATAACTTACTGTGACAACTGTTTTGGAAACATAACAGTTGGAAATTGAAACACTAGCAAAATACAATGACACTCCATTAATTCATTTAAAAAACCCACCTCAATGCTATGTGCAAGCTCTGCTTTAATTACTAAACCACTTAGATCTTCTACATCTATGTGGTTCTTGTTCTCGGCTGTTTTAATGTTGTTGTTTTTTTTAATGTTTTTAGAATAGAACTTGAAACCTTTCCTCAAATAAAATTGCTGTAATTATTTAAAAGAAATTTATTATCATTTATTGCTATAAAAATGCTGTATTTTGTTATAAAAACAATAAAACATATTTTCATATGCTAAAATATATTCACAAAATATTATTTTCTGTATGATTCATCTTTCGGCTTAATAGGGCGCATTGTAAAGTTTACAACATGACACAATTTTCCATGTTAAAAAAAGTAATTCTTTGTATTAGCCACACAGCATTGAGAATGGAACAATCACGCACGCATCCAATGAACCTCTTTCCATGAAAGCAGGTAGAAACTATATCAAAGTTACCAGCAACGTCAGCTAGTGGATGTTCTTTTTCAATAAGTTCTTAAATATGAGGTTGTTCAGTTAGTTCATGTCAGACAGTCAGGCAATGACCAATATTCAATAACTTAAGAGAGAAAGTTTTGTCAAAGATTTAATACCAACCTAATTTACCTAGAAAATTTAGATGTTTGTTGTTAAACATTGATGGTCTTATTGATAAAAAAAAAATGAAGTTGAAAAGTATTTACTAGAATATAAACCTGAAGATATTAGTTTAACGGAAACAGATGTGAATGACATATACTTGAATATTGAAAATAAATTTAAGCATTGCACCTCCAGAGGTGTATTATCTTTTAGTACAAATACTGGGGGATGTACACATTTAATCGGAAAAAATGTTAAAGTTTTAGACGTTTGGCAAATTGTGGTATTATAAGTGTTTTACTTCGAGTTATAAATAAAGCTATATCTGTAAGCTTTTTATATAGATCATTTTCAAAAAACGACCGTATTGAATTTATAAACTTTTATGAAAACTGGATCAACATGATTAAAAATAAACACAAAGGCATCAAAATCATGGGTGATATTAACTTTAATACTGATTCATTTAGAAATGTAAACAGGTCACCATATTTTAAAAGTTTTCTTGAAGTAATATGAAAATCAAGCTTAAAAATAAACAACAATGAAATTAATAATTATAATGAAATTAATAAAAAGTAACCAATAAGAATTATTCTAACTACTAGTACGTTGATTGAACTGCTTTTAAATTATTTACCTCTTTGAAATTATACAAATTCAATCTTATAAAATTTCAGGCCATGAAATGGTTTTGGCTTAGTATCAATACAAATTTAAAAAAATGTTCACATTTAACCTATCATATAACCTGTAAGATTCCAAAGAAACTAAATTAAATGACAAAATGGATTATAATCAAGAGTTGGTAGTCAAGCTTGCAAAAATAGAGGATGAATTAAGGAGACTAAATACTTATGAAATGGCTGAACGATTTATTAATAGTATTTAAGAATTCATAAACACAGTAGTACAACATTAAAACCATTTGATATAGCAATATGAATTTATACTATAAAGGGATGAGTGATCTAAAGTTGGTAACAGCAAGTAAAAAAGTAAGTTTATAGTAAAGCAAAATTAAAACAATGAGAAAACTTGAAGTGCGCAATAAAGATTGCTTCAAACAATACAGAGTTTATAAAAAATGTAAAAGCATCAAAACCTACCGATTGCGATAATTGAAATCAGACTATTTCAAAACTAAAATTGATTTGCTTATAGATTGTTGATAAATACAATAAGTTTCTCATTCAGAACATTCTAAATATTCAAAAATTTAGAACAAATTTAATTAACCACTATCTGTCTGTTGCTTAAATAAAAACATCACTACATGTTAGTGAAATGAATCTATTTAAATAAATTTCTAAATATCAGCTTGACAAAATAGTATGTAATCTTAAAGATAAAAAAGCATGTGTAAAGATATAAATGTACCAATTTAAAAAATTATATATATATCCAGTCATTAGCTCAAACTTGCTGAGAATAATTAATTTTTAAAAACAGGTTTTGTACTAAAACATTAGGAAAGATACACTATAAACAGAAAGTGACATCGCCTAATTTACCACAAGATATGAGACCAAAATATAAATTAGGGTACAAAAAAGTTATTGAATTGTGTGCACATATACAATTGTCTATTTATTTCGAAGAAAATATGCTCTATAATAAAAATCAATATAGCTTTTGAAAAATCTCTCTATTGAAACAGCAGTTTAGCTCCTCATTACAAAATGGAGTGGAGCAATTGATAAAGGTAACTTCATCATTACTCTTAAAAGATAGCATTTTAAACAATTAGCTCAAAAATAACAACTGAAAAATTAAGATTCTACAAAATGAGAGGTGCAGTACTTCAATGGATTATAAGCAACTTAATATGAAGAACTCAAAGAGTATGAATCGGTGATCATTTATCATCCAAAATACTCTGTGAGGTAATTGCGTCCCAAGGATCATTACAAGGTTCCCTGTTTTTAAAAATATACATGAATAGTATTGACAGTACTACCAATTATGAAAACATTAATCTCTTTGCAGATGACACATTAGTATGCATTGAAAGTAAGAACTATGAAAAATTGATTATAAAGTTAAATGATGAATTAGAAGTACTTGTTGTCTTTTTTTTTTCTTGTTTATTGAAAATGGATTGAAACTAAGTCGATAAGTATATTGATTACAATTTCCAAGTTAAAGTAGTTATTAAGCATAATAAAATATTCAAACATATGTGTCAAGCTTGAAAATAAAGTAGTTAATTTCAGTGAATGTGTAAAACACCTGTGTATTGAAATTGACTTCAGTTTGAATAAAATTTCTGTAATAAATTTCTTTACATTTTAAAAGTTTAGACCAATCATCAACTTAAATTTTTTGGACACAATTTTTAGATACATTTTATTTTCAACTTAATATTTGAGAAATGTGAAATTTTTATTGCATGCTCAGCAGATCTCTTTTTTATACGATATTTTTTAATATTATTGATCCAAAACATGGATTTCTTTATTTCCTTTCTCTCTGTTGAGCTTATTTCTATTTATTTTTATTTATATTATTTATCTTTTTTAATGTGTTAAGTTTTCAGATGATCAGCACTTGTTTAAAAGTAAAAAATTAGTAAAAATAAAGTAAAAAAAAAAATTACAATCAAAAGTAAAACTAATTGTTTTATTATTGCTTAAAAAAACAGATTCAATTAATTTAATACATGTTTTAGCTATGAATTTCCTAAATTTTTTTTGTTATATTTACCGATATTAAAAAATTTTCCATAATTTAAACTTAATTGGTTTTACTTATATTTTTACTTCTATTATTTTGATCATACTGGAAATGCAAAAGAAATCATCAACAAATGCAAAACATTTGACATTATGTTACCATAAGTAATATTACGTTGTCAAGTTTGTTGTTAAATGTGATATTTTTCTGTGTAATCCGTATAACATAAATTTTTATTTAATATCAGCTGTATTGAAATACATATTTTTAAAACACAATGATTCTACAGCAGCCATTAAAGGCTGCAAACCTAATTCTACTCTAAAAATCCAATAACCTTTGAAAATAATTTATGCTTTTCATCAAAAATCTGATACCTTTTTTTTAAAACACTTTTGTCTAATGTGATAACAGTCTAGTTTAATTGCTATGTACTGATGTCAATTTTTGATATAGACTAACAAACTTTCTCTCTTTTTCCAAAAAATTGAATAATCTGTGAAACTTTAAACAACACTGTTCATAAAATACTTGAAACAACACTGTTCATATAATAAAATACCTTTTTAGTTCAAAATGATTTTTGAGTTTAAAGTTCCTTTTTTTTAAAAAAAAAATCCATTGTTTATTTTTAATAACATCATAGTTGATTTTTATAACATAATAGTTGATTTTTACAACTTACCTTTTATAACTAATTTTTATAATATTTTTTTTTTATCAATTATACTGATAAAAACTAATAAAATTACTGTTGATAAAACTCTACATTTAAATTTGATTTACCAGCTTAAAGTTTAAAAGCTTAAAAACCATGAAAATCAATTAATATTATTATTTAAACATATCTAATAAAAATTATTAATAAAGCATATTAAATAAACATTATTAATAAAACATATCTAATAAACATAATTATTAAAACATATCTAATAAACATTATTATTAAAACATATCTAATAAACATTATTATTAAAACATATCTAATAAACTTTCATTTTTACATCTATACTCAATTGGAAAAAAATTAATTTGACTAATTTTTTGTTTTCTTATCACATATATGCAAAAAAAAATTGGTTTCTTTGTTTAAGTATAAAAGTAAAGATAGCCTACAATCTATTCAAGCCTGATGCTGGATTATTTTAAAATGGCGGATTATTTTAAAAATGATATGTTTGCTCTTTAATAATTGCAACTTTGTGCGATAAAAAAAAACTGAATTTAGAACTTAAACACAATGTTTGAACAGAAACACTTCACGTACTACCCCAAATATCTTTAAAATTTGATCTACGAACAATAATTTGATTGAGCAGTACAAAATATATTCTTGATTTAACAAAACATTGCTTCAGCATGAAAAAAAAATTTCAATAAAGCATTTAAAAAATAAATTTAAATAAATTCATTAAAATACCGACCGTTAGAATAACAATAATAGAAAATATTAGCGTATTTTGTTGTGCCAAAACATGGATCACCATATAAGTCGTTATTAGACTGGACAATGCAATTATTATTTCCATCGCATAAGTTTTGAACAAACCCAGTTATGCTTTTTGGACAGTTTTGATTTAAACAGTTTTTGCAGTCAGTAGGAATAGGGCCATATGTTGCTGTGCCAATTTTAATATATGTTTGTATCGGACAAATTATTTCTCCAAAAGATCGTTCAAGTATTGTAACTAAATAAAAAAATACTAAAAACAAACAAACAAAGTTATCATAATTTTTATATAAACAGATTTTGAAAATGTGGTTTAAATACTAGAGCATGAATTATTTTAGAAAAATTATTTCCAACCAACAAACAAAAAAAGATAAATCGGAAATTTAAACTTAATAACTGTGACCTCTAAAAACCGTAAATTAGGTATACTTTATACCTAATTTACGGTTATACAAGTTATACTTTTCTAGATAGAAAAGTTTCCGTAATATTGACCACTCTAAATCTCAAACTGCAAAGATAATCATGCAGATCAAATGAAAGATATTCATATTTTGGGCCATTGAAAGTGTCAGAATGTTTTCAATAAAACTAAAAGATAAAAAATGCAGGGAAATGGCGAATGTTTTAAAAGTGCTAAATTTTTGACAAAATTTCAGCCATGAAGCAATAATCCTTTGTTAGTATGTTTGCTTTATCATTATGAATTAATTGCTAATTTGCAAGTAGAAAAATATTTGATACAAATTAAAATGCAAAATTCATAAAGATCCCTGCAAACATTGTTGTCGCGGATTTGCAGTTAACCTACCTTTAAAGCGCCTCTTTGAAGTTTTGCTCATCGGTTACATAGTAGACCATAAGTGATATCCGCTATAAGTGACCAGCCGATAAATTTAAAACATGTAATATAGTGGCTAGTTTATTGGCTAGCCACATTTGGGGAGTGCTTTTAATGGTCCACTATAGCGGACATTAACATGAACAGTTAACTATAGTTAATCAATGAGCAAAACTACAGTGGACCGCTAAAACTCCCTATATAAGTCACTAGAATGTTTGTTGGGTTGTCATCAGGTCGATTGACCAGGACAAGATGACTTTTTATGCGTTGTATTTTGACTCCAGTTTTATAACATTTTAAAAACTAATAACTACTTTAACTAAGCAACACAAAACAAACACGCGTCGCTACACATAACAAACACACATCGCAACACATAATAAACACGCGTCGCTACACATAACAAACACACATCGCAACACATAACAAACACGCGTCGCAAAAAAACAAACACGCGGCAAAACAAAACAAACACGCGTCACAACAATAATATCTCTAAAAAGATTACACCCGAATGTCACCATTTATTGGCAATAACCAAAAACAAAGTATTTTTCAATAAAAAAATTTATGCGCATTAAATTACTATATCTAAAAAAACTAATTGTTATTTTAAAGTATAAAATATAAATACAGTTTCGTTTACACCCATTTTCAAAATTTTTGTTGACTTGTTTTATGAATAGCCGTTTTGCCCCAACTTGTTAACTCCTACACATTTTTGAAAAGTATAAAAGTAATGGTTTTAATATAGCTTCTTTAATAAATTTTGTTTTTATTTACATTTGAAAAAATTCTTAAATTAAATAAAAAGAGAAAGAAAAAACAATGTACCGATAATTAAGAAATTCCATTTCATAAGGTTTCAATTCTAATAAAAAAGATAAGCTTGTAGATGGGTCTGAGAAGCTGTCGATGTTTTAAACTTAACTTTACTGAAAAAGAAAACAGTACCTACAGTGAACAGTAGGTAGAAAAAACTAAAAAAATAATAACATATTTAAAGAATGTTTTTATTACCCTTGCTACTAACAGTAACGCTCTACCACTACACCACCAGTTTGTAGTGTTGTGCTGGTAAAACGATTGCCTAATAAGCAAGAAGTTACAAGTTCGATCCTTAACACATACATTGGATAAATAGGTGTAGTGTGGTAAAGGTAGTAGTGTTGTCAGGGTAGATGAATGTTGTAGAATGTTGCAAGTTTAAGAAAGTAACTAAGAAAAAAACTAGTAGTTTATTTGTGACATGAGTATTGATGCTTGAAACTTAAAAATTATTTTAGTTTTAAATTAAATAATTGATGAATTTTATTTAGAAATTTAGCTTCTTAGTTATGACAAAATGTTAACAGTGCTATCTAAAATCAGACTGGCACTAAGAGGCCCAAGGGGATGAGAAACAAAGAGGGCCCTTATGGTACCAAAAAGTTTAGCAAAATTAAAATAAAACATTAGGAACATAGTTTTTTTTGTTATGAGAGTATAAGAAATATCTAATAATGTGGATTCAAATATCCATATCTTTGACCATGCTCTCAATCAATTTATTTGGCACATTAAAAAAAAAATCCATATGCAAGGTTTTAAAAAAACAGTAATTTTAAATTGCAGCCTCGCGCCGCTTCAATTTTTGCACATTATTGCCATGCTAAGATGGTTTCCTCCCAATAAATTTATCAATATTAGAAAAAATATAACTTTGGTTTCAAGTTTTTTAATTGGTATAAAAATTAATTATCAAAACATAAGAAAAAGATATGTATCTGCAGTATTATATTATAGCAAGTAATCAGTAAAAAGTTTTCATAATTATGTCAAAATATAAACAATCTCATTGTAATCAATTTTTAAGTCATTCTCAACATTCATCAAAATAAGTGACTTGAGCAGCTCTTCGCCCTAAAGACTACGAAGGCGATTTTTTACAATTTGAGAAAGCTTGCTCATATTTGACTTGAGCGTAAGGAAGACATAATTCCATTTTATATGCAACATAAATATTAGAATATTCAGAACAATGTAAATTATAGGAATGGAGAAAACGAAGAACGCAACTCAAACATCTGTTGCAGTCTTTTGGAGGAGGATTTCTTTGATTCAGTTTCATCAGCCTTACTAACTAATGGAAAACTAGTTACAAATGATGTCATCTCTGTTCACATTGTTTTCCTCTGTATAGCAGAAAGATTGGATAAATTGAGGATCCAGACAAGCAATATGCCTTATGATACCAACATTATTTTCTTCGAAACTGCCTTTGTTTGCTGAAGTGGCAGTATCCACAATAGCATAGAATATATTACCCTTAAACCATCTTACTGGGTTCGGAAATTATTGCATCATGGCTTAAGTAAACTTAAGTTCCAAATTTTTCACATTCTTAAAGTTCATCAACAATAGATTTTTTGATAAGTTCTTCAACAACAATAATGGTTCTGGTAACATTTGTCTTGCTCGAAAAAGTAATCAATCAACCTTTCATGCCCTTTTTACTCCTGCTCCTTCTATTAATTTCTTCTACATGAGTTTTTTATAATAGAATTATATTTGTTGAAAAAATTACAAGTGCCAGAAAATTGCCGCACTTTATCTTAGGAATCTTGTCCATATATTACCATCCATAAACCAAGCTCATTCATGTTTACGATAAGCAATGTCTTACTTTCCTAATGATTTTAATTACTCTATCTAAAAGAAGGCATCCTTGCCCCAATTCAATTTATCATTTACTGTGAAACAGGTGAACAATTTGTTCTTATTCTCAGCTGCAAAGTGGAATATAATTTCTTTGCACTTTCACCGTTATCTCTATTATATACATGTTTTTTATTGAAGTCCGACACATTTGATGGGTATAAATGATGCAATTTCATGAAAAGAAGTTTTTCACTCAAGGAAGAAGTCTTTGGCAAAATAAAAGACGTTGTACCTGTTGCTTATCCTTCTTTAATCTAATTTATCTCAAGAGCCGTAACCAAGGGGGGCCAGTGGGGCCTTAGCCCTCCCTAAAACATTTTTAAACTGTAATTGTTAGCCCAAAAGTGTCTAATAAAATAAAAGCTAATGTAAAAGATGGTTGCTTTTTAGGATCGATTTAGAAATAAAAGCTAATGTAAAAGATGGTTGCTTTTTAGGATCAGCGACACCAACCCAGCTTGGTGTCGCTGATCCTAAACTCGCAAGAAAAAGGAAAATGCCAGATTCTTAAAAAACAGTTCTTTACCCACAAAAAACCTTTCATTTCTATAATTCACTAAAATAACATTATCGCCAATTGTATTCTAAAATTTTCGGTCTTAATATCAGTTTTATAAAACAGAGGTTTGATCAACCTGATGATAAGGTATATATTGATCTTCGGGAATTTCTTCTCGAGTCAATAAAACGAGAAAATTAGAAAAATCATCTGCGATCAGTTTGTCACATTTACTGTCAAAACTTTAGCTAAAACACAAATTACCCTTCTACCAAGCATTTCAACATCATTAGGTTATGGCATCAAAAAACTCACTATCGAAGATTTCTTCTTGTTTTTCAAGAGTTTGGATCACTTTAAAAGGGCTTTACTTACCGAAATTGTAAAGATTGCAAAGCTAATTCTTGTGATGCCAGCCAATAATGCTCTTAGTGAAAGATCTTTCTCCGCTTTAAAAGAGTTAAAACCCATTTTCGATTAACAACAACAGATTCCTTTCTAAACAACTTGCTAGTTCTTCATACTTGCGTGAAACCAGTGTGAAAAATTGATTTGGTTGAGATTGCAAATGACTTTATTAATAAATGTCATACACGACTAACTTTTTTTAGAAATTTCAGTTAGCTTTTTTTGTAGAGATAAACGATGTTCGACACAAGAATTACATTTTTTATTTTTTTCAAAGATGTGGAGCTTGAGGATCATTAAATATACATTGTAAATGAAAATCAAAACATTTCGTAACCCTCTCCCTCTTTTAAAAAAACCATAGGCCTTCCTAAGATGAAATTGTGATTACGGCTCTTAACTCAGATTGTTCACCATCTGTATCTTCTTCTTTACATACATTATCCTCCAGAACAACCATTTCATCTCTATTTTTATTCTGAACAATAACTGCTGGAACAACCTATTCTCCTCTATCGGCATAATCATGAACGATAAGTTGCGGAACAATAAATTCTCTATACTCAGGTTCCTTGATACTATGTGCAAAAATAACTTCTTGAATATTTTTCAGTTTACTATCAGCTGCAATAATCGGCTTCCGTAGTATTTGTATGTTCCCATTACCAAATGATAATTTTGTCTGCTTTTGGTGTTTTGCAGCATTGGCCAGTTCGGATTTTCTCTTTTGATTTTTCCTATGTGCACAAAAATTTATTTTTTTGACTTCCATCATCTGTCTACTTCCTTTTTTTATCCATTTATTCAACCAAAAATTAAAAAAATTACAAGTTTTTTTTTTTTAGGTGTCACTTATATAGTAAAAATTAGTCAATGGAGTGACACCTAAATAAAAAAAACAATAAAATAAAAAAAAAAAAACAGCAATAATTATAAATAAAAGCATGTGTAAATTAACTATAAAAATAATAATAACAATAAACCTATAATAAATTAAATAATGAGACAAAAAATATGAAAGCACTCAATTAATTACAACAGCAAACAAAAGTAAATAAAAAAACTTTACGCATACGAAAAGGCAAAACACCAAAACTTCAAAATGAAAATGCAAAAACTACTAAAAAATTAAATTAAATTAAAAGTAATAAGAATCTTTAGTTATTACCGGTGAAAAAAGAAAAGTGTAGAAAATTTAGTAAAACAGAAAAACAGCGAACAACAATAAAAATAATTAGCAGCAACAGCACAAATAATTAAAAACTTTACGCAAACGAAAAGGCAAAACACTAACTACAAAATGAAAGCAAAAACTACACAAGAAAAATGGAAACACAAAAACTTCTACAAAAAAAAAAAAAAAAAAATAATCTTTAGTTAATTTTGGCGAAAAAAAAGGTGTAGAAAATTTGGTAGCGTCTTATTACAAATAGATGTTCTAATTTTCTTTTGTTTGTTTTTTTAAGTGTTAATTGTGAGTATTTACTTTTTGAGTCTTTCTTTGTTTATAATATGACTTGTTTTTTTTTTAACTCTTCATTTTCTTTTGATATTTTCGAAATCTTAATTTTAACAATTGACAATAAACTCAGTTTTTGATTTTCTTTTTTTTTTCAACGGTTAAAAAAAACACAACTGCCGTCTGCGATGACCTTGCAAAGAGTGTTGACTACCTCTAAAGTTTGTAAAACATTTTTTTTTTATCAAACGTGGTTGCTGCATGCAGCGACCACCTTTATGTTTTGTTTTCTTAAAATACAAATTTTGTTTTTCTAATTAAAATACAAACTTTCTTTTTCTAATTGAAATACAAATTTTCTTAAAATACATATTAAAATACAAATTTTCTTAAAATACATATTAAAATACAAATTTTCTTAAAATACATATTAAAATACAAATTTTATTAAAATACATTTTTAAATACAAATTTTCTTAAAATACATATTAAAATATAAATTTAAAATCAAATATTTTTTTTTTAGTTTTATAATATAATGTTATAAATATATTTTATTATAATATTAATTTTTTAAAATTATATTACATATGAAATTTTTAAAATTACGTTACTTACTTTTTTAAACTACATTACATACTAATATATTTTATAAAAAATATTTTTTCTTACAAAAGGAGAAATTTTTTAGATTAACCCATTTTACCTTTCTTGCAACAATTATATTTTAACAATATAATCGTTGTAAGGAAGAGGGCCTAAAAATAATTTTTCACCAGCACATTTTCATTCTCTCCAGGACCTTGGGCTCATATAAAACATATACGCATGACTCATTTTTATTATTAGGCTTTTAGTCTCTAGCTCACGATAATAAATCAAAATAATAAATCAAAATACTTTATCCTTAATAAATAATAATATAAGGCTGCTTACTATGTATTTTGATATTTTATTAAACTTTCGTATTTTCATCGTAGAATTAACTACCATGTTTATTGTATTATCTTTGCAATATTAATACATATAAACAGTAAAAAGTTATTATTAACTTGTATTTTTGTGTGTTTTACCTTTGCATCTTGATTTTTAGTGGAGCCCAGAATCTTATATGTACTTTATATGTTGCTATTTATTATATTTTATCTGTTGCTAAAGTGTGCGGTAAATATTGGCATTTTGGTTTTTTGAATTTTTAAGCTTGCTAAACTGGCAGAAAATAAATAAAATCATGAAAGCTTGATATTTAAAATAAATTCATTTTTTTTAATAGTTATTTTTTGTAAAATATTTCTTATAGAAAAACCAGAATTTTATCAATTTTTATGGTTTATGTCATTATTATTTGAATATTCATATTATTATCATTAATGATTTTTCACCAATTACGACAAAAGAATTATGAGTATTTGTATAAATTACCATTTGGATACGGTGCCTAATAATTGTTAGTGTCGAACAGATTACAAGCTATTTCAAATTAACCCAAAATTTATCGATCGGCTTTTTGTATTTTGAGCTAGATATTGATCTACTAAAAAACTTCAAGAACCACCAGAAAACTTTAATGTGTTTACATGTTTTGAACATGTAAAAACAGGGGTGCCGCCACCAATTTTTGGTCTTTGAGATAGATATCCAGACATTGAGCAAACTCTAAACATTTACATTTTTATACAAAGAAGCCCCAAAATTTTGTCCCCCCTGAATATGGATATAAGTCTAGGCGAAAATAGTACAAAAAATATTTCATCAACTTTTTGCTCTTACGTTTGGGGCAGGGAAAAAAAGTTTTAGGGCTTTTTTGTTCCCAAGCTCTAATCATCGCAACTTTTCGCAAAGCATCCTTATTTGACATAAGTATAAGCATATAAATGTTTGGAGTGTGCTCCATGTGTAGAAGTTAGTTCAAAAGACCAATAAATGCTGGCGTTGCCCGAGTGTAAAATAAATCTCCTTGATGATTTTTTACAATTGATGATTTTTGACAAATGATATTTTACAATTGACTCTATGTTCTGATAGTAAAACTGAATATAAACTCTAACTTTAAACACAAAACTTTTTTTTAAATTTCTATTAACAGAACAAATAGTTTTAAATAATAATAAAAAAATAAATAAAAATAAAAAATAACTTACTATTATAATACTGACATGTGACTAATGCAAAAGTTACCTAAAATAAAAAACAGAATTATATAAAGCATCAATAAACAACTTCTTTTGTGGTTGCAGTTTTTTTTTTTTATATTCATATCAACACAGCAGCAGAGAGGGCCAGTACAGGCTACTACACTACATATTTTATACACTTACTATTGTACAGTATGTACAGACTGTACACTCTGTACTGATGATGATGATGATGATGATGATGATGATCATATGGATGTTCGGTAGAGCAACGCAAGTGTTCTGTATTGCAACTCATTTGTTCGGTAAAGCAACGTGACGCGGCCTATGTTCGTTTTTGCAACCATTTTGTTCGTTATCGCAACTTGTTGTTCGTTATTGCAACCCCGGGAGCGCATGTTAAGCTTTATAAACTTTTTGTTTTTTAAAACACTTACTTGATCGTAAGCCGGTACAGAAAATTGTCTGACCGCCATCGAAAATGTTTGTACTGTTTTTACAGCAAATAAGTAATGTCAATCATATATATTTAAAACTAGAACTAAAATCGCTTTTAAGTGAAATGTATGAAAACAAGGATTAAAATTTATCATAAGCTATTTTTTTCTTTACTATATATATATATATATATATATATATATATATATATATATATATACTTTTTTTTTTCAAGACAAGTTGCACTCCTAAAATGTCGTGTGTTCTTTGCAACAAATTTTTTGTTGTAGATGGATGTAATTTTTGCAACCAATGTTTAAGTATAAAGTTTTTTTTTTGTACTTTTGTTTTATTTAAAATTAAAGGTTTTGAACAAAATTTTTTTTATGATTTGCATTTTTTTACTTTCCCTTTTTTAAGGTAGTACTAGTGATATTGAAGATTTAGATATATTTGTCACAACAGGTATATATTTGTTCTCATTTTTGTTGTAGTCTGTACTTTTGTTGTAGTTTGTAACATATTCTAAATAAGTCTTCATAAAATCACTCATTAAATTGACTGTACAAAAGAAAAGATTCAACTGAATGATGACTTGAAATCAAATTTTATATTTTGAGATAAGAGATTATTAAGTTATATAGATTCACAGATGTGAATATATATAACTATATAGCTGCTTTGCCTCAGTATCTTTTTTTATCATTATTTGTATTAAAATAAGAATATAAATAAATATTTATAGCATTGAATCTGTTTACAAAAAGTAGCATGATGGAAATTGCATCTTCTCAGTTGCTTAAATCAATTTATTCTGGTCAAGTAAGTAGCCTTATTTACAGTTTGCAGATAACTTCTGTATCACAAAAACAGACATAAAAACTAATATATATAATATATATATATATTTGTGATATATATATCTATATATATATATCTATATATATATATATATATATATATATATATATATATATATATATATATATATATATATATATATATATATATATATATATATATATATATATATATATATATATATATATAGATATATATATATATGTATATGTATGTATGTATATATATATATATGTATGTACATATATATGTATATATATATATGTATGTATATATATATATATATATATATATATATATATATATATATATATATATATATATATATATATATATATATATATATATATATATATATGTATATGTATATACAACCCTCGGAAGTAGGAAAAATGAGGTTAGCAATAATTTGCTGACCCCAATTTTTTAGTGGTTGGCACATCAGGTCAGCAAAAAAAATTAAATACAAAAGTATTTAATCTAAATACATAAAACATAGAAATGAGGTCAGCAATAGTTTGCCAAACTCAAACACTTTTTGGTTGGCAGTGAGGTCGTTATTGCCGAATGCCAACCCGAATTCTGAAAGCTGATATATATATATATATATATATATATATATATATTTATATATATATATATATATATATATATATATATATATATATATATATATATATATATATATATATATATATATATATATATATATATATATATATATATATATATATATACATATATATATAATGTTCTGCTTTTTTAATTCCTGCCTTTGCTAACTCTTTGCTAACAAAATTTTTCTTGATTAAATCTGCTATTATGATGTATATATTCTTGGCTAGTTGAGCAAATGAAAACTTTTATTATCTGAGAACTGGAATTTTTAATATATTATAATATATCATCATACAGAAAATTATAATAAATCATATGGAAACAAATCAATGAGCAATATTTTATGTAATTCTAATAAAACAGATCAAAATCTTGTGCAATATTAATTTTTTTTCTTTAAGATAAGAACTTTTAGATAAACTTGGTTGTACATATATAAATTATAATAAATATTGTATTAACATGGTATAGTTATTGAATTAATTAAAATTACAAAGACAAAAATGAAATACTGATAAAGTTAACTCAAATGAAAAAATGGAAATAAGGATGTTAGCATGGTTACCTAACTAATGAAATTATAAAATTATAGATGTAAGGATAACTAGCTAATAAGTTCAATTAGTTGGAAATCCATAGTAATAGTCAATTAGTTGGAAATCCATAGTCAGTTAAATTGTCTGTTCAATAAGTTAATTAATTTCGACTTTCAGCCAAGCAACTTTTAGTTGATTTATTCAAAATCTATAACAATATACTGTTTAAACTTTATTAAATGATGTTTGCTTCAGTAATATTTTTACATTTTATTTTCAGTTATACAGTTATAGACATAACTGGTTTAAAGCGGGTGGAGAAGATAAAAGTTTGTTTTACTTACAAATATATAATTTTTAACTTTTTTTTTTATTTTTTCCTGAATATTGCGCTTCTTATGCATTTCCGTTTCTTTATAGGATGTCTTCGTAATGCAGATCTTCTAAGCCTATTATCAGAGAATCAATCAAATGAGCTTTTTAAAGCTCTTGTTTTAGTATTTAATAGTTTAAAAGTGAGAGTCATAATATGTTATATTCTTATTTACTTTTATTATTATTTATTTTTTTGAAAATAGTCATTATAAAATCCTGTATTCGTTTAAATAATTCACTTTCTAACATTAATTTTTGTTTTTTCCCAGTGATTATCTTTTTTAGGATAGCGACTATGTATTTAAGGTGCTAGTCCCAGAATCAATAGTATTTTTATTTGCCAAATTTAGTAATGTTTCGAGAATAAAGGTATCTAAATAGGCTATGCGTTTCAATTTCTTTTTTTAGTAAATGATTGTTTTTTGAACTAAATATTTTATTATTTTTATTAATTTTAAACTATTTTTATTAATTTTTTCCCCTTTATTAATAGGCTGAAGTAGCTCTGAATGCCTACATTTCTGAAAAGTAATGCAAACTGTTAAAAACTGATGTTGTGATTTTCTTTTCGTTTTTATTTTTGAGTCTAATTAATAAAGAAATTATTATTGAGTTTATTTTTTAGAAATAATAAACTGTTCTGTAGCTCTCTAAAATCAACTGGTGAGATCGGTAAGATCACGTTATTACATGTAAATATTCTATCATTTTGTTTTTTAAATTAATGCTTGTAGCAATAAATCTTCAGAAAAAAATTATTTTTTGTTACTTTTACACTAATACTTTCAAAAATATAAAGTGTCAAAAAATTGAAATGTTGACAAGAACATTTATATAAAAAGAAATTTTTATATCATCTTTTCTTTTTTAAATATAGATTTCTCAATTTTTGTTTCGGAAAGTCAATCAAAAAATGTAACAAATAGTTTTTTTTTCAAATTTATTTGAATAATTCGATAAAATAGTTTTAAATACTAAATAAATTATAAAATGTTCTTTAAATTTTTTGAATAAAAAGTGTTACTCTTGGTTTTTCAACAAAAGAAAAAAATTTAGTTCTTACATTAAAATTTGTTTATGTTATATCAAAGTGTCATTACCAAAATATATTCTTTTGCAGTAGTGGTGTTGTGTTAGAGCACTTGCTTTATAAGCAAGAGGCTCCGAGTTCAATCCCCACCATGTCCCTGGTAACTGACTCAACTTGTTTCTCCGCGCAGCAGCCTTTTTTGTCAAGGTGTTTGTTTGGGCCTAAGTTATAACCACAATTAAGTAGCCTCCTACTTTGTAGCCTTTTTTTTCAAGGTGTTTGTTTGGGCCTAAGTTATAACCACAATTAAGTAGCCTCCTACTTAATTGTGGTTATAACTTGAAATACTTTAAAGTTGGCAGTTAGGCCGGCATTGCAGAATGCTGATCCTAATTCTAAAAGCTGATGTATGTAACCTTTTTTCAGAAAATTATTAAAGAGATTGGATATATATATATATATATATATATATATATATATATATATATATAATCTTTTTTCAGACAATTATTGAAGATAATGGTAACTCAATAAACTTACCATCTATAAATGCTGAGTTTTTAAATAAAGAATGGACCAAAATCACTGCTGACTCTCCTGATTATTTATCAAATGTAAGTCAAAAATTAAATATATAAATTTGTGTGTAAAATTATATATATATACATATATATATATATAATATATATATATATATATATATATATATATATATATATATATATATATACATATATATGAAAAACTTACAATCTATAGATGCTAAGTTTTTAGATAAAGAATGGACCAAAATCACTGCTGACTCTCCTGAATGCTCATCAAATGTAAGTCAAAAAAATTAAATAAATATTCGTGTGTGTGTGTGTGTATATATATATATATATATATATATATATATATATATATATATATATATATATATATATATATATATATATATATATATATATATATATGTATATATATTTATATATATATATATATATATTTTTATTTATATATATATATATATATATATTTATATATATATAGATTTTATATATATAGATTTTTATTCAACGGAAAAAAGAAAATAAAAAACAAGAAGTTTCTCATCATATACCAAGTTCCAGACAAAAAGTAGAATGCACAATTCCAGGATGCAATGAGCTAGTTATAGATCTCCCTAGACATTTACGTTCAAAAAAACATAAAGTTTCTAATGAAGAGGCAAAAAAAGCAAGAGGGCTTTTTGATTTAAGAAAGGTGCGGTCAGATAAAGTTGAGAATCAATCAAGAAATTATATAAAATATAAATGTCCTTTATGCAATATTGTCACAAAAAGGATTCAGGATCACTTATATAGAGCACCGCATCATCTTAAAAATAATCCTGTTAAATACCGTGAAGTTTTGAAAAATAAAAAGTTGTATAAAGAAAATATAGTTATAAAACTTCCTATATCATTCAAAAACCTGCGTTCTATTGAAAGCAAGCAAAATGTTGCAGCTATAAATAATGCTTCCAATAATGAAGAACAGATCTCTGAGGATAATCAATGTTCCACAGGAACATATTCTTTTTCTTCAAAGCCTAATTTTACTGACTTTTTAGATATGTTTTGTTTATATTTAAAGAGTCCATCTGGTGGTATGAAAGATCCCAGAGCTGCAATTAATGAGATGAATCAGGTTAGAAGAATGATGGAGGTGATATGCCCTAATTCTCAAGAAGCTTCATACCATCTATTTTTTGATTTGAAAAAATTTGAAGAAGTTTGGCTAAATCATGCAAAAAATAAAGGTTATGAACCTGGGACAAAGCGATCCTACTTATTGTCATTGACTCATTTCATGGATTTCATTTTGCGTTCAAAACTTACTCCAATGTTAGCCAATGTTTTACCTATTGATGAGTTAATTTCAGCTGAACTAATTTCTCATTGTCAGAAAGAAATTTCAAAGTGGCGAAGAGCCCTTAAACCAGAAGAAGCAGATAGAGAGTATGCTATCATGGTTAAAGATACAGAAGACGTGATTCTAAAGGAAATTTTTGTGCAAGTGCAAAACAGCTCCTTTAATAACCAGGTTATTGAAACAACAAAAGAAATTTATAAAAGATTTCTTAATAAACCAGAGGAATATGTTTGTAATCGAACAACTTTTATAAACATAAGAGATTCAATTTGTTTTTCTTTGATCACTAATAATATTTCAAGATCTGGAGCAATCTCAAATTTGACAACTGAAGAATACACTAAAGGAACTTATTCCACCACTGGTAGCTATATTGTTTTAGTAAAAAAAAACAAAACAGGGCGAAATTACGGTCCTTGTCAAATTATAATAAATCCTGATTTAAAATCTTTATGTGATTCTTATCATTGCATTGTAAGAAAAGGTGTGCCTGGTACTAAATCTGGAAATTTCTTTATAACATGGTCTGGGTGCAACCTTAGTTCAGGAGATATTTCAAAGCAGTTGAACTCTTTTTTTTTTAAATGTTTACCTGATAAGGAAAATGTAAGAAATACATGTGCGACTTTAATACGCAAATCTCTTTTGACATATATATATGACAACCATCCTGATATGAAGGCTGATCTTGCATCTTTAATGAAGCACAAACTAGAGACAGGAGAGAGATGGTATTATTTAAATAATAAAAAGAAAAAAAATTGCCAAACTTCAGAGATGGTAACAAAAATTTTGTTTGATTCATCTCCAAAAAACTCCCCAAACAAGTTGGTCAATGAAGTTGTTAACAAAGTTGAAGATGATTTTGGTACAATGTGTGAAAAAGAATACAACTTAAGAACATTTAGGAAATATTTAGAAAATAATTCTAGTTCCACTAGTGCAAGTGATAGTGATTATGAAACAGAAAATTTAAAAAGCATACCTTCAGCAAAAAGTAGACCATGGAATGAGAATGAAATAAAGGAGCTTTCATTATTATTTGGTGATTATGACTTATCATGCATTACACTTAAAGTGATAAGTGAAAATGTATCTTTCAGTGATATTCTTAAACATCGGTCCACAAAACAAATTTATGACAAATTACGTCATATAGCAAAAAAACAAATGCATAGTAACACAGAATCTGTTGCTTCTATTAAACGAAAAAGTTCTTTTTCGAATGATGAAACAGATTTAATACGTTTTTTATTTGCTAATGAAATTGTTGGAAAATCGATTATTTCAGAAGAAAAGGTAATGCAAACTTTAAACAATAACCAGGGAACCAAAAAAATTGTGGATGGGTACACCTCTGCTCAATTGGTGGCAAAGGTAAGATATGAAAGAAGCAGACTAACCATGCGCAAAAAAAAACCCTTTTAAACATCATATAAATCATCATTCAAATTGTAAAATAATTTTGTCGTTGGGTTTTAGAGTTTTTGATTTTAATTAGTAGATTTGACTTTATTTAGTATATTTTTTATTTAGTTACATTTATTTTTTACAAGGATTTTTAGTTTTTTGAATAACTAAAGTTTTAGAGTTTTTGAGGTCGTTTTAGATGAGTTATGTAAGTTAGGAGTATTATAAGATTTCAAAATAAACTCAAAGAATAACCTTTTAAAATGATTCAGTTCATCATTTTAGTATGATTTTTTCTGTTGAGATTTTGATTGATGTTGAGTTTTAATGGATTTTTGTTACAGTTGAAGTTTTTACAGTTTTTTGTACAGATTTTAAGTCATTCAATTTTTAGTTGTTTTGTCTTTTTATCCTACAGTTTTTAATATTTTATAAGTTCTCCTTAATTTTTGAGTTTCAGAAAGTTTTCCAGCTACTTTAAAACTTTTAACTTTTATAAAATCTTGAAATTGTTTTGATTATATTTTTAGATATAGATAAAATTTTGGTGGTTGTTTCTTTGATTGTAAATTTTTGACATAATTTTCGAATTCTAAAAAATATAATTTATGGTTTAAGTCAACGTAATAAAATGAGATGGCTGAGTGTTGGGCCGAAATATCGATTTCGGCTTTTCTAATAAACCGGCTAACTAATGAATAGAATATACATTAGTTAGCTGGCTAGATACGATTAGATACTAGCTGACTAGTGAATATAATATTCTTTAGGTAGGTAATAGTTTTTATATTCCTTAACATTTAAATTTTATTTTTGTTAATATTTTTATTAAAATTCGTTCTTTTAATTTTTACAATGATGTTTTTATTAAGAATATTAAGCATTTAATTATATTAAATATTAAATAATGTGTTCTTTTTTTTATGTAATAAAATTATTTCAAAAATCATGTGCGAGTGGTTATAATGTGCATCTTATAATTTCCTTATTGGTTTAAAGAAAGTGAGAACAGCGAAGATTGAATTAAATAAGAAGAGCTAGACATGCTGCTAAGTCAAAGAACGATTTTGTTTCTTGAAAAAATGTTACTCCACGTTTTCAATTTTGAAATAAATTTTTATTAAAATAAAGTCGTTTTTTTAATTTGGAATAACTTGATAGTCTTGAACGTTATATTACAATATAATTTAGCAAATGTTATTATTTTATATTTATATACTAATATAAAACGCCCTCATTTTTGTGTCGAACATACCCGTAGTAGACATAACTTTAGACCTAACTTCTTATCAAAATTTATATAAAAAACAAAACTTTTATCAGAGGATCTTTTAGAGGCTACAAGTCGAATATTTGCAGAGAATGACAATACACAAACCACTGATCTCAAAATATAACTCAAAACTGGTCTTAAAATATATGTTTTTGTAAAACATTGATCTCAAAATATAACATATATTTTAAGTTATATTTCGGTGATTATATTTCAGTTATGAGTTATATTTCGTATTATAGATCAGTGACATAAACCTACAGAAGTTTTATTTTTGTACCAAGTTATCTAGTAAACCAAAAAAAAGTTGGCTAAACATTGCAAAATTTAGTAAAATAAAAAAAACCATCATAAAATGTTCTATTTTATTTTTTGTTAGTGTACTTTTATCACTTTCTTTTAAGTATTAAATGACATTTTTCACCCAACCGTTTAATTACTATAAAATAGTTATCAAATCAGATCTAAAATAATTTGCAAGGTAAAAAAAAAAAACAAACTTAAGAACGTATACGGTGTTCTATAATATTTACGATTCCGAAAAATTAACATGAAAGATTTTCTTATTGTCGACAAAATGTTCAACACTTTTTGCATGCTTTATTACCATGCAATACCGAGATTAAAGTTCATATTATAGATATGCATACTTCAGAAATATAGCAAATAAACTATGCTTATAAGTTTATCCCTGACATCAAGGTTGTTGTATAAGGCTTATTTTTCATTTATATATTAGGACTCAAGGTAAAATCAAGTTGTCGCTAATAGCTTTATGAAGACAGTATTAGCCATACCAGCCGACGGTATATAAATCCGCAATATCACTTATACCTAAATATAGGCATCAAAAATTAAAAAAATTCATTTTTTGTGCAGCAACACAAAAACATGTTCCACTAACTAAATTTAAAAACTAAATTTCAGTCTATGATCTATTTTTAAAGCCAAAGTGCATCAATCCCCAAAATAAAACAGGATAAATTAAATTTAGATTCTACTCTCTATAATCATATATAAAAAATAGTAAATATGAACATGGTTAAGTTATTTTAGTTATTACTTAAGTCTAAAATATTTCACAACAGCATACTGTAGTACTTATCGTTCCTTTTCAAGAACGCATTCACTAAGAGTAAAAATTTTAAATATATCAGTAACGTCAAGTTAAAAACAGTGATTAAAAACAAGTCAAGTTAAAACAGTGGTTGATATTGGTAGGGTTTAAAAGCTATTTTGCCCTCTCCTCCCTCCCCCCAGCGTTGCTAATATAAAGAGTATAGATAATTTTATGTTTGAGATAAGGTGTGACAAAGATAAAAGTAAATAAAAACGGAGGAAAACGTTTAATATCTATAATGCGTCTTCATATAGCCAATTTTTACTGTATTAAAAAAAAAAAATGCTAATTTTCTACGAATTCAAACAATGACTATGTTAGGCCCTCTCAGAGGTAAGGGCAGCGAGGCTTTGGCAACTTTCATTACGCTATTTGCTTAAAAATATAAAATGCAATAGTTTTGGAAAATAAAATTAAAAACTGTTTTATAATTTTAAGAAACAATTACTATATTTGTTACTTAAAAAGTTTTGGTTCATTTTTTTGAACCATAAAACACAAATTTCAAATAAAATAAATTTTCCTTTTTTTAACATCAAGACCTTTTCTTGGACAGCAATGATAAGAAAAATATCGTTCTAAAAAATTATTTCAAAGCTATTATGAAAAAGCGACTTAAATTGCATTTTAACTTACAAAAAAATTACATAAGTTCGGTATTGCAACATACGCATGTTCGATAAAGCACGCTTAGTATTTAAAACTTAAGTTCTGAAAAGCTATTTCACTTTTATTAGCAAAGTTTATACTTTTTAGACATTCGACATAGTAAATAGAACATCCATCAAAAAAAAAAAAAAACTTTAAACAGTTATTAATCAACCCATCCCCGATCCCTAAACTCGTTTAGATAAAATACTAAACAAAGTAAACTATTTGTTTAGTATTTTATAGTGTAAAGTTTAGTTGAACTCAGAAACTTTAAAACACTGTGATGATTTGTAAAACGGCAAAAATTTCAAACGTGGATATTTATCATTTATGAATGGATTTGAAGAAAATCAATTCAAAAATCATATCCGATCATCTTTTTAAGCATACCCCTGCACTAAGCCCCTATTTCGAAAGATTCGGTATTGCAACGCATTTTTTGCAGAAACTGTTATACATTTAGTTTGAAACAAATTTATGAGCCGAAAATAAAATATCTTGAAAATTTAAAACTTTTTAAGTATAATTAAAAAAAAAAAATTATAAAAATGTTTAATCGAACGGCTACCAGCCAAAATCCTGTGAGCCGATGACCTTGTTGCAATAACGAACAGAGAACCATACACTGATGATAATGATGATGGCGATGATGATGACGATGATGATGGCGATGATGATTATTATTATTACGAGCGTACAAATGAAGAGTAGACTAGAAAAAACGGCAATGTCACAATCAAAAAGTTTTGAGAGAGTATATATTAATTATTTATAAAAGTCTTTGTATAAAAAAAAGTAAAAAAAAAATTTGATAAAAATTACAAAACTTTTATTAAAAATGTTAACTTAAGATAAATTAATATAAAATGCCTTTTTTTCCTAATTTTTAGGTTTCCCTGTTTTTTATGAAGACTTATCTAAATGACCAATATATATTTTTTCAAATTTTTTTAAATGTGACTTTGCCATGTACTCTTAAAATAAAAAGCCCATAAAAAATCCAATGTTTGTACGCAAAAAATAAGTGAACTCTCTAATTTTAATAAGTTTTATTAGATTAGCGTAAAGCCGTGGATGATGAAAACTACCCTTTGAGGCGCGGCAAGCAAGATTGAATGTTCAGTTCGCCTAAAGAGAACAAATTTTTGGATTGTTCAATTGCTATTATTTATTTTTATATAAAAGTTATTTAATATGTTTTAAATATTATTGTCGTAAAGTTATAACTATAATTATTATTATTTTTTTTTAAGTTTTCACAGAAAAAAAAAACATACATAAATTGATTGATATGGCCAAAGTCAAAATGTAGTTGCATACATTGACTGACTTAATCAGGTATGAGGAAAGTGGACTGTGCACATATATTTTTTTGAACTATAGATCAATATAAAATTGTGTAAACTAGCATTGACTACACGGGAAATTGCATTCGAAGATATATTTAATTTTTAATAAACATTATTTAAATAACTTTTTAATAATTCTAATTTCTAAACTCAATTTCTAAATACTCAATTCATAAAAAAATTAGGTTAAAATGAAGTCATTTCCAATTCATGTTAAATTGGAATAACCGCAGTTGAGTGTACATCACCTGAGGGTTAAGGTTTTAAGCCAGGCACTTTTTTAATCAATAGAAAAGACTTTCTAGATTTGAAACTTAAAAAAAAGAAAAATGTTGTGATATCTAACCAAAAATTTGCTAAGCCAGATACCGAGGTTTAATATAGACTAGATGGCTTTATATAGATGTGTAGCATGTCCAACATACTAGTTACAGATGCTGCAGTTTACATGGTATAAACGTTTTTATAAAAAAAAATGAAAAACTATGAGTATTTTTGTCAATAATCAAAACTTTTATTATATATATATATATATATATATATATATATATATATATATATATATATATAAATAAATATATATATATATATATATATATATATATATATATATATATATATATATATATATATACATATATATATATATATATATATATATATATATATATATATATATATACATATATATATATATATATATATATATATATATATATATATATATATATATATATATATATATATATATATATATATATATATATATATATATATATATATATATATATATATATATATATATATATATATATATATATATGTATATGTATATATATATATATATATATATATATATATATGTATATATATATATATATATAAATATATATATATATATATATATATATATATATATATATATATATATATATATATATATATATATATATATATATATATATATATATATATATATATATATACATATATTTTTTTGATTCATAAAAAATTTATTTAATATTTTCTTGCACGTCTTCATATTACCAACTAATTTTTCAAATTCTGCATGTGTAATTTTAGCACATTCAACAGCAATAAATTCTTTCAAATACTGTTTTGAAGTGACCCCATGTGTTCTGACCCTTCTGTCAACCATAACCCATAAACTTTCTATAGGGTTAAGGTCAGGCGACTGTGTTTGTCATTTTAAAATTTGGACTTTATTTTTTATCAACAATTCTTTAGTATGATGTACAGTATGACGTCGAGCATTGTCTTGCTTAAATATTATTGAAGATTTATCTTCATTTGGAAATATATATCATTGACAGATGTGTCAATAATGTATATTTCAAAAATTTTGACTCATTTATCAATAGTTGGCAGATTTACCAACATAGTTTTTTGAATTCAGGCGTGCTTTGCACAAAAAAATTTCCCCTAATCTTTCTGCAGTCATAGAACCCCATATTATTACAATACCTCTACCAAACTTAATAGTAGGCACTAGACATCCTGGTAAAAATATTTCAGCAGGACTTCTTTTCACATACGTTACGCTAGGAGTTCCAAAAATCTGCAATAAAAAATCCAAAACATCAAGTAAATAATTTTAGTTATAGGGATCCATTTATCCATTATTTCTAAAGAACACAGTTATTTTTTATTTACTTCAAAGTTGAATTAAATGAACCAGATTACTTCTTGCCTCGCAGCATTTCAATTCACATTCTATCAATCTTCTTTTAACAGTTTGTGTAGAAATATTAGCTCCAGTTGCCTCTGCAAGATTAAATGTAGCGACAAAGACAATTTACAACGATTTTCCAAAGCTGTTTGTGATATCATTCGGTCTTCTCGAGCTGTAGTTTTGTTTTTGTTTCGATGTCTACTTTTATGATCTGTCCTCGTATTTCTTCAAATCGTTCACATTGTTTCCCCGTTTCTTATTGAAAAATATTATTAAATAAAATTTTCACAAGAAAAAATCACAATCTGCACTTTTTAACTGTTTAAATAGATGTGTACTGTGCAAGTTATAATTCTAGAAAAAAAGTAATATTCGCAAAAGTTATAACATTTTAATAGAAACTAATATGGCATTGATTTAGGAGTTACACTATGAAAAAATCGCAAAAAAATACAAGTTCAGATGTTTGAGTTTTCCTAACTTGTGATATGATTGAACAGATTTCTATTATCGAGGTATTTGAAGAAAAACATCAATTCACACTCGGAATCATTAGTGAAAAAGCATACAAAACAATGAATTTCAAACTCAAGGAGCAGTATAAGCTCTGATCGAATTCTTTTTTATAGTGTTGTTAACTTCCACAGAAAGCGCTAGTAACAAATACAATGTTACAAGAACACAATGTTTCAATTTTACAAGGACAAAATTACCAAACACCAAGTTAATATGAAAAAAAAAGTAATATATGTTACTAGGTATAAGCATTATAATAGTAAAATAATGGTAAATCCAAAATAAACAATCGGAATTTTGCTGTTGATATATGCAAATTTAAAAAGCTCATTCACTAAAAGTATTAACTTAAAAAAGTTTTAAGTTGTCTTCATTAACCAACTAAATTTTATTAGCCTTCATTAACCAACTAAACTTTTTAAACAATTGCAGGTATGATAAATAAAGCTTTTAACAATATTATTTACGTACTTCATAATTATTGGTTATAAATAAATTATAAAAAAAAAAAGTCAAACTTACATTAGTAAAAGATAAAAACATAATTATATCAGTAGCTTGATAGAACATAAAAGTGTTGATTTAGAATAGGATTTTAGCTTTTTAGAATTTCCAAAGATTTTTTTCATAATAGTCACTATAACTGTTTACTAAGTGAGCTGTTACTAAGTGAGCTGTTGCTAAGAGAGCTGTTACAACTAAGTGAGCTGTTACTAAGTGAGCTGTTACAACTAAGTGAGCTGTTACAACTAAGTGAGCTGTTACAACTAAGTGAGCTGTTACAACTAATCTAAAAAGTTAATCTGTAATTGAATTATTTAATTACAAAACCAAGTGAATTTTTTTTCAAAAACGATATCATTATGGATAATAAAAGGTCAACTTTAGTCACACCATCTTATGTAGAACTAATAATCCTTTAAAAATTTATGAAATAATACGTGAACTAATAAGCCTTTAAACATTTATGTATTTTGCTTTAAAATTTTTGTTTACTGCAGAAACCCATCAAGTAAAATCACGTAGCGGCTTTCTGCAGTATGTTTTGCATATTATGTACATATCATGAAAACAAAAAAAGCTAAAATGTACATTTACTACAAAGATGATGCCAATAAATCCCCAGAGGAGGTTTGCTCCATAACACTACATTGTTTGAAAACTAAAGTTTTGAATGGAACTAAGCATCTAATTTTTTTTATGATGAACCTTGTGGATGTTCTTGATAAAACTTTAAGATAGAGGTATATTCAAAACTGTTCATTACTACTTCTCAGTCAAAGATCACTCATTTTTACATTGTGTTCAAGATTTTGTCTGCATTTTACAAATCAAGTATGTTGAGATTATTTTTAAGTCATGTAAATTAGTGCGTTCCTTAGGTAAAAAACGACACGATAAAAAACGACACGATATACGCTTTTAATACTTGATGGACACAATTTTATGAGAAGACTGTTAACTTTAAAAATTGACAGTTGCCTTCTTATAAAATTATATTAGTAAAGATTGTTAGAAAGTTACACGATTGCATTTTTTTTTATAAACTATTTTTTGAGTGTGATCAGTTGCATGTTGTTCTCTCAAAAAAAAAATTATGTAAAAAACATTCCGTAATTCCGGAACTCCCAACAGTGATCGCATCTCCACCTAAAAAGGTAGAAATCAACGCAAAAATAAATATTAAATCAAAGAAGTTGACCTTGTTAACTAGAAGAAGTTGACCTTGTTAGCATAGAATAAAAACTTAAACAATAGGCTTGGTTTGTAAGCAAAGATAATATGTTTTTGGTTATAATATTTTTAAATGTTATTTTGTTTGTCTTTGATTATTTCTTTATTTTTGCATTCCTTATTTAACTCATATTTCAACTTTTTGTTTGATTTTTAATAAATTAAAAAAAGAATGATAATATGCTTTTTTGTTTACAATCAAAATACTAAACTGCTTTAAAAAAATAATTTTATAGTCGAAATCTTTTTTAAAATAGTTTTACTTTATTGCAGAAACCTGTCAAAAACAAATATTTTTAAATATCTTGCATAAATAATAAAATTTTAAAAATCAATACCATTGTTTGTTTTAACAATTCAATAAGAAAGACTTTGAATTTTTTATCAAGTCAAATTCTTCACAAATTTAAAAATTTAGAAGTTTTTTTTTATTTTGTATAAACATCTTAATCTTAGAAATCTTAGAAATCTTAGAAACCATAATCACTCATTTATCTTGAGTTTACCAAAATCTAAATGTAAAGTTCAAATGATCAAAAATATTGAAAACAACTATTAATTAAAATTAAAAGAAATATTTTATTTTATTTAAAGATGTAATAAAGAGGTTAAACAATATAAATTCAAAATTGTATAACTCTTAAACAAGAAAGTTAAAAAAAAAAAACAAATATTGTTTTTATAATAAAAAATATATAAAAAAGTCTTACAGAAATGATAACTATTAGCAAGTACATTACTTTTTATGTTTTGGTTATATATTAAAATTAACACAATTACTCTTACTACAGTTTAAATACTTTATTATATATTACTTTTTATATTACTTTACTATACACAGTTACTCTTACTACAGTTTAAATACTTTGTTAATATTTGATATCATTTATTATAGTCATAAATATTTAATTTTGGTACTTAAAACTACTCATTCAGCAATTTAAATTACTAATCATGAATTGTCATGAAAACTAATCGCAACAATTGTAGCAAGCGTTAACAACAAATTATTGCTCGTGACGACTGTAATGAGCGTTTGTTTTTATTAAAATAGTTTATTATTTACTATTGTCATCCGCATATTAAAATTTTGATATGGGGATGACAATAGTAATACTTGAAAACAACGTTTTGGGTATATAGCGCGTATATCTTTTTGAATGATTATTTAAACGCATTAAGCTTAGATCACTTTTTCGGGTTACATTATCAAGCTATATAAGTTTATTCTTTTTGTAATATTATTTTGCTGCTATTAATAGTTTTAAAGTTTGTGTTTATAAATAAAATAAACTTATTTTATTTATAAACATATATTTTAATAGTTAATGAATAAAATAGTTTAAAAATTGCTAATGAATAAAATAGTTTATAAATAAACTTTATAGTTTATAAATATAGTTAACAGTTATAAAAATAGTTTATTGTTTATAAACTTTATAGTTTTTAAATAAAACAATAAATAGTTTATAAATAAAATAAATAAAATAAAAATGTGTTTATAAATAAAATAAAATAAATGTGTTTATAAATAAAATAAATTTATAAACAAAAATAAAACTTTTTTAATGCCTTAGCTAGCCCTATGGAGCTACCTCCATGAACTCATTTGTTTTAAAACGCAAAACAACAAACAAACGCATGTTAACCATTTTAAAAGAAATACGCGGATTATACCCAAAATATTGTTTTCAAGTATTACTTTCGTCATCCGCATATTACATAACTATTATGTTTTTTTATATTCTAATATTTTAAGAATCTTAAAACTTAATTTAAGGAAACAATTGCAACTGAAGAATGATAGATATTAATAGAAAAAAACTAATAGAAATGTTGGTTTGATAGAAAAAAAAAATATATAAAAAATATATATATTAATGCAGTGGCGCAGGAAGGTTTTTGAATGTTTGAAATAATCAACTTATTAACAACAAGAATATTCCAATTTTTTTTACGTTTATATGTATGACGAAAAGATTCTTTTAAAAAATACCGCGATAGAAGAATGGGAACAAGAAACCCTAAAATCTTAGCTCCCCTGCCCCAAACACGAGAGCGACAATTTGATGAAATATTTTTTGTACTATTTTCAATAAGACTTATATTCATCTAGAAATTTTAAATTTCATTGTAAAATAGTTTAGTTTTTAAAAATTATGACCACAGTTTATCCCCCCCCCCTCAATTTGAGGGGGTTGCAAACTTTATTTATAGTTTAACCATATAAACCATATAAAACATTACTTTAACTTTATACGTTCATAATTTTTGAATACTAAAATATTCTTCTATGAAATTTAAAGTTTCTCCATGTTACTAAGTAAACATATTTAGATTTTGGATATATGAATGCTTTTAGCAAAAGAGTTCGAAAAATTTATTGTTGACTTGATTTTTTAATTTTTCTCGCAGTTTAATCATTACTTACCAATATTTTCTAAATGTATTTGCTAATTTGTTTACTTATAAATACAAATAAATAAATATAAATAAAGCAACAAAATTGTGAAGCACTTTAAAGTCTAACAAATTGTAAAACAGATTAAAGTCTAACAAAAGCAGATGTCAGACTTTAACAGCTTTTTACAGTTTTGTATATATTCATCGTAGAGTGTTTATAATATATTTAAGTTTTTCGCTTCTACGACTTCTTGTTATAAATGCACGGTTAGCACGGATCCTTATAATGCCTACCTAGCTGTCCCAAGAACGCCACTTATACGGAAAGTTAGCGTACACATCAACGTACCCTGTAATGCAAATTTTGAAATCATTTAATTTTTTCCGCAGAAAAAAATTTAATTTGAATGTTCAAATATAGTCAAATTTTGACATCATAGTGCGCCAATAAAAATACTTGTAGAATTTGAACCACTGAATGTAATTTGATAAAAATTGGTGCAAATGTAGCCAATAGTCACATCAATCTCCGGACAAAATTCCAGCCTGATTGAATGACTAGGATGTGTAGGATTTATTGCAGCTTTAGTTTAAGTTTTGTCAGTTTTTTCTACTTATAGCTCAAAGCGTTACCTAATACTTTGAAATTCGGTCACTATTTTTAAAATAACGGTTACATGAGTGTTCTACTATGTAATCCAAACAATTTTTGTTATAAATATTATATCGGTACATGTACAGTTTTCATTTTATGGACCAAATTAGTGATTTGCTACCTAAAGCGTGATTTAAAATAGTCTTATGCTGATACTGTCGACACGGTCTCCAAAGTGGAGGAGGTCAACCCCTCAATTTCTAAAATAAATTTCATAATTTCTAAAATAATTGCCTATATTTCTTAAACAAAAGTTCCTCGCAAAAAAAATAGTATAAAAGGACATGACCTCTAGCCTCCCCGGCCTTGACGACCATGTATGCTTTGCTTGAATATACCAACATTTCCTAAGGTATAAACTGCTGCCACAAAAAAAGCTAGAAAAAGTGCAAAACCTGGTCAAAGGATTACCAGTTAGTAAAATAAAAAAAAAAGTAGATCTCCTAAAATATTTTGTATTGACCTCCTTAAATACATTTACTTGAATTAAAATGAAGTGAAAACTATTTAAACCCTTTTTTTTACTTTGTATTACCATCAAATATCTAATTACATTTTAAGAAATATTTTTTTGATTTTCTCCACCAAAAGATTATTAATAAATAGCTCAATGTACTCTTTTAATACAAATACTCTATAATACTACTTTCAAAGATGGTGAAAATATTCATTATACGCCGTAAAATATGTATTTCAGCAGCCTTATTTCTAATAACTCAAATGATGTTCTTTAAAGATCCTTACTGTTTAGATTAATTATGCAAAAATCTTTCTTTGTACTATGGATGATTATTATTTCGCTTATACCTCGACCAATGTTGATAAAAATCTTGATGAGAAGTTTTGACAGTTTTTTCACTATAGGGCCCCAAGGGGGACCCTGACTGATGAAATCTTTGATCTGGTAGGACGGTGTGAATTTTGGGGTTATGCTTGCAACAGTTATCATTCGGTAACACTTTTTGAAATTTTCAATTTTTTCAGCGAAATCCGGCTGAAGGATGTATTCAAAGCTAGCCTTGAAAACTAAATTGAAGCTGTTGAATGCTTCAATTATACACACAATATCGGGAACCATGTTTGTCTCAGCAAGTTGCTGCAGCATATTCACATTTTTTAGAAGCTTCCTGCATTCATTTCCCTTAAACTAACCCCCGTGATACAGTCTTAGTTGAATGTGGAGAGCGGCTGGTCACCTAACAGCTTCTATCCAAGCAGTTTTAAGGATCTTGAAAAAATGGTTGACAACTCCAAAGAAGAGATGCAATTCCATCGGTCGAATGATTTCCAAAATTAGAACATTTACAAGCCCGCAGATGATTGGCTTTCAAATGACATTGCCAAACAGCTTTGCATTGTCAACAACCCCGCCAGATTGCTGAAAAGACTCAATGCTTGGTTAATTGAGCCCAGTCTTTGCAAGTTTCCAGATTTGGGAAGACAATTGAATTTGACGTCCGACCAAGTGCAAGGGTGCATACTTGAATGAGTTTGAAGACCGCAAATTATATTTGCAGCTTTCATATCACAAGCCAAAATTAGTTTAACTCCATTTGCATTAATCAGTGACCAGATTTGTTCAATAGTGGAGTGTGTTTCTGGCAAATCTTCGGAAACCCTAACAATTATTTGTCTCTTTACTCCAGTGTCTTTACCAGTCCTTTGAGTGAGAGGTTGTTGTTAGTGTGGTGAGCTGGTTTCATCCCTTAACACAGTATCAACAATGCTCAGGCAAAACTTGAGAACACCTTTGCCATCATCAACTCTGAGCTTAACAAAATAGCCACCAGAAATTTTGCGGGACTGAATGACATGATTCCCAAGACTTGATAAATCATTGCATTGAGTAACAACATGAACCGCACAAGAATCTGTTTTTTCGTCTGTGATTTTTAAGTCGCTGCAGGTGAAGAAGTTGCTCAATTGTTGACCTAGTCTTAGAAAATTTATGTAGAAATTTCGCTCTACCATCTTCCTGCTTGATGTTTTGTTTCAGTTCTAACAAGTTTCTTTAATCCGTTGTTTGACAGGTCCGTATTTAATTGCACAATTACAAGGGCTACAGTTATCAATTTCGAAGCACTTGATGGTTTCTGCTCACTACTTTGACCTAAAACCAAAACATACATATTTTATAGTTACAATAAACTTTGTTTAGCAAGTTTGTATAAAACTTTCAAATTATTCGTTTTTAAAGAAATTAGGAACTTGTCAAAAATATACTTTTTGAAATCTATCTAGTGTTATTTCTTAAAAGTCAAGACTTTATTTCAATATATATGTTAAAATTATACAAGTATAAATTTTTACCAGGGGTAACTGTAAGTGGAGGTCCACCGGATGCTTTAGCTAGTAGAATAGTTCCTTCCGGAGATAATTTTTTATTGGAAATAACTCAAGATGCGATTTGTTTGGATGATTTGGCATCTTTTGCTGCTATAGATTTAATGTTTCCGCTTAACATTATTTGAGAACTTTGGTGGGGCAAACCTTTTATTAAAGGGTTGAGGCATTTGCTGCAACGCACCGTTAGTTTTTTCTCAATAGTGGTTTGCTCTATAAGAGGATGTTTTTCTTGCAGCTTTGAACGACCAATTAGGCATATTAGGCAACAACACCTCGTGCCTCTTGTTTTAGGTCTCACTTGTATAGACTTAAAATCAAACAAAGGAGGGAGTGCAACCTCATTCTTCTCTTGTTTACTGCGCAAAGTAATTTTACACGATTTGCAAAATCCTTTTAGTACCCGAATATCACTGATATTGATCTTGGTCTTGTACAGTTGGCATATTCGATCTGCTTGAAAAGTAGTAAGCTGTCTTAAACATTTTTTCAGACAGAGCAAGCACACAAATTTTTGATTTTCATCATGATTCTTTGCTTGATTTAGCATTGTGGTAATTCACTAAATTTGACTTCATTGAATCAAACTCTGCCTTTTACAAAATTTGACCTAATTTTATATTTGATAACAATCCACTTAACATAGTGACGCATATTATTAATTAAAGAATATTAAAATAAAGGAAATATTTACTTGATTTAATTGAGGTAATATTTAATTACAAGGAAATAATTCTTGAAGCGTTCTTTCCTAACCTCGAAACAATTGTTTAAACTATTTACTTGTAAGGAAATTACATTTTTGATAATTGTCACACTTATTAAACTAATGATACTTGTCAGTTTGAGTAATTTTCCTCCGACTAGCCCTCCAAACTTTGTATTGGTCAGATATCTTAATTAACTTATTTAAATTTTAAAGTCAATTATCTTTTTCAATATAAAAAATATTTGTTTTTTTCACAGTTGTTCTGTTTTTAGATAGATAAATATTTTTATTTTCTGTGTAGGTATCCCCAGAAATCCTTCTTAACCATTTTTTCAGATTTTTTTTGCATTCTGGCAGTAGGTTATACCTTAGGAAATGTTGGTATATTCGAACGAAGCATACATGGCCGTCAAGGAAGCCATGGCCTGGCCACTTTTTTTAGCTAGCACACATACGTTGTTAAAACATTAGAACAATGTCGCGCGTTTCGTTGGCCCAACATCGGCTGCAAACGTTGTTTCTATATCCTTATGGTTACAAATGCGACGTCGCCAACAACTAAAAACCAATGTTGATAAAACGTTTTACTAAAGTCAGAAAATAGCTATATTTTTTACGTTGATTCAACGTTTTATTTTATACGTTGGCCCAACGTTGTACTTTAAGTTGGCAAAACGTTGTATTCAATACTATTCAGAATTAAATTTTCATTAAATTCTATTGTAGTTATATATATGTATGTGTATATATATATATATATATATATATATATGTATATATATATATATATATATATATATATATATATATATATATATATAATATATATATATATATATATATATATATATGTATGTATATATATGTATGTATATGTATATGTATATGTATATATATATATATATATATGTGTGTATGTATATATATATATATATATATATATATATATATATATATATATATATATATATATATATATATATATATATATATATATATATATATATATAAACATGAATGTATGTGTGTGTATAAATACAGCTGATGTGAGCTATATTTACATACGTACTTAGAAATGAATACGCTTGATCATTAGAGCAAAAATCGAGTTTGTGTTGATTGTGGATATATATTCTAATAATCACCGAAGATTTTATTTAAGTTATATAATTTTGCATACATTAAATCAACGTTGGGTTTAGTTCGTAAAAGCAATCAACTTTTTGCGATTTATTTACATACATTG
The DNA here is from genome assembly GCF_022113875.1 of Hydra vulgaris. Taxonomy (NCBI): domain Eukaryota; kingdom Metazoa; phylum Cnidaria; class Hydrozoa; order Anthoathecata; family Hydridae; genus Hydra; species Hydra vulgaris. The sequence goes on along the minus strand of NC_061170.1, from coordinate 20,116,124 downwards.
GATCAACGTTGATTTATATACATTGATTCAACGTCGAAGTTTTTACATTGTATCAACGTTGGGTTTAGATCGTAAAAACAATCAAGTTTTTTCGATGTTTTTTTATACATTGGAAAAACGTTGATTTATATACATTTAATCAACGTCGAAATATATACATTGGGTCAACATTGGATTTAGATCGTAAAAACAGTCAACTTTTTGCGATGTTTTTACATACATTCGACCAATGTAAATTTGCCAGATGTTTTTAGTTCCGTCGGTAATAACTTTATCAATAATCAAATGACATTGGATTAACGTTGGTATTGCATCGGAAAAAAGAACCGACGTTCGCGATGGTTTTACATACGTTAGCCCAATGAAAGTGTGCTAGCTGGGTTGGGACAGCTAGGTAGGCTTTATAAGGATCCGTGCTAACCATGAACGGTAATATTTGAAAACTATTCTATTATAAAAAAATTATGTTAAAAATTTGATTTTTTGGATTGTTGTTTGTATATCATTAACTGTTACGTTTTGTAGGGCTCAAAATAAACGCCGGGCATCAAACATTGTCCGACACTTATTCAGTAAAAAACGACATCTATCGGTCATTTTGTCCAACATACATTTTATGTGTATTTATTTCTAATCATTTTAGTTGTTCCAAAATTAATATACATGACAAAATTGAAGTCAAGGTTAGAGTTTAGAAAATTTTGGAGCAGATACTAGGCATCATTGAACTCCTCTAATACCTGTAATTATGCAAAAAATTTCTTAGAAACTTGCTTTAATTATATTAAGACAGGGTCAGGTTTTGTCATTCGCTAAGGAGGGGGGCGTAAAAGTCTTTAAAAAAATGATTAGATCTGCATATTTTCATTTATAAATAAATTTTTTTTAATTTTTTGTTTTTGAGTCTAATAATCAAGTTCATAAACATATAGTTACGTATAAAAGTCAATTTCATTCGTCAGTATAATAGTCCAATTCTGTACCTCAAATAATACTAATCAACCAGCACGGATATTATTCGATAATTGTTAACAACTTAGTTACATCTTACCATCATTGCGAAGTAAACCTAATTTTAAAACGCTAGACACAAAGAGAAGCATTATTAATACATTTGGAAACCAGAGTGAAACCAAGGTTTTAGAAAGAGTTCAATTTAGTGTTAAATGTACTCATGGTTGTTTTGTTTTAATTTCTTGTTTTGTCAAAAACATATGTGCCCCCATAAATGGTCAAAATATTATTTTTTCTAATAGAAATTATAATCATCTAAAGGGTCTAACTTTGGCTGATGTTGTTGTCAATGGTCCGCAACTATAGGTATTCAGATAGGTGCAGATTTTGACTTGGAGTTCTTTGGTGATACAATTGTTCGTGGTAGTTCTGGGTCTGTTGCTTTGAAGTTTAATTTTGGTGGTTATGCGTTGTGTAGTTGTTCAGATAAAAAGACAGTAGATTTTTTTCTGTAAATACGGTACATATTTTAGAGGCTCAATCTGAATTTGTTGAGTATGAAAAAGTTTTGAAATCTATTTTTAGAGAAATGTGAGGTTATAAGGATAATTCTAAGGAAAATGATTTATTATTAGATGATTTTGAAGAAATCACTTGTTTTGATGAAAGTTTGGATCGTGATGTGGTTAATTTACCATTTTTACAACTACAATTTTGGGGTGATCATTTTATATTACCTGATAACTATTTCTTATGTGTAAATTAAGTACATTCTTTCAAAACACGGTTTTTAAAGAAATAGATTTGTTCAATTCATATAATGATTTTATTAAAGGCCAATTATCTCAAGGTATCTTTAAAAAAGTTTTAGGTAATGATTTGAATGCTAAAAATGTAAATTGTTTGCCTCACGGACCGGTGTAACGTGATGATAAAGTTACCACTAAAGTTCAAATGGTATTTGATGCCAGTGCAAAATATATGATCCTGTAGGACTTATAAATCGAATTTGTTGTTAAGCTAAAATTATTATTTCAGAAGTTGAACATTTCTAAATTAAGTTTAGATAGTTATCTTGAAAAGAAAACTTACTAAAATGGCAAAAAATTAATAATTTACGGTTAGCAGGTAGTATAAATTAATTACGATGGTATATTACGCATTTAGATATACCCCTAAATAGGTTAGAACTGCACGGATTAGCAGACGCTAATAATAAGGCTTACAAGTGTTTACCATAGTTTTTTTATTGAAACTTCAATTGAAAAATTTCTCTTCTATTTTAATAACTTCTAAGTCTAGAGTTGCCTCAAGTCAACATAACCTCGCCCCGAACTCAGTTCTAATCAGCTGTTAGCTGAGTTGTTATACGATATACAAAATGAACTTAAACCTGTATATGTTATTTATAAAGTTACTTATTAGACGGATTTTAAAAAATGACTTCATTGGATTAATAATACAGCAAAGAAATATTATGTTTTTGTGCAAAATAGGCTTAATTATATTAGAAGTTTAAATGATATCATATCACGGAAGTATGTCAAATCCAATAGAAACCCAGCAAATATTATTTCACGTGGCTGTTTTTTAACTGATTTAAAAACAGACTATACGATTTCATGGAACTGACTTTCTCAATAGCTGGAAAATTCAATGGCCAGTTTATAAATATTTTCAGGATCATTAGGAAATATCAGATTTAACCTGTTTTATTGATAATACTGTTTATAATACGGATTATTTTTTATAGATATTTCGATGTTTAATATGTATGGTAAATTTTTGCGAGCTATATCGTAGATATTACGTTTCATTAAAAATTTCAAAGAAGAATTAATAAATCAATTTCGTTGAATTCTTTGATATTATCAAATGAAGAATTAGACAATGCCAATACTTTATGGATAAAATACATCCAGCGTGATGTTTTAACAAAACCTTGATTTAAACAACTATTTAAATTTAAGACTTATTTTTTTTTATTTTTTTTATTTGTCATTAAAAAAAAAAGAATACAATGTCGTGTTATATAAATAAAATCTACATGACCGGGGATAAAAGAAGACAATATTTGCCTTATCACTACACCCCGACGTGCTTTTATTAGCAAACATGTATAACCATTAAAATGTAAACATAAAACATAAAATTACTTTGTACCATTTAAAAATTATATAAAAATATGTACAAATATGTTAAAATCAGTTACTAATCTATAATCAAAAGAAAACCATAAAAAAAAAAAAAAAAAAGCAATCACACCTAAAAACTGAAAATAAGTTAATAGGATAATTTAAGGAAAATTTAAGTTGGTTAGACTAGTTAATAAAATAGTTGTTAAAAAAGAAGATAAAAGAATCTTAAAAAGAATTAAAGAAGTGGGTAGCATTGTTCGTTGTCAAGAACGATTGGAATATGCACCATTATCATACAATGCTAAACTTCCAAAAATCTTACCTCTCAAAATTTATTTTTCGAAGATTTTTATCCGGTAAACTCATGTCCTTGTAAAACATAGTGGTATTAAAGAAACTCTTGGGGAACCGCAGAATAGATACTGGGTCTCCAAGGCGAGGTCCCTAATAAATAGTATAATTTTATTTGCAAAATGTTTCAAGGGAAACCATATTTTTACCCTCCATCTCCACCCTTTTCGGTAAGTAAGCTAAATCGTCACTACGCTTTTAAAAACACTGGGTTTAATATGCTGATCTCTTATATGTCAAATCTTTAGATATTTCAAATACTAATATTATAGTATCGATATTTAGTTCACATGTTGCTGTTCTCGTGCTTTTATTTTAGATTTAGATCATAATGCTCTGCAGCAAGTGCCATTCGTTGTCTTTGAAGATTTTTTGCGTGGCAAGAGGTTTTAGAGATTGTATTTGACAACGGCTCACAGTTTGCTTAAGAAGAAACACAAGCTTTTTTTACACCAACGGCAATCAAATGGCAATTCAAAAGTAGCAAAGGCTCAATGGCAATTGAGCGAATTAAATGGCGATTTAAAAGTAGCAGCGGCTCAACTTCGCTGAGGCTCCCTGATGTGGACGAAATATTTGAAAAAAAATAGATTAATAAAACGCTGCTTAAAAAGATACTAGCTAATTCAAGAATAACTATGTTATTGACGCATTTCTGATCAAGATGGAAAGACGAGTATTTGAAGAATTTGCGAGAATATCATAAATCTTCTAAAGTTAAAGACTCAGCTATAATTAAAAATGACAATTTAGTTTTAATCGACAATTCCCCTAAATCTCGCATACATTGGAAAGTTGGTATTGTTGAAGACATTAAAAATTTGAAAAATAATGAGTTAAGAAGTCCCACAGTAACATATATTCAGAAAAGTAGCTGTCAAAAAGTTAATATACCTGTATAGAGTAGCTGTCAAAGAGTTAATATACCTGCTTTATCCGATTAAATGTGCTACAGAACAAGTTAAAAATAAACTGAAAGTACAATTTGTGGACGAAGGACTAGTTCCGTTTTGTGTAAATGGCTCTTTGACGGGGGAAGTGTTGCCATAATGCTCAAATGCCTGTCATGTATTAGAGAGTTTTAGCATACAAGCGTTATGTTGAGACAGTGGTAGGAATACAAAAGAATTTCTCGTAAATAATTAATTAACTTAGGAAAACTTCCTTCCTTACGCATCGCGTTTAAAACGTACGTTAGAAATTTTATGTCTTGCCAATGCTTAAAAACGTAAAAGACATGAATAACTAATGAGTATAAAACTTATACTTTTGTTTTGAATGACTTTCTTAAATATTTTTGAGGGTAAAGTCCCCCTTACTCCTAATGTCATCTTTAAATTTTAGGTAAACTTTAATGCAGATTTTCCAGTATATTCGCTTTGATTGTTTATAGAGCAGATTAATCTTGAATCGCTCTTAAAGTTGTTTTTAAAAATGTTTTTGAAAATTCTTAAGAATAAAAATTAACTAAAAATTAATGACTTAGAACGCGCGTGTTGAGAGTTTTTCATTCTTAACATTTTTAAAATTTGCCGTGGTAGCAAACTTGCTGGCGTTTGTACTAACACCGCCTGGAGATAACGTTTGTATGCTTAAACTGTCTATTTTTAGTTTTTGCGTGAGATTTTTATCACGTGATTGCAATGCGAATTTGTTAATTGTTTTATAGCATTTCGTAGCCATAGTCATTCCTCGTATCTTTACGCATTTCGAAGCGATAGTCATTCCTCGTATATTCTTGCAGTAACATTTATAAGGAGAGAAAGCTAAGATATCTATAGCAATAAACATGTAATTGTATCCTTGTTGCTCTTATACCCAAATACAATAACTTGTACACTTATGTAAAAAAAATGTCAATACATAAAAGAATACAATCTTATATTACTAATATCATTTAGTTGTATAAGTATTTGTTGCTATCGACAAAAATAATATAAGTTTATTTATTCCATTTGACTCGTAACGTCCACAAGCTTGATGAACTGTTGCGATAAAACAATCCTTCTGCGTTTCCTAGTAAAAAAATAACAGAAATAAAACAATAGTTATAGTTAGACAGATTCGCGTATTAAAATGCTCGTAAATAAAATCTGCGGAAAGTTTTTTTTTTTTTGAAAGAATCTTTTTTGTTAAAACAATCATTCACAGTTTGTCACTACCATATTGTTACTAAAGTTAAAACTTGTCACCATAAAGACTTTTATTATGATTATATTAAAAAACAAATATAAAAAAAGCACATACATAGATCTTTTTTGTATATCTACAAATTGATAACAAGAATTAAAGTATATGTACTTTGACGCAAAAAAAAATCCCTATCTGCGTTTGACACACAAATTTATTAATTTAATAATTTTTTTATTCTTTATATTTTTATGATACTTAAATTTTCATGACTTCTTCTTTACTATGCTGTAAAGTTTCATGACTTCTTTGTCGTATTTTCCGTTAAACTGCATCAATCAACCATTACAATCCAAATAAAAAAAAAAAAAACAATTATATTTTGAAGTCCATGGTGACCAAAAAAAGGGTCATCCATGAAATACATACGAAGTAAAACTACGGATTAAAGACTCCTCTGCGCTTATATGCCTTCAATGAACTTTTCCCGTTGCGTAGGTACGCATCATTTGTTACGAAATTAGCCCCCTTTCTCAGTGAATAAATACTTAAAAACAAAAAAACTTTCACTTTATTTGACATTTCTATGTTACATAACATAATATTGATTTTTTAAACTTTAAATTAAAAAGAAAAGAGTTCAAGATTTTAGGAGAGATTAAGAACGAAAGATATACTCTAAGAATATACACTTTAAAACAGTGTACGTACACGCTGCCTTTAACACCCTGTACGTATATGTGCACTTTATGGTCACCCCACCTAACCTTCTGAATTCAAGTATTTGTGATTAAGGTATGATCAGGTGTTATCGGTCATATGTTTGAAGATTGGTTCCGGACAACCTAATCCGCTTACATATTAAAAATAAGCAACTTTTTTGTATAAATAATAATTAGTATAATTCACAACATAATAATAGTATTTTATTTTATTCCATTAAAAAGGCCTATGATTTGAAAAAAGTGTTTTTAAAGTTTTTATTTTCATTGGTAAAAAGCTAAATTGTTTTTATTTAAATGATGACATTTTCATTATTATTGCTAAAGTCGCTATTTTTTTCAAACTTGTTAAAAAAAGTACAATACTTAAGGGGCTTGGTAATACGACTGAACTTGTCAAAATATATACATTTTAGATTTTATGAAATAAAACCACTAGTTTTTAAAAAAAAAAAAATTAAGGTTTTATATTGTACTACCATGTTACAACGCTTGCTTTATAAGCAGGAGATCCAGGTTCGAAACGAGCCCTGGACATATTAATCTAAAAGTTTATTTAAATATTTATGGCATACTATTTATGGGACAGAAAGTAAATTTGATCGTTGGGTGGATGGCATTCATAAATTCGAAAACTTGTGTTAGTATCTCCGGAGGCCCATGAAAAATAAAAAATATATTATCTATAAAACGTTTATAAAAAGAAATCCACATTGGAAATCGGTAAGTTATTTTCTCATCAATTCTTCCCTAAAATAAATTAGCATAGGGCGTGGCCATACGTGTCCCCATGGTAGCACCTGTTAATTGTAAAAAATGATCAGTCGAAAATTGAAAGTTGCTGTGGGTTAGGATGGTTTCTAATGTAATGTCAATAAAAGCAATAGGTGGGCGTTATATGGGTCCGTTAAATGGCGGGGCTCTCTTTAAATAAAATTTTACGGCGTCAATACCTTCGCGACGAGAAATGTTTGTATACAAAGATATAACATCAGCCGTGACAAGAATGTAATTGTTGGTTTCTAGTACATGAAATTAAAGGAGTTTAAGAAATTGTGTTGTGTCTTTAAAGTATGTTGGTAATTGTTCAGCAACTGGCTGAATAAATTCTGTGATAAAGAACGATAAGTTTTCGATTGGTCACAACAAGAAATAAATGGTCTTAAGAAAATGCCTATCTTATGAATCTTGGGAAGGCCATAAAACAGGGGTGTACAAAGGGGTGTTTTTGGTCGTAGAAACTCTGATATTTTTTTTATCAATCATATGATGAAGAAACATATAGTCAATAAGATTGTTAACATTTCTCGCTATACTTTTTGTTGGATCTTCTGAGAGTAGTTTATATGTATTTTTATCTGATAAAAGTAGAGAGATCTTCTCTTCATAGTCAGTTTTGTGTTAATTTTTTAACTTTAAATTATCTTCACTAGTTTTCTATTGTCTCTTACTTGTCTACATGTCTCTTATCTGTTGTGTTTGGTTATTACAGGTATCTTTGGTAAAATATTTTTCATAAAAACTTTGGCAAATAAAATTCGCCGAATGGTCACACACGAGTAGTGAACGCCCGAGGGAAGAAATGAAGTACACTAGAATAAAGGAGAATTATTTATCGAACGAAGCATACTTTGACAGTTGTCAAGACAAAAATAAAGATTAATAGAGGAAAATTTCAAAACAAATAAGACAGACAACGCACACAAGCAGTACTCACAATAATAATAACAAAAAAATTGTTTCATAAAAACATACGAAATACGAAAGAAGATATACAACAAATATATAACCAAACAAAAACTTAAAAAACCAAATAATAGATAAACAAAAAACTTAAAAAACTAAAAAATTGATAAACAAAAACAAAAAATATGCATACAACAATGTAAGGGCTCAGAGTGAAAAAAAAACATCAATGCTAATGTCTAAACATAATTAATGTAGTGATAAAGAGTCGTGTCTATTATTACAGGCGTTTTGATGAGGATCAGCATTTGTAACTAATTTATCCCGTCAGACAAACGTCATCGCCTTTTGTGCTGTACGCCTCGACTTACGCCTTATCCATACTGCAATAAAAAAGGACTCGCTACAATTAGCCAAAACCCAACCATACCCAAGTTTGTAAAACACTAATATTTTTTTAATGAGATGAAGTGTAGATCTACTGTACAATATAAATAAAAATAACTACATAAATCACTTACCATACCACCGAAAGAAAACATGAAAAAACAATAAATTAAAATTGTAATAGAAACATAAAAATATCAATAAATTCATTTTAAGATATAAAACCAAAAGTTCTTCTTGCCCCAACTGATTTAATAACGTTTTCAAGAAAACGTAAAAAAATAATAAACAATCTAAACATCTGTTCTGATCGACTTGTGGATGATTATAAAATGAAGTCAAACTTTGGTATCATCCGTGGGCTTTGAAGGAAGTTAATTTTAAATTTAACATCCTTCAAAACCAGAACAAATTGTTTTTTCTTTGAATTTTTAAATATCAAAAATATGTTTTTCAATAACCAGTAACGATTTTTACGCCTACTTTTGCAACAGAGTATTGAAAAATCTGTAACTAGAGTCTAAACCAATAAATATACTTTTTTGTTGCCCAAAATTTAAAAAAATAACAATATAATTACTTATGTTTTGAGTTCATCTTTACAAATAAACATACGAAGTTTTAAAATAAATAAAATATATTGCGATAATAACAATAATAAAAGTTAAGAAATATTAAGACAACTAAAATAATATTGTGTGAAATACAGTTTTATATTACTAACAATTTTATATTACTAAATCAGTAAACTAATAGCTATCTAGAAAAATTACAGTGTTTTATACAGAACTAAGTTCAAAATAATTTTAAAGCTCCAATATCTTTACCAGAATTGTCTTCATCTTCGTCGTGTGTGCTTGTTAACACATTTATTGCAGACATTAACAAAGCTGATAATACTTGATTTGGTATTGGTTAAAAAGTTCAAGATTTTACCATTTATTAGCGTCATATATATCTTATGACAAGCTTTTTAAATTTTCCTAGTACTTCAAAATCATTCAATTTTTCAACTTACTCTTTTTTCTTTCAAACATGTTCTTTAGCTTACTTTCTATACTCAAGCTTGAGTGGCATGCGAAATTGTATTGATTACAGAGCTTCATTTTACGGAAAAAAAGGTTATTATTTGCAACTAATGCAATATCAATGTAGTTGCGAGTAAGGAGTTATTTGATTTAACACCTTGACTAGCAGTTTCTAAATTTTGCACCATTCAGTCGCATATTCAGATGTTGTTTGCTAAGATTGCTTTTAAACTTTAATTTTTTATACAGCAGAGGAACCCCTACTTCCTAAGCTGTGTATGCAACTCATTTTTTGAAGTATAAGGCATCATTTTTATATTGGAAAGACGACTGGGACTCCTATTTACTTCTTTTAACTGCAGCAGTTTCATTGTTTCGTGATTGGCAGGCATTAATATGTTTTGTGACATGCACAATTAATTTAAAGTCATGTTGTCGTTTTTCTTTTGAAAAATGAACTGCTTATCTCCCTCTCAATTGCAATGATTGTTCTTGTTAAGAAAGACGTGGACAACTCTGGCTCAGGTGGTAAAACAATATCATCTTCTGCGTCGAAATGATCAAAAACAGTTCAACCAGTAACCAATTTGTACACTCTGATTTAGATTTATCAAAGCTTCTACATTAAAGCTTCTACATTAAAGCTTCTACATTAAAGCTTCTACATTAAAGCTTCTACATTAAAGCTTCTACATTAAAGCTTCTACATTAAAGCTTCTACATTAAAGCTTCTACATTAAAGCTTCTACATTAAAGCTTCTACATTAAAGCTTCTACATTAAAGCTTCTACATTAAAGCTTCTACATTAAAGCTTCTACATTAAAGCTTCTACATTAAAGCTTCTACATTAAAGCTTCTACATTAAAGCTTCTACATTAAAGCTTCTACATTAAAGCTTCTACATTAAAGCTTCTACATTAAAGCTTCTACATTAAAGCTTCTACATTAAAGCTTCTACATTAAAGCTTCTACATTAAAGCTTCTACATTAAAGCTTCTACATTAAAGCTTCTACATTAAAGCTTCTACATTAAAGCTTCTACATTAAAGCTTCTACATTAAAGCTTCTACATTAAAGCTTCTACATTAAAGCTTCTACATTAAAGCTTCTACATTAAAGCTTCTATGTGCATTAAAGCTTCTACATTAAAGCTTCTACATTAAAGCTTCTACATTAAAGCTTCTACATTAAAGCTTCTACATTAAAGCTTCTATGTGCATTAAAGCTTCTACATTAAAACTTCTACATTAAAGCTTCTATGTGCATTAAAGCTTCTACATTAAAACTTCTACATTAAAGCTTCTACATTAAAGCTTCTACATTAAAGCTTCTATGTGCATTTTGGCAGTTTATTGTTATATTACTACAAAAAATGCAAGTCTTTTTTTTAAACTCTTCCACGAATGAATCTAGATTTTCTTTTAAAATAATCGAAAACATAATTAAATATTGCTGATATTTTAGAATGTTTTTTTAATTCATTATACCAAAAATTGAAGAGCGTCTTATTCATAAAACGATGCATGTATTAGAAAATTAAAGATAATTTTCTAAAACTCAGGAAAACGCAGTCAATTTTATTAATAATTAAAGACTTATAACTGAACTATAATAATATGCCAAAGTAGTTGCTAACATATTCTATGATTTTGATTTGGGCTATAGAAATACTATGTACACTTTCATTATGAACTATAGAAATACTATGTAAACTTTCATTATGAGTACCTAAAATAATAAAATTTAATAAACAAAAACTTAAGCAATGACCAAATAATTCTCATTGCAGACCATTGTGGAGTTGAATTATAACTTATTTAAAATAAAACTAAAGACAAATATTTTGTCTATACATAACAAACTTTTATATTTTTAATAACCGCTCTCTAAGTGTTTTTATATTTATATATCAAATGTAAACTTTGTACATTTTCTTACTTTATTTTAAAAACATATTTCATTCTAGACATATCTTGGTATCATAATACGATTATTTTTAAATTTGTAAGAGTATAGTACTTGTTTATAAATTTATATTAAAGTTGAAAAAGAAATAATTTTATTGAGAAAATACATAACAAAAAAATAAACGTAAAATATTACGTGTGTATGTCTATATGTGTGTATATGTATGTATGTATTAATTCATATAGTTTATATGTACGTGTTAATGTATTTATTATAAATAAATACATAAACACGTACATATAAACTATATGAATTAATACATACATACATATATTAGGCATCTCTGCCAATATTGGACAGGGTATGTAACAATATATAAATATTAGTAAAAAGTATTTCGGTAATATTTACATACCATATATATTTACATACCATATATAACTTATATACCATTATAAATGTTATGTTTTCTATATTACATCACATTTAATATGATTCAAACTAAATATGCAGACATGGACAGCTAGGCATATTAGTAGTTGCTAGAATATAAAAAAATTTATGAATTTTGATGCATCATAGCATGCTATTATCAGAGATGTTGGTCTCGAGACATAAATCTTGGTCCCAACAGATCTCGAGACATTGATCTTAACCTTGCTTTTAAATCAAAAGATCTTGGTCTTTATCTTGGGCTATATTTTCTTTACGTTTCTGGATATTATCATACTATAATGCATTTTAAAATGTATACATTTGTTTGATTATATATTATTTATGCATTTACTTATTCTAGCTATTGCCAACAGCTTCGCTAACTTTGCATAACTTGCATCAGTAAAGCAAGTATGTCTAGTGAATCAGCTTGACTTTTAATGTTGATTTGGTTTACAACAAATATTTTAGTTTTGATTTACATTAGATAACTATTGTATTATTAAACTAGTTATCTAATGTAAATTGAAACTAATATAATAATTATTATAAAACTTATCTAATATATTAGATAAGCTTAGATAAGCAGTGTTTGAGATAAAATTAAATAACTAATGTACAAAAGACAACTTTTTTTTTTGTAGCTATTTAGGTGCTCCCAGAAGTCTTTACGGTCTTAGGGGCTGTTCAAATAATACGTGAGACTTTTTTAGGCATTTTTAGAGACCCCCCTCCCCTATGTGACATTTTGTGGCAAACTCCCCCACCCCCACCCCTGTGTGACGTGACAAAGAAAAAAGTTTGGAAAGTGTCTATTTAATTGTAACAGTTCATATTAAAAAAAATACAATTGACATGTTTCTGTTTAAGAAACATGTCCTAAATTTGTTCCCAAATTGGACCTTGACCTTCAAGTACTGGAGCTCCATGCTCTTCAATAATTATTAAAGGCCAGTTGAGATCAGAGGTATCATTATCGTCCTGATTATGCCATTCAAATGTTTATTTGTCTGAATTTAAAAAGACACACATGAGTTCAGATAGACGTTAAGCAACTAAGCGATGAGGTTTAACTTTTTGTATATCATTTGATAATCCAATACTTGAGCAAACTGTTTTGTGCTGTTTCATTGATTTGATAGTGGCAAAATATAGACTACAATTGGTACAAATTCTTTTTGGTAAGGAACTTTGAATGCTCGGACATGAGTAGTTGTATGGCAATCCTTTGGGAAACTTTTTTGTAATTGTCTTGTGATTTGCTTAATGATAAGTTTAAAAAGAGGCTTGCAAAGTTATTCTTTGTATTATTGCACTCAAGGCCATTTTCTCCTTGGAACAAAGAAACTGGTGGAGAAAGAAAATCAGTTGGAATAAGATGGAGCAGTGAGCTGCGACGATGACCACAGCAGTTTTGATCACTACATTTTACAATTTGAAACAAGTATTGACTTTCTTTGACATGTTTAGCATCCCACTCTGCTCCAAACTGCTTTAATTGTACACGATTTTCATTGTTTGGTTCTTTGTACTATGCAATAGTTTCAAATCCATCAATGACTGTGCTGGACCAAATTTGTGCAAGAACTTCGCCAGCTTTGGCAAAATTTGCCTTATCCATAAGTTTGTCTGTTGTTTCTCCTCTTGAATCAAGATGGCTTCCAAAATGATTAAATAGAAGTATAATTCCTGCAAGGTCATGGCTTAGCGGATCCATTCTTCTCTCTACCCTGTTAAAGGCACTTCTGCCAGGAGCATTGGTTGCCACAAATGTGCCATCAAGGTCATGCTCTTTGAAATAAGTGTTGGCACAATGAATTGTTTTTTCATATCTTCAATTTTCGTCTGGCCCACCATCAACAGTTATAATCATGACTGGTTTGCTAACTCCATCTTCAGTAAATATGCTGCTTTCAAATGCAGGAAGATGGTTGATTCTATTAATGTCTTCTAAGTGACTAAGTGCTGTTGATGAGTCATGTTTTGCACTTCTTATTGCTATGTATGTTAGGCCAGAGTATGTGACTGCTTGTTTTTCTATGCAATCTTTTTTGATTTCTATGGCTGCAATTACTGAAGGAATAAGTTTGTGTTGAGGAGCAAATACAAAATCATGATCAGCTAAAGTCACCTTGTACTCCATATGTATCATGATTGGTGCTTGTTTGTATGCAGCTGTCAATCCAATTGGCACCCTAGCTTTATCATCCTGGGAAAGAAACGTCACTTTTTTTGGACCAAAGAATGCAGCAAGTTCTTCAAGGGCACTGATGGATGATTTGGCAAATTTTGTGTCTGCATGATGTTTATGCACAGAATTTAGTGCTCTTATTAGCCTAACAGGTGCAGTTTTAACATGTCTTTTTCCTTCTGTGCTCAATGATCTGCTTGGAAGTAATCTTAAGAAAACTTCTGATCTGGAGAGATTGTAACCATGGTTTTTTAATTCTTCAACCAAGTCATCTAATGTTTTTACAATTCGAACAATTTCAGTTCTTCTCCTATCATCAGAAGCAGAACCTTTCAAGGCAATATCTACAATCGTTTTAATTAAACTGTCCTAATAACAGGCTAGCGGTCAACCTTTTGATGCTGCATTTTTAATACCACACAACTTTTTTTAATATTCGGATCTAAAGCTTCTATTGCTTTTTTCTTTTTAGCCTGGTTGCTGTTTGACGTTGAGTTGCTTTTGACGAGTACAAGATCTCGGTTTTTTTCTATCAAAAGCTTTTGTTTTTGTCTTAATATATGGTAGTCCTCTTGCGACAACAAGTTGCATTTTCTTTTTTCAGTAAAATATGCGATATCTTTTTGTAAAAAAAAAATTTCATTCTTTAACTGATTTTGTTTTGGCGTAGGTCTTTTTAAAACTTTTAACGAATTGGAGTTTTCTTGTAAGCTTTTTTCACTGTCTTTTTTATTTGTAATTGATGGGGTTGCATCAGTCAAGTCATCAAAAGTGATTTTAGATTCAATCACAAGCTTTTTTAGTGTATAGTTTTGTAATTTTGTCCAGTAAGATAAAATACCAACTTTATTTCGAAGTTCGATTTGCTTTAGTTCTTTCAATTTTTTTTCAACTTCTACATTTATATCGAGTAGTGTTTTGCTCTTTGTTTTGATCTCAGGCCAGATTTTATTTGTTTCTTCTTGAGACCGTTTTATTTTTTTAGTTATTATCTTAAATGAACTTTAAAACTTAAAGTAGTATATCTCTTTTGCTATTTTAATGTTGCCTTGTACGTCCAAGTTGTTAAATATTTATTCATTATAAGTTAAGCTGTTGCAGAGTGCAAACAGCAAGCAGGCTTTTTTATAACAATTTTTTTACTTTTTACTGTTTTCTAATGTGTTTGTTGAAATTATTTAACATTTTAGTTAGATTCTAGTAAAATTATAAATATTTAATATGGCTAATCTTCGAAATAACAAAAGAAAGTCATCAAGAAAGGGTGTTGGTGGTCATGGTTGTAGAAAATCTGTACATATTATAAATGATAAATGTGATATCAATGAAAATAAAAAAAAAATGTAAATATTGAAAATATCACCAAAAAAGAGTTTACCATTAAACCAGCTGAACATTCTGGAAGTATTGATGATTATTTTTTATTTATAAATTTTAAAATACTCATGGAAATGATAGCAGTTGGAAACAAGTGTTAAGAATGTGCGGAAAAAAAGGGACAACAGAATACGCAAATTGGAAAGTTGCACATAATTGTAGAACTAACCATCGTAAGTCATCAGGAGCAATGGAAGCCTCAGGTCCTATTGATATATTTCAGCAATCTGTAAGTCGTAATAAACTAGTTTATAATGAGTATCTTGGAGATGGAGACACAGCTTCTTACAAAGAAGTTGTTAACTCCAAACCCTACGAAGCGCAATTTGGTATTACACCTGTTAAACTTGAATGTATTGGACATGTAAACAAAAGAATAGGTTCTCGACTTAGGACGCTAGTACAAGAATATAAAAAATACCTCTACACCATTTGGTGGAAAAGGAAAATTGACGAACAACTCCATTAAATCAATAACAAATTATTATGGTATTGCCATTCGAAGAAGTCTAAAATTAACTTGCTTTAACGATGAACAAATTTACACTATGAAAAAGTGGATAGGTACTATCCTTCATCATTGCACCAACTTTTCTAACTTAGATAAGCGCCACATGATTTGTCCACATGGAGAAGAATCGTGGTGTAGTTATAAGAAAAATAAACTTAAAAAACACAAAGAGAGGATTAGTTTACCAGAGTGGATGTTTCCTACCTTGTCAAAGATTTTCCAAGATCTTTCAAATGATGACCTTCTTCGCAAGTGCATCCAGGGGGAAACTCAAAATGCTAATGAGTCCCTGAATAATCTTATCTAGATAAAATGTCCTAAGCAAATCTTTGTAGAAAGATCAATTCTACAGTTAGGTGTATATAGGGCTATTCTTCAATTCAATGAAGGTCCATTTTGACTTGTTAAAGTGTATGAAAAACTTGGAATACAGACCGGTGTCTGTTTTAATTTTATATCCGAAATAATGAGCCAACGCAGCATCCAAAATTTTATTATCAAAACATCAGAGAAGACGAAAGCAAAAAGAAAAAAAAGAAAAGCCATCAAGAAGGGTTTATTGGATAAAGACTTACATAAAGAGGGAAGAGAAACTTATTTAAAAGGAGGATTTTAGTTTTAAGAACAAATTTTTCCTCTTGTTTTTTGATTTTCTACGATATCGTTTTTCAAAAAAATTGTCTCACAAAAAACAGCATAACATTTGAATTAATAGTGATAACTACTTGAAATTTTCAGGGCTTATTTATCAAGTGTACTGCTATTTTTCAAATAAATTTATTATTTGTAAGTTGTGGTTAGGGAACTAAGATCAAAGGCCTAGTAGCATATTTTTAAAAAATACAGTTGTTTTGAAGCATAACTTTTAGTAGAAACAGGATCTTTTAATAAAAAAACTCACGCACTAGATACAGGTAACACGCACAAACATACCAAGTTTGAAAGTAAAATGAGCTTTAACTCATAAGTAATTGTGTTTCTAGTAAACTCGAATTTTAGGGGTTATTTTGACTATTATAGGCCCCTATGTGATCATCTATATATTTTTGGAGTTCGAAAAAATATTTTTTTTTACACATCCTGTATTTACTTTTGAGAAAATTAATGCTTAATGAATAGAAAGTAACTTTTTTTGATTTCATAGGAACCACCTTAAGGTGGTTCCTATGTAAAAAATATTTGTTAACAATTTTATATGTTAACAATTCTATATGTTAACAATAGCATTATTAATATTAAAATTCGTTAACAATCTAACTAACTTAATGAATAATAAAAATATAAATATAAAATAATAACGTAATAATAAAATAATGAAGTAATTACACCAATTATTTGCAATAGAGTGACACAAAATATTAAAAGTAATACTATAAATAAATGTTTATCAAGTATAAACTTTATTTTATGATAAATGTTTTATTCAATTTTAGTTCTATTATTATTTATTTGAATTTGTAAATAATGTAATATTTTGTGTATGAATCCTTTTATTTTTACTTTATCATTTTATTTAAATTACTGCATTCAGTGGCGTATCTAGGGTAGGGCAGGCGGAGCACGTGCCATGGGCGCCAACCTGAACGGGGCGCAAAGGAGGCTCGTTTACGATACAATAACCGAAAATTATATAAAATAAAATTAGGATTTGAAAAAACTTTCTAATGTTTTAAAGTTTAAACTTTATTAGTTTATGTTGAAAGGTGGCGTTTTCCCGCAGCCTCTATGCGCGAGCGTGTGCAACTTCTGTATAAGTGAGTGCAACTTATGCGCAAGTGAGTGCAATTTATGTTTTTTTATGAAACTAACAAAAAAAAGTAAGACAGACTTTTTTATTTTATTTTTAGGTGACTTTTTTTTAATATGTTTTTTTGAAGATTGAAGTACGAAGTTTATAATATATTTTTAAAATTATGTGCTTTAAAAGTAACAAAAAATACATATATTGTTGTCAATGTACATTCAAACATCTTAGCAACGCCATAGCAACCGTGTAAACAACTAATTTTTTTATTCAACTTCTTGAAAATTTCCACTTAAGGTTTTGTATTATTTCTGAGTGTTAAATCAATTGTGATTTTCTACTGTTCTGCAAAATATTATAACTCTAAAAGATGTGCTGAAAAAAGCGGTTACGAATATGTCAAGGAATTCGACTGTTATTAATAAAGTTGAAGAAAAAAATTTAGTATCGATGAAAAAAGATTATTTAGACATTTAAAAGGAGAGAGATAATGGGAATTCTTATGCTAGTGGCAATTTTAGTACCTTTTTATTAAAAAAAATCTTCGTTTTTATGTTTGTTTATTTTAAATGTGTTTTTTAAGACTTTGTTATTTTCAATTTTTGGAAAATATTTTAGTTCCAGCCCAAGAGCAACTATGTAGCTACCACTTGGAAAAATATGATATGTTTAGTCCATATTTTAGTCAAGATTTCATAATTTTAGCTAAGGTAAGATTTTAGACAAATTATGCTGACTCAGCATCAAAAAATGCTAACTTCATTTTTTTTTTAAAAAGTTAAAGTTCAAACATACTTTCCATATATAAAAAACAAAAAACAAGTTTTTAAAATTTATAAATAAAAAGTTAGATTTAATGGGGGTGAGCCACCTTGAATAAATCAAAACTGAAATATAAACTGGCGTCTGATATTGCTTCCTCTGAATCACTGGATTCGTCTTCTACAAATATATTCTAAAATATTTTGTTGAGATATATTAAGGTAATTTTAAAATATAGAGATATATTAAGGTAATTAAAAAATATATTGCTTTTGTCAATTATGTATGGCAAAATCTTAATAATTTAAAAATATTTAGCTCAGAACCATGAATCGTTCTCTTGAGAGAAAAAAGGAAAGTGGGGCTACCAGTCGAAGATGACGTTTATTAGTGACAAAAGAAAAAGAATAAAGCATCAAAGTTTTAAAACGTTTTTTCAAAAATCATGCACGTGCACGATTCTGCAAGCACAATGCCTCAAGAAATAGAACATACTGGGAAGAAATAGAAGATACTGAAGATACTTCAAACAAGAAAGAATTAGTTGCGGCATCTATTGATGGCGATGCAGAGAACTTTAGTTATAATTCCATAATCCTTGCTACTTCTGAAGAAACAGAAGTTGGGCCTGAGTTTGACAAAGAAATTAAGATTGATGACGTTGAAGATAAAGACTTGATATCCGAAAACGTCCAAGTTATTAAATGTTTCATACCTAAATTTATTGAAGAACACGACATCGGATTTTTTATGTTTGGTGAAGAGACAGGAAAAGCAATCATAAATGATCCATTGAAAATTGAAATTATTAAACATGGTTTTAAACATATCCAACACACTAAAGGTCCTTTTATGCCAACTAACAATCATTCTATGAACAAAGCTTAGTTCTTTAAAAAATTTAGAAATGGTCACGTTGAGCAAGTGATGCGTTCATGGTTGGTTTACTCGCTTTCCGAAAATCTGTCTTTTGTTTTTACTGTCTTCTTTTTTCAAAATGAGAAAACCAATCTAGTTTGAAACAAGAAAGCTAATTTTCATTGGAAAGCACCTGAGAGAATGAATGTACATGAAAATTCAAAAAACCACAGGCAATGCTTTACCAAATGTAAAGAACTGGAAATTTTTTTTTTACAATAGAGGAATAATTGATGCAGAACTACAACAACAAATTCAAAGAGAAAATCAAAAGTGGTGTTATATTTTGAAAAGGCTTTAGCACTGCATCAAATACCTTGCAATGCAAAATTTAGGTTTGCGAGGACACCTAGAATCACTTCAATCAAATGCTAACGCAGGAAATTTACTTGGCTTACAGAAACTAGTTTCCAATTTTGATCCTGTTGTTAAAAATTATTTAAAATTTGCGGAGAGCCATCCTGGATCCACTACATATTTTTCACCCGACATTCAGAACAAGCTCATTCACGTCATATCATCCACTCATTGTGCTAATTTGCTTGAAAAGATACATAAAGCAAAGTAATTTGGGCTAATGTTTGACTCAACTCCAGATATAGCCCATCTCGAACAAATGTCTGAGATAGTTAGGTATATCGAGATCAATTTTGAGAAAAATTTATCTCGATCTCAGTATATATAAAAGAATCTTTCCTTAGCTTTATTCAACTCAGCGATAAGGATGCAGTTAGCTTAGCCCAAATAATATTGGAGCAATTTGAAAAAGACGATATGATTGTAAAAAATTTCAGATCACAATCCTATGACAATGCTGCTGTTTTGGCTAGCCAAAATAATGCTGTGCATCAAAGAATAAAGGAAAAAAACAACCTTGCCATATTTATCAATTGTGACAATCATAGTCTTAATTTGGTAGGCGTACATGCGGCTAAAAAAGAAGTAATGATGGTTACTTTTTTTGGAACCATTGATGCGCTTTACGTTTTTTTCTCAAGATCAACTAAACGATGGCATAAACTTAAAAATGTTGTGCCTATTACTTTGAAGTCCGATTCCGAAACCAGGTGGAGTGCCAAAACAGAATCAGTAAAACCTGTACACATCTACATTGATGAAATAGCTGAAGTTCTTCAGAACATAATGGTAAACAAAAAAGTGTTCAAAAGAGGTTGCAGGACCCTTAAATGAATTTTCATAACGCAGCTTTAGATTAAAAATTGCTCCAAGTATTTTCCAACGCAAGAGAGAGGTCTTAGTTAATGACTCAATAAAAAAAGGAGTTCAAATTTGCAACGAATTGAAAGTTGAATTTGAAAGACGTCAAAGAAGAAAAAAAGAATGGATGGCGAAATGTCTAGAGATGTTGGGTTATCAGCAAAAAAAGAAACGAAAAGGGTAATAAAAGGAACTTTTGACCGTCTTTTCAATAAATAAAAACAAAAAGCGTTCGATTAATAGAAATTGATGAAAAATTTAGATTTCTTCTTGATGTAGAAGGGTTCTGCTTCAATACGGAAATCAATCACTTAAAAGACCAATTTAAAATAATTTGGTCTACAGTTCTGATGTAGATGGACGAGAACTGTACGAAGAAATTTTGGACTGTAAAATGCTGCTCATTAGTCGTAAAGAAAAAATATCAAGTCCGAGCAACTACTTATGTTTATAGTTAAATATGGTGACGAAAACGTTTCTCTTAATATGCGTATAGAATTGCAAATATTGCTAACAATAGCTGTGTCTGTAACTTGTTGCAAGAGAACATTCATTAAAACTAAACTGATTAACTCTTACTTGAGAGCTTTGATGGGCCAAAGTCGTCCTTGTGATTTCGCTTCACTAAAAATAGAGCGAGAAATTACCAAAGAAATTGATTTTCACAATGTTATTAAGAAATTTGCAGCAACTAAACTAGAAAATTAAATGTGTAATATATGTTTATTTATAATGAATAAAAAAGTTTTATTGAAAGTTTGTGTCATCATTAAAAAAAAATTGTAATTAAGCACTTTATGTGAGGGAGGAGGGGCGTAAAATCGGTGTTTGCCCCACACGCAATTTACCCTAGGTACGCCACTGACTAAATTATGCGCCGACAATAGTTTGACTGGCGATATAAATAATGTTGCTCATCATTCATATCATTTATAATATTGTTACTTTTTATATGCATTTAATATTCTTAAAAATAGTTCAAAAGCTGCCTAAACAAAATGGTGAATTGAATTTGAATTAACCAGAAAAGATATAAGCTTTGTCTTTTGCATTAAACTTGTAATGATGTTCTAAGAGCAACTTAGCTGGAGAAGGAAAACTACAGTAATTTTTAAAATATATTAGAAAACGAATTATTGGACAAGACTTTACTTCTCAGTAAAATATAAGCATATAAAACAATGTTTATAAATAATATGCTATTATGTATTTATTTATTTTTAATATTGCAAGTTTTACGTACAATATGATTTTTTTAATCATTTTTTAGGCGTGCATTTACAAGTTCCGTTTTTTATACTATATATACAGATTGCAAGGACGTGAAGAAAACAGGCTTGTAAATGATGTTGTACATCATGCAGATAACTCAGACGAAGAATAAATATTTTTTTTTGTAAATTACAATTTATTTAACACTATATTTGTTGCTGCCTTGTTCTATATAAATGATACTAACATGCAGCTAACATTTATATATCTAGTAGTTTGCATAAATCTTTTTAATTTAACTTTATCATTTTATTTAAATTACAATATAGGAAGGAATGTTTGGGTGGAAATATAAACGATATAGTACATTATGCAGATATCAAAGACAAAGAAAAAGTCATAATCTTATGGTTATAATCTTAATGTTATTTGAAAATAATAATATACTAATTGCTGTTTTTTTCTATATAAATGTTGCACAGCATTAGGCAACATTTATATCGGACGTTCAAAAAGTTGTGCGTTAATTGGTAATTATAAAGAAAGTTGCAATAAGTAATAACTATAAGTATTAATGAATTAGTAAATAAAAAAAATTAGTTAGTATGTATATATTATATGTACGATGTATTGTCTAAATAGGTTAAATAGACAATGATACTAACTGTAGTAAAAACTATAATGAATATCAAAATGTGAATCGTAAATTGTTTGACGACTACCCGTTTGGCGGTGTAATCGCACTTATAAATAGTCTAATATTTTTTTGGATTGAATATGTTGTATTGATGATTCTTTTTAATTTGTTGATTGTATTAGTTATAATATATATATATACATATTTAAACATATATATATATATATATATATATTATATATATATATATATATATATATATATATATATATATATATATATAATATATATATATATATATATATATATATATATATATATATATATATATATATATATTTATATATATATATATATATATATATATATATATATATATATATATATATATATATATATATATATCAATATATATATATATATATATATATATA
>NC_061170.1:20040965-20092380 GCF_022113875.1 Hydra vulgaris | reverse complement strand
TCCAAAAACTAATTCAAAATAAATTCTTACAAAATCCATTACCGTCGACCTTTTCTATGGAAACATTTTTCAAAATTTATCACAAAAAATAATAATGTTCGACACATCTCTTTGGAAAAACTCAGAAAAGAATCTAAGAATCTCTTATTACGAAAAGACTTTGATTTAAAATGTCTCTTTTAAAAAAATACACAAATAATATAATTTATCTGAAAAAAGATAAATTATACTATTTGTGTAAGTCTTCTGCTTGCTCCAGTTCTTTTATTTATTAACACGATTTATTTCATTGTAAATTTTGATATATCACAAAACTCTTTGCTTAAAAAAAAAAAAAATATGTATATGTGTGTATGCATGCATTTATTTATATTTGTACGTGCATGTCTAAGTGTAAGTGTATTTGTATTTCCCTAGTAACAATAAATATTAGTGCAATATTCGGACGATATTAGGTACCTTTGCCAATATTGGACAAGGCATACAATTTTTAATCAATATTGGTAAACATTATTACACCAATATTTGCATATCAATAAGGGCATCTATTAACATGCTGATTTGCGCAATTATCATTTGCTCAATAATGCTAATATTGTTTAATGCGCTGTATTGAATAATATTAGTATGCCTTTGTTGGGAGTATTTTGTTGCCAAAATTGACGCCATATAAGTTTGTTAATGTTTGCAAATATTGACAGTTTAACATTTATGCACATGCTTTATTTTAAATTATTAATGGCAACATCATATAAAGTCCTTTATTGCATATTTTAAAGTTGTTTTTTTGTAACATTTAATTTTCTTCTCGAGGTATACGATACAAAATATACCTTTATCATTGTGAAATATATATCCAAAGTTATATGTATCAGATTGATAAAAATACATTAATGTAATATTGATACATCAATATAATATTTATGTAAGCTTTAGAATAAATTTTCGTAAAGCAACTGTTATATTATATAACTATATTTATTTTTCTACACTTTAATACCAAAAAAAACAAAATCAAAGAACATTCAGCATTTTTAGATTTAAAACTCGATTAAAAATCTTTTCCCAGATTCCCGTAATCAATTTATGTTTATTTATGTCTATGTGAAGAGTTTATATATATATATATATATATATATATATATATATATATATATATATATATATATATATATATATATATATATATATATATATATATATATATATATATATATATATATATATATATATATATATATATATATATATATATATATATATATATATATCCGCATTAATTTAATTGCTTTTACGTTTTGACGATAATAAAATGTAGCTTAATTGTCGCGGTAGCAAATTTATAGTTTAAAGAGACTGTTTTTACATTTAAAGTCTCTTTCGTCTGCCTTTTTACAAACTAATAATATGCAGGTGTGCTCGTTGTTTAAGGAAAAAAAAACTCAAAAAATTATTTTTTCAAGTAACGAAATAATTTTCATTTTCCAAATAAAAGTACAAAAAATGTTAATAAGATATATCATCTATCATTTATCAAGAATAAGGTACTTCATTGCCATAGCAACATGGTAACTAAAGAAAAATGTCAAATTACTTTCCTCACTCTAGTAAAGATTGCTGTTAAAGACAATCAATATAACAATATTTCGACGATATAACTATATTCTCCACGACATTCTCCAATGATATAAGAATTTTCTTTTATATAATACGACGATATATCAGTTAAGTCTTTTATTTTTTGATTTTTCAAGTTTTTTCCATATTTTGGCACCTTATTACGTAGAAAAAAAGTTCAGAACCCCGGGTTTTAAGTTTTTTAATATAATAGTTACAGAAACCGCTTGGTCGCAGAACTTAACTTTGAGAAAATGATGATAAAAATATGTCTAAAAAAGAATTTGGTAGCATATTATTTTTATATTTGAACATAAAAATTATAATCTGATATAATTTAGGTTTTTCCAAGTATAAGATTTTCATATTTGTCATCACGTTAGAAAGATCGTCCATTCTACCTAGACAATGAATTGCTTTACAAGCTTGGTTTTGCAAGCCTTGAAGTTTAATTAATTTTGTTTTATGTGTATTAGCCCACCCTAAATTAGCATATGTGTTGCGTTTAAACGCGCACGTGTTTAAACCTTTACGGTTCTTATTTGAAATAATATTGTATTCACGAGGTTCTCTTCATGAGTTAACGAACCGCCTTTTAAGAAACATGTAATACTTGTTGTTAGAATATAAAATATATTAAGCCATGTACGAGACTCATCACTTTAAAATATTAACTGATTTTAACAAATCCAAGCAGATACAAAATGGAGCCCACCGAATAAAATTGAACTAACTATCGATGAAAAAAATTACAAATGATAAAGAAAGGATCTTAAACTAAAAGGATAAGTTACTTTAATTTATTTATACATTTATTTTTAAATGTTTAAGATTACAATTCTGGATTTAAGTTAATCTGTGAACGTTGATATACTTTTAGAGTTATCATCATAAGCATATTTGATTTTATCAACAAACGTAAACATTTAAAACTATTTGTTTGCGCAATATTTACTTAAAGTAAAAGCATTTAGACATTTTTATCATACTTATTTTGACTTCATTTGATTTACCACTGCATTGTTTTGAGTACATTTGTTTGTGATTATTTATTATTTAAAAAAGCTCTAGTCATTTTGGATACTAGATTATTATCATTGTCGAACTATAGTCTGCTGTTTTAATCAAAATATCAAACCTACAACCTAAATGTAGACTTTAAACTGTTACTGTTAATATTATATATATAATTTTTGAAAAATCATCTAAAACTTTATCTGTTAATTCTGATGATCATTTCGACAATATCAAAGTTTGACATCATCTGACAATATAAAAATTTCATTGACATTCGTAATACAATAAATGAAAAATTCACTAAAGTCAGTCAAATAGACGAAGAAATTTCTTTACTTATTGAAAACGATGATGAGCTATAGCAGGATGCCTAATAAGATACAATAATAAACAAGCTCTTATTTCGTCTCACATGCGCAAACTGTTATCATTAGAAAGAATCATTAGTATTAAGATTTAAATTGATTTAATCATTAATAAAGAGATTTAAATTGCATTGTATTCAAATCAGGGTTTTTTTACTCAGTAGTCCTATTTACATTGATAAACTGAACAACAACAATTCAGTTTGTTGTGTGTCAACACTACTCACGTCATGTTTATAGATTCCTCTTATTCAAAGTCATTAGTAAAAGATTCCATGGCATTAATCTTGGGTGTAGGTAAATTAGATAATTCCAAATTTGATATCATTGACAATATACAACAAATTATTAACTACAATAAGTCCCATAGGCAATGCAGTGTCCGACTACCATTTAAAGAAAATCACTTTCCTATTTGTGATAACTACAATTTATGCATTAACCGAATAAAACTTTCAGAAAAGAATACTAGTGCTGCACTACTAGTGATGATCCATCGCCAAATAGTTGCCTTTATGCAAGACCTTCATTGACAACATCTCTCTATGGTGTTTTGTTACGTTTTTGTTCACAGAACATTGTTTTTGTAGCGGATATAGAAAAAGACTTTTTACAGATAGCGTTATCTCCCTTGGATTGTAATTACGTCCAATTCCTGTGGTTTAAAGATCCTAATGACATTAATTCAAGTAACATTTATATGAAAGAAATTATATCGTACAGACTTTGCAGAGTATTATTTGGTGTAACGTCATCTCCATTCCTTATACCAGCAAAACTAATAAAACATGCTGGACAATGCATAGACAGTGATTTTTTCTACAAACTTATGAACTCACTAAATGTAGATGACCTTATTGCTGGAACTGATTCCATAAATACTGCATTCATTTTTTAACAAAAGTGTTAGCATCATCTACAAGATGCAGGTTTTAATTTCAGAAAATTTAAATGAACCTGTAATGACTTGGAAAATTTAGTAAGCGAACAATACTTCGAATCCCATGACACTACTAAAGTAGTGTCATGGTTTAAATTGTATGGTTTAAAGTATGGTTTAAGTTAAAAGTAAGTATGGTTTAAATTGGAACGAAAAAAAAAAAGACATTTTAACATTTGATTTAACAAATTTATTAACTAAAGTAAAAGCTAATCCGACAAACGAGATATATTTCGGTGTATAGCCAATATCTTTGATCCACTTAGAGTTATAAATACAGTAGTAGTACGTTTGAAGATATGTTTTCAAGAAGTATGCTAAAGTAAAATAGGATGGTTTGAGCAGAATTTCATTCTGCTCAAACCATCATTATTCCAAGGTGGTTTACTAATCATTGTGATTGTCCAGTCTTAGATCTCATTGCATAGTTTTAGTGATCTCATTGCATAGTTTTAGTGATGCCAGTCTAGATACTGACAGTTGTTATATCTATTAACTATACTCTTTATTTAATTATCAACAATATTGTTCACTTATTACATCAAAATCCAGAATTGCCCCAATAAAGCAAAGTACTATTCCCCGATTAGAGTTAAGAGCAGCATTATTGTTAACTAAAACAATGTCTATTGTACAATAGGAACTTTTCCCTATATTTATGTTTAAAGACAATATATGTTGAACTGACTTGACTACAGTTTTACATTGGATAAATAACTCTAAAAAGGTTTATCATACTTTTATACAAAAAAATGTACTAAAAATTTGAGAAGATTTTGATATTACCCATTGGAAATATGTAGACTCTAATAATAATCGAGCAGATATAGCTTCGAGAGGTACAAACATTGAAAATTTACAAAATTGTAAACATTGGTTCAAAGGACCATCATTCCTACATAATAAACCTAATGATTCGCCAAAATTTGATCTAGCAATTAAACCTAGAAATATTAAAGAAGAAATGTTAACTAACTTTGTTGCTAATGCCACTTCTTATAATTTAATTATGATTGACATTATAAAACTTAATAATTTTACCTTTTTATTATGAAATACAACTTTAGTACTGCAATTTATTAAAAACGTCTAGAAAAAGAAATCGAAAGAAAGTTTAAAATTATTTTCATTAGATTCCTCAGAGATTGACCAAGCATTAAAAATTTGGATTCTATATACCCAACAAATTGTCACCAGTATAAAGAACTATAAACAAATTTAATGTGATTTAAAGCGTATAATGGTATTATACGCTGCTATGGGCATCGAGAAAATGCAACAATCCCATCGGATATAAAGTACCCTATATTTTTGCGACGAGATTCTGAATTTACTGATCTAGTTAATTACTACCATCACACGATAGTCATGTACAATGGTGTAAAGGAAAAATTAAACCAACTACGCAGTATGTTTTGGGTACCAAAAGCAAGAAATTATATCAAGAAGCTTATTCGAAAATGTCACTTAAGCAAACGATTTGAAGGACTGCCTTACTCTTACCCCAAAGCACCCCTTTACCCTTAAGCTGAAAAATAATGACCACGCATTTAAATTAACGGGTGTGGACTATGCAGGCCTTTTATACATTAAAAATATATATGAAAGTACGCTTTGTTTAAAACTTGGATTTTTTATATACCTGTTGTACTACACGCTCTTTTGTTTTTAGATTTAGTTACTGATTCATCTGCTGAATCTTGTGTTTGTAGTTTACGACGGTTCATAGCAAAGCGAGGAGCACATGTGGAAATCATTTCTGACAACGGCTTACATTTTATCTCAAAAATCACTCAAGAGTTTATATCATCTCGTAAAATATCATGGCATTTCAACCCTCCTGCTGCTCCGTGGTGGGGAGGATTCTTTGAAAGACTTGTTGCTTCGACATAAAACAAAAAAATGATTGACGCGTCGTTTTGTAATTAAAATGACATTGAAATCTTTGTAAATAATTAGTTGACAGGGAAATGATGCGCGCGAACGTGCACGTGTTTAAAACTTTACCGTTCTTATTTGAAATAGTATTTTATTCACGTGGTTCTGTTCATGAGTTAACAAGCTGCCTTTTAAAAAACATATAATACTTGTTGTTAGAATATAAAATATATTTAACCAAATACGAGACTCATCATTTTAAAATAATAACTGATTGCAACGTATCTAAGCAGATACAACAATATGTGAGGTGGCTATAAATTAGACTAAAGTAATGTTTTTTTTTCTTGAACAGAAATCAAGAAGTGGGTGACATTTATATAAAATCCCTATTGCAGATAATATTTTTGAATCAATGTGTCCAATATAATTTCTCAATGATAATTTTTAATCAATATGAACACCAAGAATCTTTCCATTTTTCCCGTTTTATTGTTATGTTGTAATTGAGCAAATCTAGAATTTTTAACGATGAAGACATGAAGATTGACCTGTTTTATGGTATAAGATGTAGTTTGTTTTTTCACAGTGTATGTTATATTACCTTTTTATGCATTTCTATCATACATTTAAAATAAAATTATTTAACTATTAACAGATAAAATAATTTATTTAAGCTTATGTTCTCATTACATATTATAAACTTTTAAAAGGATTTTCAATTTTTCTTTTCTAACTATAAATAGCTCCCAGCTCGCACACATACGTTGTTAAAACAATAGAATAATGACGTACGTTTCGTTGGCCCAACATCGGCTGCCAACGTTGTTTTTATATCATAATGGTTAAAAATGCGACGTCGCCAACAACTAAAAACCAATGTTGATAAAACGTTTTACTAAAGTAAGAAAATAGCTATATTTTTTACGTTGATTTAACGTTTTATTATTTCATACGTTGGCCCAACGTTGTATTTTTAGTTAGCAAAATGTTGTATTTTACGTTGTTTCACCGTTGTATTTACGTTGATTCAGCGTTGAACTTTGATTGTATTCAATTTTATTTAGAATTAAATTATATATATATATATATATATATATATATATATATATATATATATATATATATATATATATGTGTGTGTGTGTGTGTATATGCATATATATATATATATATATATATATATATATATATATATATATATATATATATATATATATATATATATATATATATATATATATATATATATATATATATATATATATATATATATGTGTGTGTGTGTGTATATGCATATATGTATGTATCTATATAGGTATTTATATATATAGATGTCATTCGTTGAACAACGCTTGATCATCAAAACAAAAATCATGTTTGTGTTTGTGCAAAACTAACGTTGATCCAATGATCAACGTTGGTTTTGCATTGGAAAAAAGAGCCAACGTTTGCGATGGTTTTACATACGTTGGGCCAATGTAAGTGTGCTAGCTGGACTGTGACGACATTTTATAAAATATAATTGTAAATAAAATCTTTAAATAAAAAAAAAAGAAAAACAAAACAACGGCAGTCATTTAGGAAGATATACCCAGTAAACACACAAACGTCTATTAAACGTCAAAACAACTTTTTGACAAAACATTCAGAATTGGTTAGTTATTCAGTTAAAATAAAATCCCGATTAACGTTTAGAACAAATGTCCATAAAACGTCTAGATTCAAATGTATTTTAGTCGTTTATTATAGGATTATTATACGCGTATGAATTTTTGTTTTTAATTTTGTTTGCTTTACCTTTAAATCTAGCCTCATTATTTTATACAAAGGGATTAGATTTAGTCTAAGTACGCGAATAATTAACTTCTATATCTTGTCTAATAGTTCCTTTTTATTTAGTTAGCGGAATTTCAATTTATTTAAGTTTTAAAAATTATAAAAATAAAAATCAAGTTAAATATTTTTAACTTTTTACAAGTAATAAGAGCTGTATAGGTCTTGAAACTTATAAACAAAATGCAGTTATAAAAGTAATGTAATTTTTAAATAATAAATATAGTTATAAAAGACCTGGTTTTTAATTCTTTTACAAACTTTTAACCTATACTACTTATACTATACTTTTATACAATAAAAATTATATATATAGTTATAAACATATATTTAACGTTTTCATATTGTTGGGATTTAAAAAAAAAAAATGTATAATAATTAAAAACATTTAAATGATCAAGCTTTTTGATGAAGAAATTTTATATTAACAATTTCTATCAAATATTTTTTGAATTCAATCTTATTAGTAGAAAATAACAGTTAATGATAAATAAAATTAATAAACTCATAAGCAAATATTTTTTCACTATTTTCTATGGTCATGCATTATAAAAAATTTTCAGAGAATACCCTCTACCGCTTTTAATCTTGCATTTGTTTGTACAACATCATCTTCTATATTTGCATTCTAATCGTGTGATTTTGTAAACTGATTTGTAACTGCAAAAAACTAAGGTTAAATAGTTAGCATTTTAAATGCACATTCATAAATCAATATTGGTTTTACACAGAGCAACTTTACGTATAGAGAATTTTCTGAATGAAGTTTCCAAAATTTCCTGTAAAATTTCCATCCGTGTTTATTTTTGACTTTAAAGAATTAGTAACATCACGGTAAAACATATGCAATGGTTTTTACAAGCTCTGTTCATTCAATTTTCTTTAATAAATGTAATTGAATTAAATGCATCTAAAGCAATAAATTACAAATTGGTTATTAAACCTCTTGATTATTGCAAAGATGAAGTCGTTTACAAAATAAATATAAATTGTTGATGAAAAAGAAAAAAGTTTTCCCAGCAGGACTTTTATAAAAAGAGACCATTAACTCATATTTTTCAACTGCGTCAATGTGGCAGTCAATAATTTCTAAAACATTAGAGTCCATTGATTTGATGGCATTTAGTAAGGTAGATTATTGCGATTGAGCTTTTCAACTTCAATGAATTAAAACAGCGCACCTGATACTTGTTTATTCTTTATTTATCAGTCGTTTTTCTTTCAGTTGTTGTAGGGAAGTGAATCTTGGAAACGCATTTAAGTTTTATTTAATTATTTAGCCAATAAAAACTAATGGTTTAATACGTTTTTTATTTTGTATTTATTTTCTTTAATTTATTATTTTATTTTCTTTTGTATTTATTACTCTTTAAACCACGTTGCTTTAGTTATTATAAGAGTCTTCTGACCGATAGCCGTATAACTATATTGTAATATGATAAACGTTTATTAAACGTTGATCAAACGTTTAGAACTACAATTTAAATTAGTCAATATTGTACACGTTTGATCAACGTTTAATAAACGTATTTATTAAAAGATTTAAATCTTAGATTTTTAATCTATAAATGTTTACGTTTAATTAAAGTTGATTAAAATTTTAAAATGTTGACTAATGTAAGTCGATACTCTAAATGTTATACCAACGTTTAGTAAAGGTATATACATAAAAAATAACTTGAAATATACATTTTAAATCAAAGGTCGATATTCAGTCAATAATTGGTTGCTAAGTGTTTTTTCCATTCGACTTATTCTGTGTTTACTAGGTAATTTAAAAAAAGTTTATTGACTTTTTATTAAACATTATACTAAACAGTTATACTTTTTTTGTTTTATAAAAATATTCATGTTTTAAATAGTATATTTTATAAAGATAAAGTTTATCATTAAATAAATTCTATAAAAATCTCTTACTTAAACAAGTAGATTAAACGAATATATAAAAGCAATATATAAAACAAAGCGTGCTGCTTGCCAAAAGCAGCATGCTTGGTTTGCCAAACTTTTTTTAAATGAAAACAAAACAAATATATTTACCCATCCACTCATTTCTTCCAAATACATAAATTTGATCTTGATTTCCTTCTAAATTTACCATCATATTTTTATCAAGACTGATGGATAATTTCTGAAATTGTTGATTGGTAAGAGCAAGCCACTTTTTGTAAACCAAATCAAAATATAGATACAATTTTTGATTTCGATGAATTGCATATAGTTCATTAGTTACTAAATGATGCCCTAAAACGCATCCAACACGAATATCCAAACCTATAAGGAGAAAAAAGCTGTCGTTTAAATTAACTTGTCGAATAAAATTCAGTTAGTCAATTAGAAATAGTCGATCAAATGGTATATTAACTTTTTTAACTTAACTTAAAAACCGTTTATATGCAATTAAAGATATTTTTACAAATATGTTTTTTTTTATGTCTGCAGTTGTTAAACCAACCCAATTTATCTTGCTAGACTTTATAGAATATTTAATGTAACAACAAAGTATCACAAAATTAGTAATTTTTATGCATACTTATGTACAAAATATATATACAAATAAAAAAACTGTTTATCAGAAGTGAAAGCCACACAACTTGTAAAGGTTTACATTCACTAATTAAATTACAAGACTAATGTGGATTGCTCTACTAAAAAATTGTAAAAAAAAAAAAAAATGTTTGTGTTTTTGTGAAAAATAATTAAATTGCCTAAAGTCAAACTATTTTCGTAAACTTTATTTTTTTTTATATCTAATTTTAATACTTTAATCCAAAACGTTTAAAAACAATAATTAGTCAGAATTATTGTTTTTAAACGTATATATATATATATATATATATATATATATATATATATATATATATATATATATATATATATATATATATATATATATATATATATATATATATATATATATATATATATGTTCGTATTTATTTAATAACCAAATAATATAAAACAATAATAACCTTAACCTAAATTCTTCTGATAAAAACATACATAACTCAGTTGTAACCATTATTACCTCTAAATTATAAGTATTTTAACTGTACTTTTGTCACAATACAAATTTTAATATATTAATAGTTACTTACCAGCCATAAAATCACCAGTATTATTTGAATAATAGCACGCAGTTTGCAAACTAATTAAAAAAACAAAGTAATATATAAATCTTAGTTAACTATTAAACAAATATAATTTTATAAAAATAAAGTTTTTAATTTTTATTAAACACCAAAACATTTTTAAATTACTATTTTTTGTTTAATTTTAGTAAATACAAACAATTCAATAATTTCAGGGAGCATTGCCTTGGAAATAAACATGAAGTTGAATAAATGTCTTATCTTTAAATAAGCTTGTGTTTTCATTAAATAAAGTTAAAAGATAATATATATAATTCTATAGTATTAATAAAGAAACTCATAAATGACAAAAGTTTACCTTCCAACATGTTGGTTCATACATATGTACAAATATGTTTTACCAGCTGTAACAAGAATTCCACGCCCATAATATTCTATATAAAAAGTAACATTTTTTTTTAGTTTTAATACCACGACTTTAGAAAAAATTTTTTATAAATAAATAAAACTTAAAAAAAGTGATCAAAAATAATTCCGTCGCATCCCTAGGAGTTAAGCGCTCAAATTGTTTTTCCATATGGTGGTTTTTTCTATCAAAGTTCGCTTTAAGGATTTAAAGAGTTGTGTGAGGTCTCTAATAAAAATTATAATTTAGCTAAAAGTACCATTATCTTCATCATCATTAATTGTTATTATCTCACATTATTTTCATCATCAACAAAGTTCATTCAAGCTATAATTCAGATATAGCTAACACAAAAGGTTCGAGTACGTTTAACAAATGTTGCAAATGTTCAAACACGTTCTTTAAACATTCTGTAAAAGTTTATGAAAACATATTTTGTTCTAATATTCTCGAAAGTATTTATAAATTAGCCAATAATTCTTATAATAGTCAACTTTGTATAAATATAAAATTTTCCTAACTACGTTAAATTTATAACTTTCCTTTGATAAACAACAATTTTTATAATAGGACGCATGTTTTTATATTATACGAATGATTTACTCCGTTAATAGAAGCTCATAGCCAATTTATGAGGTTGTCACAAAGAGGAGAAACCAGATAAAATTGTTTTTTTTTTTTTGTTAGGGGGCTATTTTGGTTTTGTTTTTAGGGTTGTATTTAAAGTTAAAACTTTTGCAATCATTTATTTTCAGGACATCGTCGTATTCTGCAATTGACGAGTTAAATATTTTTTTGTCAGAAGAATTTTGAGATAACCTATTGTTAATAACTATTAGAATTTCCTTAATAAATTGTGGGAGTTGATGTGGACATGATGGAGTTTTCTTTCGGTTTTTTGGATAGATGAATAAAACCTTTTTCCAAATTAAAAGTTATGCCTAGGATGTTTGCGGTTGATCGGTTTGTCCAAATTTCTGTTCGATAGGTTTGTTCAAATTTCAATTTTGATTTTTTTAAAAAGTTATTATATATTATTTCTATCAGTCGGACTATCAGTCCGTTGTCTCGGTAATGGCCGATACCGCTTTGGTAACAGGTTCCAATAACGAATTTAATAGATACAGATATACTAGCTTGGAAACCTTGGCTCCATTAAAACAGCCCACTGCGGTGTTGAAGCAGTCGATAGTTAATTTTTTTTGTGTTTTCGTAATTGACTTTGTGGTCTTTCTATGTAATAAAAGCTGATTTGGCAAATATTTTAAATTTATAAGATTATCCTAATATTGTTGCTTTGCCTTTTTCTTCAATGGTTATGGCATTTTATTTTCAAGTTTTAATGGAGTTTTCTTATATAATTTTTAAATATTTTCTTTCAGTAGTTTTGCGTGGTCTTTGAGGGGTACCTGATAAATATTGCTAGTTTTGTCTGCCACTGTGATATTATGTAAAATGTCTGCCAATATGATATTGTGTAAAAATATATTGTGATTTGATTTTATGCTCGATGCGGCGTTCTAATTTTTTTTTTTTTTTTTTTTTATGTATTATGTACAATTTATAAACATGATTATCAATCATACTTGTTGACTAATACAAATAATATAATTTCTGACTTGTTAGATTCTGATGCTTCTGATAAAAGCAGTTTTCCATTTAGAAATTGATTACAAGCATGGCATCCAACGTGTTTGTTTGGAATAAATAAAAATTCATTGCGGCATTTTTATGAATCATACCAGAGTTTTAAATAATTATATCTCCATACATTATAAATTTTATTAGCCTTTTTAGTGTCTATCTTAGTGGTTGTATAAAAAATAATTTAGTTTAATTTAGATTTGACAGTTTATAACAGTTTTAGTCATTGATAAATGGCACATATAAGTCATTCATAAATATAACTAGTTTGTTTATAAAATCCACATAAAGCTTATTTTTTTAACAAAACATTTTTTTTTTAATTTTAATTAAAAAAAAATAAAGTAATAGAAAAAAGTAATTTTGTTTATGATGAAGTAATAACTTATGGGATTTTAAATTAGGCAGGTGTATATCTTTTATGTGTTTAGTGGTTATATCTTTACTTTTAAAATTGAACATCACTTACTTATTTTTTGTGTTATTGTTGTTGTTTTGTACGGAGATTTAATTTAAATTAATGTAAATTGTTTTAGTGCCCAAAAAATACTAAGCAATAATAATTAATTACTTTTTTATTGCAAGGTGCTTTACTTTTCTGTATGAACTTTTATTATTGTAATAAACTCAGCTATTTCTGAGCCTTTTAGATTAATTCATTGGCTTTCAAATAAGCTTGATATAATGTAATGTATATGGTGAATTAAGTATTGTACTATACGGTGAATAGGTAAAAATAATCTTTATTTAAGTCCGTATTAGGCATTTGCTGAACAAATAATTTTTATGTAACTTAAAAAAGGCATTATATTATGGAAAATCAAGCAAATGTAAACTTGAACAAAAAGTGCGATTAAACCTATACATTTTTTCGTTTAAAAACTTTTTGAACAAAGTTAAAAACAAAAAATAAAATATAAAAACGTTGTGTTAACCGCGTTTTTATTGCGTATTTGAAGAGGAAGTTCAAGAGCTATTTAAAGTTTGTTTGGAGTAAACGCTAAGGAAACATTTAATATCTGTTATTTGAACGTTCAACCAAAATGTTAATTAACTGTAAATCAAAGTTTACAAATGCTAGCTTACTAAATGTTTGCAAACCTTACTTGAAAGTTAATTGTTGAGTAGTTGTTTCCTGAAACATGAAGAAAAATGTAAATATCACTTATGCTTGACTTTCTAAAAATTAATTAAAAAAACAACCTTTTAAAGCATTTTTGTCTCTAAATACTTTTGGTGAAACCAAATCAAAGCAAGATAAATTATCGATGTACGCCATTGTTGTAACTTTCAACGTGTTCATATTATTTTGATAACTTAACATTATTGGAATTTCTATTGGAAAACTCTCTAGACATCTTCTATTCTTTAAGTTTAATGTAATATTGATTGTAGTTTTGTTTTCAAAATATCCTGAAAACTAAACATTTTTTAAACTAACATAAAAAGTTTTAATGAAAAGCTCAGTAATTTCAACATCAAATTTATGTTATATTCAGGTATGCAAATGATTGTATAAAATAAAAAAAAAGGAAAAAAATTTTATAAAGATTTATTATCGTTTGAGTGAGAAAAACCGATAAACTATAAATATGATAACTATAAATATATTCTTTTATATATATATATATAATATATATATAAAAGAATATATTATATATATATAAAATATATATATATATATATTTTATATATATATATATATATATATATATATATATATATATATATATATATATATATATATATATATATATATATATATATATATATATATATATATATATATATATATATATATATATATATATATATATATATATATATATATATATATATATATATATATATATAAACTTATATTAATTTTAGCAGAAGAATGCAGAAGCTTCCAGAAATTTCCAGAAGAAGCATTTGGAAGCATCCAGAAGCATCCAGAAGTATTCAGAAACATTCAGAAGCAACCAGACGCATCAAGAAGCTTCTAGAAGCATTGAAAAGAAGCATCTAGAATCTTCCAGAACAGGTTCACACAGGTTCAATTTTCTATATAAGAGACGTGTAAACCGAAATGTAATTCAGTATTATCAAGACAGTTTATTGAAGTGAGTTTTATCAAAGCGTTTTATAGAAGAACATTTATACAAGAAAGGAAATACAACAAGTGTTTCATTACATCAATACAGTCCACATTCAATCAAGACGTTGTGTTCCACAGAGCATTTTTGTATCATCACAAGGTAAATGTAACACGGTAAGCCTTGAGAAGCGTGATTATTTATTTTTATTACTTTCATGACTTCAAGTGCCAAAATGGCTCCCGTCATTCTTGGATTGGAACTTAGAAAGAAAATTAGGCAGCAGATAACAAAGGAGGAAGACCGCGTTCCACCACTTCTAGGGAGGACTCTATGATTGTCTGATCCGTCAAGAAGGGTCCTTGGACATCATCAGTCAAGATACAAAAGCAATTAGAGTAAATTAAATAAAAGTAAAGACTGCAGCTGATCAAACAGTTTATAATATTTACAAATGGATTGTGAATCATTAAGTAAGAGACTATTTAGTTGACATTGGTGTATACACAAAAAATTTAAACACTGATTGGAAAGGAAGTATTATATACAAGCATAAATTGGATAAAAAACTAATTTGGATAATTTGTGCTCTTCATACAAATGAACTACCTCTTTGACATCTTATGATTCAGCATGACGGAAAAATCGTATCTAAAAATAACTTTTCTGGCTCTATTGGTAAACTTATAGGTGAGGCAACTAGCTTTAAAGTTGAAGATATCATAATAAAATTTAGTTTCCTTATGCAATAATAAAACTTGACTCTGAAATTGTAAAATCACTATCAAATGATTAAAAATGTCTTTATCAAATTACCCATGAAATTAACGCTGTTTTTTTTCCGGAAAATAATAGAGGCAAAGAAATTGGGCCACATTCACAAGATGGTTGGATTTCGCAAATAAAATATGTTTACTTTGGTGTTCCGAAATCGTATTTTTAAATGAAGAAATATATAATCTTCAACTTTTGGTGGAGTTTATTGTTGTTGTTTATGCGCCACTTTGCTTTGAAATCAAAGTAAAGTGGGAGTGGACTGAAGGACTTAACCATCTACTCAAGCAATAAAAACTTCTTTTTCATAAAAGAATTAAAATTAAAGACATTGTAATGCCCTATGTTTTATCTTCTTCATGCAATGCTCATAGTGAAAATGTTCTTCATGCATTGTTATTAGTCTAGAAAAAAAAAAAAAGACAGTTTGCAGTTGAAACAATTTTAAAATTAAGATTAGACTTAGAATACGGAAACACTAATGTAAGAAGTAGAAAACGTCATATACATAATGAAAATGCTGAATCACTTTTTGATCTAATTGGTTGTACACGAACCTTTACTTACACGTTTATTGTCAAATAATTGACTTTTAAAATACAATGATATTCCGATGTATGTACCTTGTTTTTTCTGTTCATTGGCAAGCTATTGTATGATGTGTCGAAAAAGTCACAAGAGTTCTTAATCGGTATTTGGAAAAGATAGAAAAGATGGGTTCATCAGAGCAACATTAGCACATCGAGATATTACGCCCGTAAACCAATCAAAAAAAACCTTTTTTAAATTAACTTAAGCAATATGAATTCTTGTTGTTGTTTTGTTTTGGATTATATTTATGATCTCACTAAATAAGTTGAGCTTTAAATATATTGTGTCTTTTAAATGACATTTCATTTAGGACTAATAAATTTTTAATCCTTCAAAAAGTTTATGATTTATTTTAAGAACTATCTTATTTATTATTTACAGAGTAAATAATTTTTTTTCCTCTACTAATATCCTAAAGCAAACACTTTATACTTATGTATAAGTTTTTGTGTGACTTTATGAACAGTAGCACCCGAAAATATTTGTTATTTTAATGTCTATATTATACCTAGTTATTTTTTGATGGTTGTATCACCATAGGTTTATAAAAAAGGGTGGAAAAGTGCTAATTTGATGCTTTTTTAGTAAGACAGTCATTTTAAACCGCCCTGCACCCTCACAAAACCAACATTTTTTTGAGAAAAAAAAAATAATTCACGTCTTTTCTAATATCCTAATACATAAAAAAAACTGCACGCAATACCATTTATAAAATTTACGTATAGATAATTTTTTACGTATAGATAACTTTTCTTACATCTACAGTGTTTTATAGCGTTAAGAAAAGTAGTACCGTATATTATGTTTTATATTTATGTCTATATTATGTCTGATTGTTTATTGATATATGTCTTACCTTCTGGATAATATAAAATATGCCAAAAAATGCTACTATGATGAGTTTTCGTAAAACTGATATTTTTCAAACACCCTGCGCCCAGACTAGATGAACTTTTTAATGAAAAAAAAATTATTCACGTCTCTTCTAATATCCTAATACGCAAAAAAATATTTCGCGCGCTCTCATATCCAAAATTTTAAAAGTACCCTAGTGCCCATTGCACTTCCAGCTAACCAACCCAACTGGGTGCCTGCTGGAATTAACTGGGATTACTGGGATTGGGTTTGGGCTGGGATTTGTTCTGGGTGCAGGATGGGTCCCATATAATGTAAAAACAATGCCGCAAATAAAATTTGGTAATTTACTGGGATTAGCATGGGGCTTCCATAAATGGTTTACGGCTGGTTTGAAGATAGGACGCGTTGTTTAATGGTAGCGTGTATTTTCTCATCAAAGCAATTTTTTTAGCATTGTTTTTATTGAAAAGTTTTGTTGAAATAATATTACTAAAATCTTTTAAAATGTCACATGCAGTAACGCGGCATTATTTAGATTTAATATACATTTGCATTTAAAGTAAATATCCACACGAACTTCATTTGGATTTTTTGTTGAATTTTGTAAAAAAATATTTACATATCAGTTTTAATTCTGCACTAAAAGTGTAAATATGTTAAAATCAATATTTCACACACCAAAAAAAAAAAAAAAAAAAAATGACTTGCACTCAAATTTCTCAGAAGCCTTGCATTTAAAAAATTTGAGAAATGAAATTTTATACTGAAATTCAGACTGAATTTCTCAGCTATTATTACGTTTGACATATGTCAACGTTTACTCTTTTTTTTGAATTGTTAAATTTTTTATTGAGCTTAAGGCATATTCTGTAATTATGCAATGAAGAAATGTTAAAAAATAGTTTATATGGTTTAGTGTGCTTACAGAAGTGGCATAATGTATTTAGTTTTAGTTTTTTTTTCAAACAAATCTCATAGACTTTTTGAAAAATCTTTGAATTTGCAATGTTTTGTAAATTGACTTAGGCAAATTTTTTTTACAAAGTTTTACTATGTAGCGCTGCAGTATGCAAACTTTACATATTATTTATTTTTACATAAATCATTTAAAAAGTGGTTTATGTATTTATAAATAACTAGCAGTAAGCAACCCGTAATACGCGTTGTTAGTAAATAAAATTTAAAAAAAAACCGCGTATAGAAAAGCCTAGAAACTACTTTAAAATAGAAAAGCCTAGAAAATGACGTAACTCGACTAATATTAAATTAGCGTATTCATATTATCAGATAAGTTTTACATACTTATAAAAAAAATTAAAATCATGCATTTAAGTGTAAGATTTTACATATTTTATAAGTAAATATAATTAATATATTTTTCATAGTATAAGTAATATATTATCAAATATATAACTTAAAGAAAATGTTAAATCTTACATTTATTTTATGCATTTACAAATGATATATAAATTTTTATATCCATTAATCAATCAATATATTTTTCTGAAATATTTGGTATTACACTTTAAGGTTGTTTGCAAATAGTACAAACTAGTAATATTACCTAAACACCTAATGATATGATTAAAATAGTAATGGCAATAAAAATAAAAATAATATTTATAATAATAATAATAAGATGTTATTTTAACAATAGTAATAATAAAATAGTAATTGAAATAATTTCAATAAATCGGTATAATTTTCCATAAAACAATTGTTCTTACAGTTACCAATAGTAATAACCTGACAAAACGTAACAACTAACAATGACATAAAAATAACAACTGCTAAAAAAAATTATAAAGATTTAGTAAATATATTTTTCTTATATTATAATAACCGAAATATATTGCAAATAATATGAAAAAGTAAATAAACAAAATATAAACAAAAAAACACTGAAAATGAAGACAAGACAAAAGCTACAACAAACACCTTACAAGCAAAACAAAATATTACGTTATTTTGGCAATAAAACAACATTAACAACAAGAAGAAAGCAACAACATAAATTAAAAATATATAAATTAAAAAAAACAAAGAAGTAATAATAATACACGGTAGAATAAAACATATATAATAAATAATTAATAAGAAAATAAAAATAAAAGTTAGATGACACTATAACAAATTAAATATCACTATTTAAAAATAATTAATTATTAAAAAATAAAACAATGACTAACAAAAAATAATAAGTAAATTTTTATAAATGTCACTTAGTAAAACCTTACTAATAGTAATATTATCACTTTACAAAACATAGTAATACTATGTTTTGTAAAGTGATATTATAAAAATATTTTGTAAAGTGTATATTATAAAAATTATAACTTAAATTTTAATTTGTAGCATAAGCTGTTATATAAAAAATATTTAAATAATTTAAATTGCGTATTGTTTACAAATAAAAGTAATTAATAATAAAAATGATAAAGTGCCTCGTTAACCACGACAACTGGGTTCCACGACAACTGGAATGTAATTCGATTATTAGAATTGAGTTATGGCTGGGATTTGAACTGGGTAAAAGATGGGTCCCATATAGTGCAACGACTGCGGCAAAAATTATGCTTGAAAATTTTGTAAAATCTTTTAAAATGACATATATAGTAACACAGATTGATTTGGATTGAAGATACACTTGCAACAGGAATTTAATTTGGTTCATTTTTATTATTTTGCAAAAAAATAATTATTTACATATCAGTTTTAATTCAAAAAAATGTAACATACTCATAAATTGCTCTCAATTTCATTGCCATTTTTAAGTTTAAAGGATGTAAATGTTTACTTTTTTACAGACTTGTTTATGTTTTATCAAATTAAAGGCATTTTTTCATTTTTTTATGCTATAGGCAAATGCTGAAAATTTTTCAAATTAGTTTGTATAGTTTGGTGTGCCTACAGTTTTGGCTTAGTCACTAAGTTACATAAACGAAATACACTAAGTTAGTGTATTTCGTTTTAATTTTTCTTTTTCAAGCAAATCTCAATGTCACTTAACAAAATATGGTAAGGTTTTACTAAGTAACACTGCCATATCTAAACTTTACATATTATTTATAAATACATAAATGTTCTACTTTTTCTAAAAATTATATAGTTTATAATATATTACTTTTATTATAAATACTGTAACTGATATTATATGTTATAATATCAGGTTTTATATTGAAAAATATTTAAACTATTTATATTGTAAATTTTTTCTATATAATAGTAATTATAATTACTACAAATAGTTTTTGTCATTACTTAAGTAATGACAAAAATTATTTGGTCTTTAAACGTTTAACTTTATTTGTCTGTAATAATAAAATAATTATCACATTTTGTTTGAAAATATTTATTCATTAAATACATTTTTTAAATTCTTTAAAATAGAAAAGTGTATATAATTTGATAGCAATATTCAGCAATATATAGCAATAGATTAAGAAATAATTTGGCTAGTCTAAAAGAGGGAAATGTTGAGTTTTAAGGTTTTAAGATGTTTTTTATTAATTTTCACAAGATGTTATATAATTTTTTTAGAATATGTTGTGAAATAAAATAATTATACAATCATAAAATGTTACTCAAGTGCAATATAAGTTTGAAAATGTAGTTTTGATACTAAATATTGCAAAAACTGAATGTTTGAACAATCATGAATGTTTTGCATTTTCTACTTGCTAAAGTAAGTCAATTTCATTGCGTTATATGATATCGTATAGACTATAGGAATTATCTTTTTCCGTATATTTCCGGAATTCCACAGACCATGCTATCGTAGACCTCGTCAATAGGATTAGTGAATCAATCTATGAAAAGAAGTTCGTATTAGGAGTCTATGTAGACTTGTCAAAAGTGTTCGACACAATAGATAAGGAAATCCTACTCAAAAAGCTGGAAAAAACGGATTAAAAAACCATACACTGCAGTGGTGTAAAAGTTGCCTGAAAAACAGACAACAGTGTGTTATTACAGATGATAATTACCACAATAAATTGTTAAAACTAATAACTTACTGTGGTAAAACTTGAATGTATAATGTTTGCAGACGATACAAATTTATTTTACTCTTCGACAAACATCGAACATAGATACTGTGAACATAGAACTCCAAAAATTAAATATATGGTTTAAAACAAATAAGTTATCCCTAAACATAGAAAAAACAAAATACACTTTGTTTCATTCAAACCAACAAAAAAACACACTACCAAAAATTCTACACTTTTTAAAAATAGAAAATATAGTAATTGAGAGAACTCACAAAACTAAACTTTTAGGAATTATATTTAACAACAGAAGGCAGTAAAGTTGGATGTTGGTCAA
Source organism: Hydra vulgaris (assembly GCF_022113875.1). Classification (NCBI taxonomy): domain Eukaryota; kingdom Metazoa; phylum Cnidaria; class Hydrozoa; order Anthoathecata; family Hydridae; genus Hydra; species Hydra vulgaris. Next base: position 20,070,958 of record NC_061170.1, on the reverse strand, counting down.
ATAACATGTACTGGTCAACAAATTTTTAAAATTTATATTTATGACCTACCACCCAGCTAGCACACATACGTTGTTAAAACATTAGAACAATGTCGCGCATTTCGTTGGCCGAACATCGGCTGCCAACGTTGTTTTTATATCATTATGGTTACAAATGCAACGTCGCCTACAACTAAAAACCAATGTTGATAAAACGTTTCTTTAAAGTCGGAAAATGGTTATATTTTCTACGTTGATTCAACGTACTTTACACGCTGGCCCAACGTTGTATATTTACATATATTAATAGACATTATATATATTTAAATGAATATCAACGCTTGATCATCGAAACAAAAGTCATGTTTGTGATGGTTGTGGTTTGATATTTTAAGAATCACGGAAAATTTTTTTTAAGTTATATAATTTCGCAACAGCAATGTTTGGTCGCATACATTGGATCAACGTTGGGATTAGATCATCAAAACAATCAAGTTTTTGCGATGTTTTTACATAAATTGGAAAAACGTTTATTTATATTTATTAAATCAATAACGAGATATATACATTGGATCAACTTTTTGCAATGTTTTTACATACATTGAACCATTGTCATTTTGCCAGATGGTTTTAGTTCCGTCAGTTATAATTTTATGATTAACCAAATGACATTGGATTAACGTTGGTTTTGCATTGGAAAAATGAGAAAAGTTGAAAATTGAAAAATGAGATGGTTTTACTTACATTAGGCCAACGTATGTAAAACCATCACAAACGTCGGCTCATTTTTCCAATGCAAAACCAACGTTAATCCAATGTCATATGGTTAATCATAAAATTATAACTGACGGAACTAAAACCATATATATATACCATATATATATACATATATATATATATATATATATACATATATGCATATATATATACATATATACATATATACATATAAATATATGTATATATATACATATACATATATATATATATGTATATATATATATATATATATATATATATATATATATATATATATATATATATATATATATATATATATATATATATATATATATATATATATAAATATATATATTGGTTTTGCATTGGAAAAATGAGAAAAGTACAAGATAAATATAATTTAAATATTTTAAAACAATATTTCAATATAAATTCTGTTGAAAAAGTAATATTCTTTATATATATATATATATATATATATATATATATATATATATATATATATATATATATATATATATATATATATATATATATATATATATATATATATATATATATATATATATATATATATATATATATATATATATATATATATATATATATATATATATAAATATATATATTGGTTTTGCATTGGAAAAATGAGAAAAGTACAAGATAAATATAATTTAAATATTTTAAAACAATATTTCAAAATAAATTCTGTTGAAAAAGTAATATTCTTTATATATATATATATATATATATATATATATATATATATATATATATATATATATATATATATATATATATATATATATATATATGTATATATATATATATATATATATATATATATATATATATATATATATATATATATATATGTATATATATTTATATATATATATATATATATATATATATATATATATATATATATATATATATATATATATATATATATATATATATATATATATATATATATGTATATATATTTATATATATATATATATATATATATATATATATATATATATATATATATATATATATATATATATATATATATATATATATATATATATATATATATATATATATATAATATTATATATATATATATATACAAAGTTAATATATGTAGTTTTAATGGTTTCAATAAAGAGAAAAGGTATGAGTTTTGTTGCCAGTATTTAAGATCTAATATATATCATAAATCTTTAGTTGTTACAAGTAAGAAGGTATTTAAAAGGATTTTGCTAAACTAGGTTAAAATGAAAAATTTTATTGTAATTTATTTTTTAGTTTATAAGCCCTGATTTGGCTGCAATGAATGATTAAAAAATTTGAGTTAAACAGTTTTCTAATGCAACTGTTAAGTCATTTGAATATTGTGTTTATCTTAGATATTTAAGGTTAATAATAGTATAAAAGTAGTACATCTTTGTTAGCTTTAAATCCAGGGTTGCCCCATTAGACTAAAACAAATTAATAATTAGTTGTATCTGGGTAAGATCAAATATTATATATAACATTTCGATAACAGTATGTTAGACAGGTTCAACAGTTTGTTATGTCTGTAGAATTACTGTATTAAATAAAATAGGAATCTTGTTGGATATTGTTTCTCGAGGATCAACACCAAAAGGCTGAAAGCAATAAACTTTGGTTTTCTGGACATAATTTTGAAACAATGTTTATATCAAATGACCATATTATGAATATGTCAGTTATTCAAATCAAACATTAAATTATTTTTAATGTTGCACCTTCTGCATTTAATATTAATCTTGAATTTAATAAAGACACGAATTGAGTGATTTTAGACGTTTATTTTGAGTAACAACATGGATTCTAAAATTTGTCATTAATACAAATTATGAATTAAAGATGGGTCTAATAAAAGCAGAAAAAAAAGATAACTGAAAGTTGTTGTGGAGAAATTCTCGAAAAGAAATATAATCGATCAATTATTTGAAACAATAACAAAACAATCTACGCTTATTCAGTCAAGTTCGAATAATGCGATGTTGTGGCAGATATGAGAATGCTGAAAGAAAATATGATTTTAAGTTTCCTATTTTTATTTTTAATAACATTTTTTTCTATCTTTATTAAAAGTTTTTCATTTTTCATTAGCTTGTCAAACACAATGGGGAGAAAGAAACGATCAATGTTTTATAATCCAAGTATTAAAAGTATTGTTGTGACGATTAGCAAAGAGCGTGATACATAAAATACAACTTCTTCATGTATATACGGTATATTTTATTGTTGTGTACCTGTTTCTCGCTTATCAGAAAGTTGTTTAAATTCAGATTGTGCTTTGAAGTATATTGCTTTAGATTACGCTTGTCGACTGCATGCTCAATATGCTTATAAATGTGGTACGCCAAATAAAGCATGGCTTTTTTGTTTACATGTAGCCGTATTCGTTAAATTTTCTTAGTCTTAGTAACTAGTTACTTATAAAGTGCATGCATTATGGGTATTCGTCAATTTATTGGAAGACGAGGAGACCCTGAGATTTATTCTGACAATGTATCTCAGTTTGTTTAATCTGAAACTCAATTTTTTTCTGTGTACCATTCTATAGAATAGAAGATTGATACGCCTATTGGACCTTGGTTGGAAGTGGTTCTTTAGCAATGTTGCAAGCAACAGAGAGGTGTTTGAAGAAAACGTTAAAAGCCTCAAAATTTTTATTTGGAGAAAGAAAAGATTTATTAAAATTGAAATGTATTAAACAGCCAAGAATTTATTTATCAGAATAATATTTAGTTTAAATAGCGTTAAGTTACTTACTTACGTATTAGTTATTCAGTAAAGAATAACAAGTTATATCCAACCAAATATACTGACTCATTGAAGTTTATTAATTTCACCTTTCGTTAATGAAAACTGTTCCTCTACTTGTTAATGGTGGCTAACAAGCTTTGAATTTTGAATTCTCCGCACTACATTGCACGCTAGCCTTACTCTTCCCTGAGGGCTTGTTAGCCTGGTTTTAATAGTGATAAATAATTTTTATGTTACTTGCTGTATAATCACTATTATGTATTGCATAATTTTAAAGACTAGTTATCTTATAAGGTAAACCGTTGTGTAGTTAAAAACTTAATACAGCATTTTAAAGTCAAATCTGAAAAAGAAACTGTTAAATGAAACCACACTACCATCGGAGTGTGGTTTCAGTTAATAGTTGATCACACTCAAATCAGATCCTACCTCGTTATGGCCAATAAACATCAATCGGTCAAAGAAATAGTTTAATCCAAAAAAATTAAACAAACTTCTTCACAAATCGAGTTGTCCACAGATAAAACTGTTTAGCAAATTAAATTGCAAAGGTTGAATGTCTAAATGCCTTTTTAAACCAGTTAGACTTGTTTTAACAAAACCACCTCAGTGCCGCATTGGCGCTCTTCACAATATCATACGGCTGCATTGTGCTCAACTTACTAAACTAATTAACAACAAAGGGGCTCGATGATATTTTACCCAAAAAATCTTACATGACCTGAAAAAACACTTATGGAGGAGTTTTAATTAATAAACAAAACGAATAATTGACAAATTGATTATGTCGCATTATAACTTAGTTGCTTTTTTGTTCCAAGTTTGAATTTTTATTCAAAAAAATTAGTGTAGCATACAACTTTAAACTCTTAATAAGTTTATATACAACAAAATTAAATTGAAATGAAAAATATAACTACAAGTAAACAATATGTTCTTTAATATTGTTTTTGAAACTAAAATAACGCAAGAATTTGCTAGCATTCTTTTTTTAATACTTTTAGTGACTGTTGCATTGTTTGAACGCTCATATTTAAAACTAAATATCATCAAAACGTATCTACGGTTGAGGATTTCCAAATATCGACTTTCTAGATAGGCTTTACAACCAATAAAAAACTAGAGAAGTTACACTTTTGGACAATAACAAAGTGATTGAAGGTTTGCAAATAAAAAATCAATCGGAAACATGCTGAACAAAACTTTCTTTCGTAAGAGGTTTTTAATTTGAATAGTGGTTTAAAATTAACACATGCAGTGCTAAATTATTATATTTTGAACAAAATATATAGGGGATGTGGAGGCATAACCGCCCCCATAACGTTTGGGTTAAGGTTATATAAAAAAAACAAAAGCGAAATGTGTTTTTTTAACAGTTTATTTCAATAACCGCAATATTGCGCTTTTTGAATATATATATATATATATATATATATATATATAAATATATATATATATATATATATATATATATATATATATATATATATAAGTATATATATATATATATATATATATATATATATATATATATAAATATATATATATATATATATATATATATATATATATATATATATATATATATATATATATATATATATATATAAATATATATATATATATATATATATAATATATATATATATATATATATATATATATATATATATATATATATATATATATATATATATTTATATATATATATAAATATATATATATATATATAAATATAAATATATATATATATATATATATATATATATATATATATATATATATATATATATATATATATATATATATATATATATATATATATATATATATATATATATATATATATATATATATATATATATATATAAAGCTAATACCTACATTATATGATAATATAATAATTTTATTTTTTTAGTTATCCCAAGAAATCCTGACGGTCTTATCTATATAACTTCTAATCGGAAGTTAACGTTTCCTTGCTAACCAATGTTGCGAAACATGCCCAGAGGTGGGGTTTGAACCATTAATGGTTTCTGAGGCAAGTGCGCTACCGCAGAGCCGTGGTTGCCCGTTTAATAAATTTAAACTTTACTTTATATTTTTAATATATATATTTAGCTTTATATTTTAATCAAAAACTCATTTATAAAAATTAAATTAAAAAAATACGAAATTTAATTTCTTACATCTCAAAATAAAATTATTTCTATTCAAGACTTTTCATGAACGCATTTAAGTGTGACGAGTGTAACTATTATTATTCGTAATTACCTAACTTCGATAAATGTTAAAAGTATACGGTTGTGCCTTTTGCGCATCTATGTTCTGCCCCAGTGGACAATTTTTAGAAATAATATAGTTTTATAAATCACTTAGGTTTTGTTGATATCAAAAATGGTTTTCACTTGATGAAATAATGCTGATAACATATATCTTTATTACTAAAAACAATTATTGCTTATTTCTCAAAAGTATGTTAGTTTGTGTTTTATTTTTTCAGTGAAAAGTTTATTAGATTGAAATCTTTTTTTTCTTTCAAATCGAAAAAGTTATTAATGCATATTAACAGTAAAATAATAATTTGTTTTACAAAAAACAACACAATTTAACAATAAATACATGAAAAAATGAAAAAAAAAAAAAATTAATACAAGGCGTTATAAATAAGGTTTTTAAAAGTATTTTTATAAATGCTTTATATAAAATTTTTTAGTTAACTTTTTTTATAGCATATATATCAATTATTTGGAACAATAACTATTGAAATTGCGCTGTAATATTTCAAAAATTACTAGTGTAATTGTGCTTTCTTTCAAATTTTTGAAGTTTAAAGCTAATAGTATATGATGTATATTTGTATGTACAGCTTGATACTAAGTTAAAAAAAATAAGATATTTGTTATTTAACAATTAAACAGTAAAATAAGTTCAAGTATAAATAAAACTTTTTTGAATTCAACTTTGATAAGCTGTATACTATACTTAAGAGTAATTTTAAAAAATGAGGTAGATAGTTGTTGCCAAAACAGACGAATGATTTTTGCTAGATTAAACATAAATTCAAAACTTGCGCCGCTCTTTATTTTTCACATTCTTTTGTCTTATAGAATATGAATATATTTAAATAAAGCAATATATTAAAAATAAGGAATAACCCAAAGATCACACTCCATTAATTAATTAAGATTTACACATTTTATATTCAGATACCATGTTTGTTAGAGAAGGTTAATTTAATGAAATTCATTCAAGTTCATATTAATTCAAATTCCCTTAACTTGTTCAAGCTGCAGTGAAACACTAAATAATATAGAAAAATGAAAGTAAAGGAAAATAAAGAAAAACAATATAATAAAGTATTGTTCAAATAATATATTCATTAGATAAAATTATCTAAAATAAGAAAAAATAGAAGATTTAAAAAAATAAAATACTTATACAAATATTTTAAAAAATTTAATTAAATCATACGGAAAAATAAGCATACAATACATTGCAATAAAATAATGGAAACATTCCATTATTTGTGCAATGAATGTTTAAAATACATGTAAAAAAAACACATAAAAAATATAAACATACTTATAAAAAAATACATACAAAAATATGAACATACATTAGTATTTAATGTAACATCAAAAGACTTTAAATATCAAAAATACTTTTAAAGTTACAAAAAACTATACTTTAAATATCATTTGTACTAAGATAATATTGTAGTTTGACAATTGCATATTACATCAAACACAAAGCATATTTAAAAAATACTTACAGTATATTTACTTGGATTAGAATTTGTTTTTATAAATCTATATGGAATATGTTCTGAAGCAAGGGTAATGAATGGTGGAAAGAAATATTCCAGTGAAACGTTGTAACCATTTCCACTCAATTCGATTGATAAGTTTATATTATTTCTAAAAATTTATAAAACTTGGTAAAAAATTTTACTAGTTTTTTAGCAAGAATGTTCCGTTGTAATAAATAAAAAAAAAAAAGATTAAAAATTTGAAAATTGCAGTTTATAGAGAATATATTATATAAAAATAGTTATATAAGAAATGTATTTGCATTACCTGGGTTACCCTATCATTTACAATTTAGTTAAAGAACATGATTAATGTTGTAGATTTTAGTTGAATTACACTTCAAGATTTGCATTTCATAGGCATTTGAAGCAGGAGTTAAAGAAACCACCCCTTACTACATAAGTAACACTATAGCATAGAAGTAACATAGAAGTAAAATATTCCAAAAAAATATTTCAATATAGGGAAGTTCCCTTGTACAAAAAAGGAATCAAAACAAATCTCAAAAAAGGTTTACACCAAACCTATGTAACTTTGTTTTACATTACATGGTATTGTTTTTTTTAAATTTAATTTTCCTTATATTCCGTTTAAAATTTTGAGTTTTTTTTATATAAACTTATTTTTCTTTAACCTGAAGATTGCGTAAAATTAAACTGAATCTTTAAAAAAGTTTCAAGTTGATAAAATTTTAATATTTTCAGTTCACCTAAATGTTCTTGTTTTTCTTTTTATGAGAGCCATAAAGTTTTCCGCCAGATAAGACTATATTTATTGGTTTTATCCCAATTTAAAAAAAAAAAAAAAAAAATGATAATGTTTCTCAAAATTTCTTTAATAACTTGGCTAAATTAGTTGCCCAAGACTTCTTAATTGAACAAAGTTCAAAACATTTTGCTGGGTTGCGTGTTCTAGGTAATATATACTATTTGCATTGTAGAAGTACAACCTAGGTATGAAGTAATGGAAAGATGCTAAGTAAGACAAAAATATTTTATTACCATTGTGGGCGTGCAACAGTAGCAAAAAGCTCTGTTTAAGACATTCTTTTTAATAAGTTATATTTTTCATTGCGGAACCCAGATTTCACTTCACCTCTTTAGATATTTTGGAATTACTCTCTTTATATTTAACTTTTTTAAAATCTCGTTTAAATACGTACATAAATCAAGTAGGCTATTTAAAAGTAGCATGAAGTTTTATTAAAATTGTGTAGCGGAAGTTTTAACTTCTTACAAGTTACAACTTCTTATACCTGAAATAACTAAATTTATAAGATTGTCTGGATCCACCGAATCGAAAGTTCAATCCAGTATATAATTTTCGTCAATGAAATAATAAATTTACACAGTTCTTCTTAAAATAAAATATGTGCTTTAAATTCTGAAAAGAGCAAGCAGAAGACAATACATTTTATTTTTTGCTTTTTAATAAAGAAATAATTTACTCTATTTTTTTGTTTAATTTTCATAAAATATAAAAGCAAAAATATTAGTTTTAAACATACACCAGTAAGTTTGTAAAAGCAAGTAAATTATGCAGAAAAATGTTTTTGTTTGTTAGATATGATAAATGTTGTTTTATATGTTTTTTTTTAAATGCCTATTTTTATACCGAATGTAAAAGTTGTAAATCGAATGTTTTGTTATCCTTATAGCGTAGTCGAAAGAGGAAAAACTTTGTGACTACCATGCAAGACTATATGTATATATATATATATATATATATATATATATATATATATATATATATATATATATATATATATATATATATATATATATATATATATATATATATATATATATATATATATATATATATATATATATATATATATATATATATATATATATATATGTATATATATATATATATATATTATATATACATATATATATATATATATATATATATATATATATATATATATATATATATATATATATATATATATATATATATATATATATATATATATATATATATATATATATATATATATTTATATATATATATATATATATATATATATATATATATATATATATATACTTTTGTATATTTATTTATATATATATTCTTCTTGTTTCTTTTTGTTTGTATGTTTTAATTTTGTTTTATAAAAAAATACGAATAGATGAATTTAAATATATATAATGTTCGGAATATTTTTCAATTCAAAATATCTTTTGTATATTTAAATATATATTATGAAGGTTATAGGATATGTAGACGCATATGTACGGATTTGTTAATTATTTTTTCAAACTTAATTATTATTTATTATTTTCAAACTTTTTAGTTTTGTCAAACTTAAAAATTATTTTTAAAACTTTTTGATTTTTTTAAATTTTTTAATTTGTTTTTTTAAACTTTTTTTAATTTCACTCTTATATTATTGGAAGTTGTAAAATTTTATTTAAATTTTATTACTTTTTCTATTTTCACGAAGAGACATGATGATAAGACATTTTGTCATCTACTTGCCCCAGTCAACTTGCAATTGTATAAATTTATTTGAATGCAAAGTTAACATTGTAAAATCTGTCAAATGACGAAATAAATAGATAAAAAAAAAAAAAAAAAAAAAAGAAACCATTAATAAAAATTATTATTTGTTTTCCTTATACAACTTACTTTCAAGATTTAACCATATTATTAAAATGTTAAATACATCCTGATATATATATATATATATATATATATATATATATATAAATGTAATATATGAAATATTTTTCAAATGTGATATATGAAATGCTTAATTATCATGAAAAACAATTATTTACCTTTCATTAGTAATTTTTTACACGGATGACATTTTGAGTACTTTTATTAATTGTTGTAAATATATGGTTTTAAACTATAGTTTTAAATATATTTTAAACTAGACGCTTGTAAAAAGATCTTTAAGGATGCGAACAGATAGATGAAGAAGTTGGAGAGGTGTTAAAGCATTGTTCCTAATCAACCAAGTGGAGTTAACTAAGAGGTACATGAAAAAAATTGTTTTTTTTGCTACCTATAAAGTTTATTCTTAGATTCATCTAAGTAAACTTAAAAACGCATATCATAGTGTTAGTTATTTAGTCTTTACAATAAAAAAGTATTATTGTATTTATTTAGACAAAATTTACAGCAAATGCTCAAAATAAATATGTGTTGCAGCGACATTTTGAAGAAAATTCTGACAGGACGGATTAGCATATGTTATGTTAAATGTTATATGACCAGATCAGAAAGTTTTTTTTTAATTTTTAAGTGTCTAGATTTTTAAATGTTGTTAATTGATGAAAAAACAATTCCTTAAAATTTAAAAGCATTATTCCAATGTTAGGTAACAGCTTAATTAACTTTACATTTCAACGGTGTCCTTATATATAAAGAAATAAAGTTCTTTTAAAGTAAGTCAACCTGGTGCTCAAAACAATATAGCAAAAATAATATAAATTTCAACAATAATATTCGTTTTAAAAAATATATAAATACATTATTTTTTTATTTAAAACTTGTAAAAATGCACTTTTATTTTCGGTTAAAAAACTTAAATTTTTGTTTAATTGAATCTAAAAGAACAGTTGTATTATTAAATGATTACTTAATTGATATTTTTATACAATATCACTACTTTGAAGATCCAACATGACACTTGAATTGTTTTTTTTTTAAATATTAGGGACCCGTTGAAAAACCCGTTGCTGTCCCTAAAACACTCACACCTATTTGTGAACTAATATCATTCTTTGTGTATAGATAATTCATAAATAAAACTAGTTTGTTTATCAAATCCAGAAGAAGCATTTTTTTTTAATTAGGAATTTATATTTTTATGCTGTTGATGTTGTTTTGTAAAAATTTAGTTTAAATTGATGTAAAATGTTATTTATGCCCTAAAGGGTACTAATAAGTCAACTTTTTCATCGCAAAAAGTACTATTTTCTTAATTGTAATCAACTCAGCTATTTGTGTATCTTTGGTCGAAACATATATTAAATCCTAAATGTAATATGGGATTTCATATAATCTTCATATAGTGTAATTCAGCTGTAAAACATGGTGAATTTGTTTTTAAGTAAAAATAGGTTTTGTAAATTCAAAAAATCATTACATTAAAAATACTAGCAAACGTAGGTTTAAACAGAAAGTCTGTTTAAATCTATACATTAAAAAGAAAAAAAAGCGTTGGGTAAACGTCCGTGTTCGTAATAACACGTTCAAAGTGAACATTTAAGAGCTATCGAAGTAACATTTCCAGAAAATGTTTGCTGTTTGTTATTTGAACGTTCAAGAACTATAAATTGTCTTTCACAAAAATTTGTTCAAATAACGTTTGCAGCGTACGTTATGCAAACCTAAACAAACGTTATGGTAACGTTTTTTGAACGTTAATTTTTAGCTGGGGTGGACGTTCAAGGTGCTATCAAAGTCAACTTTCATTGTCTGTTGTTTAAACGTTCACAGCGTACGTTCAAGAACTGTAAATCGGAGTTCACAAAAGTTGGTTAAAAGAACATTTGCAGCGTACGTTAATCGTTATTTATTAGCTGGGTAAAGAAATCGAGAAAAACTTCGTAGGAGTCGAGAAAAAATCTATAATTTTTTGTAATAAGTTAAAAAATCAGAGTTAATCTAATTTTAAACTAAGTAATAATTTTTGAAAAAATTGTTATTAACCTAGTTGGTAGTTAAATATAGTTTTTGTATTTTTTTTTAATTTGATATGTTTTGATTTATAATTCATTGAAAAATTGAAAAAAAAAAAAAAAATATGTTTTTATATTTCTTAGTACCTAGATATTTTTTTACCCATATTTTTCAACGAACAAGTCTTAACTAATTAATGGCTTTCTAACCGGCGTCGGTTAAGATGAAGGCGTGAGCTTTCATTTAAAAGCCCTTCCGCGGTGCTCTGTATAAAAGATATTTTGGGGCACCAATAGTAACAATTAAAAAGCAACTAAAACTTAAAACATTTATTCTGAAAATGCTTTTAGATATTATTTTGAATTTTTTTATATTTTTAATGAAATTGTTAAATCAAAATTTATAAAATGAATTATATATTTTAGGGGTTATAGAAAATAAATAGACAACATTTTACAAAAGAATTGAAGAATTTTTTGACTGAAGAATTTTTCATATTAACTTGAATGTGAACTTTTAAATTTGTTTTCTAGGTGCAAATTTAAAATATTAGATGCATAAGACTATAGCAAATTGACTTTTTAACAAAAGCATTTATTTAAAATATATTATTGGTTTAATAAAGATTGGGACATTTTAAAAACTTGCAATATTTAAAATATTTAGTCAAAAAAAGTTTATTAGTTTGAAAACTTTAACTTACTAAAACAATTACCTAAATATGTAATTTATATTTGAAAGCACTATTTGCTTAGGTCAATATTAGTTTAGGTTAGTGTTGCACTGACCTAATTAAATAACAGCTAATAAACTATAAACAGCTAATTTAATTTAAATAGAAAAACATCCCTAGAATGTTATCCTATGTAAATAAAGGTTTGAAAGTGACTAATATAGCTGCAAGTTTTAATTTAACACAATGCTGGATAATAGAATCGTCAAAGTAAATGTTAGATAGAATAAAATTGACACCTTTTCATCCGTATAAATAGGAAACTAAAAAATTTGTACACAATTTTTCATTAAATAAAATAGCTACTTATGTGTTAGTATTCAGGTTGAAGATTTAATTTTAAATTTTTTTTATATAAAATGGCAAATTTCAAATACTATTTGAAATGGCAAAAACACTTTAAAAAGTGCTTTACGGAAATTTGCGTAAGCCAAGTTAAATAAGATAATTAGAGCAGTAAAATCTAATACTGACTATTGGAAAAATTAAAAACTGCATGATTCTTATCAATAAAAAAAACTAACAAACTTTATCAAACACATCGTTGTTTTTCTACAACTGTAAGACAGTTGTCTTGCAACAACAAAAATTATATGCTTTTAAGTAGAATGCATTGTCCCAAAATCATGATTTCAAGTGCCATTTCAGCCATTCAAGTTGACGCTTAATCGTTAATTTTTTAACACTTTATATATATTTTTTTTCACACTATTTATATATATATATATATATATATATATATATATATATATATATATATATATATATATATATATATATATATATATATATATATATATATATATATATACATATATATATATATGTATATGTATATTTAACACTATATAGTTTTTTACCAATCGTTAATTTTTAAACACTATAGCTAATACTATAACCTAACTTGAAAAAATTACAAAAAAAGTAAAGGTTTTCATGAAAATTACGAACACCCACAAAGTATAACTGATGGAGACCCTTATATTAACATCATTTAGTTCTCACTTTTTAATTGTATATACTTATTGTTGTTCTATTTAACCCGTTAAAATTTTGAATATTTTTTACTCCTCCCCTATTTTTTTTAAAAACATTTATTAATAAAAAGTTCTATGAGTGTCTTGTTTTCCTACAATAAAAACTGTGTTTTGTAATGATTTATACAATTTATGTAACATATAAGATATATAAGAGTAAAAACACATCCTATTTTATAAAAAATGTTGTTCTTTGTGATTGATGCATCAATGATTTTTAATGTACATCTTTAATTAAATATAGTATCTTTATTTCTGTTATACGTAAAACAAAAGGAGTAATCAAAGAAGATTCGAACCGTTAATAATTAAATATCCTTAAATATCCTCAAATATCCTTTAGTTAAAGTTAATTAAAATCAAAAAAAGAGTTTATTTAACTATAAAAAAATGAAATAAGCAAAATATAAAAAAAAAAATTAAAAAAAAATTAACAGTTAAAAAATATTATATTATATTGCAGTTAAAACCAAAATTTCTTTAATTGATAAAAACATGCTTACCTCTCAACAAGTCCATAAATGCTGCTATTAATATGATTATCTAAGTAAAAAATATAAAGTTATCAATATGATTATCTCTGTAACAAATTACAGTTATCAACTTGATTTTCTAAGTAATCACCTATCTATTTAGTTATCAATATTATACAATTATAAATATTGTTTAAGAAATATAATGCAGTTATTACTATTATGATTTTTAAGTCATAAAATACAATTATCATCATGATCTTGAAAACAAAATTTAGTGTTATAATAATATCTAAGTTTTAAAAAATGTTGTCGTTACAGTTTTCTGTTCAAAAATATGACATTTAATCACTAGTATTATTACATCAAAGGTATTGCAGTACATCACAATATCTTTAAAGCACCACATGTAATATTACACAACAATACTACAAATGGATCACAAGCATTAATGAAATAGTAAACGGTTTTGGAAAAGTAACATAGTTTAACATTCGAAAAATTTAAAAATTTCAAAAATTTCAATAATGTTAAAGTTAACATTTTGAAATTAATATTGTACATTCTAACATCTAGTACAATATCTGTCCGCTTTCTCTATACTACCTTTTTAACATGACCACTTTTGTCTTTCGCTCTAATAAGTCTTCGTTCTTTCCAAACTCACTTTACTCTCGATCCGTGAAGCGGATTATAACGCTTTTGTGCTGAAATTATGTATGTCGACCTTAATAATGTGGCCTTTTTAAGACTACTAGCTGGAGAAGGATAAACTGCAATACCAAAGTCTGGCATTCGATATATAAGTAACTAAACGCAGTAATATCACTTCTTGGCCTAATGGGTAAGATCAAACGTAGTATCTGATCTTACTTTGGCAACCAACTGCCTTTGGTTGCTTACTGTGAAGTTATAAAGCAACTTTGATCTTATTGCAAATATCAAAACTGTAATAGTCGTTAAAGCTTCTTGGCAAAATCACTATTTTGTTGCCTTTTTTACGTCCTGAAATCTAAAAGCAATTCGTTTACTCCGGACGTTAAATGGAGATAAATCATTAAGTTGGCGCTGCTGGGCTTCAGGAAAGGAGAATTTAACAAACCGATAAGTGGACCAAACTTTGAGTCCTTAATAATACTACCTGTTAAAGCCCTAAGTAGTTATGAATTAACTTGCAGGCGCATCTAGTTGGTCGGGAAAAAAAAATAGTAATGTTCAAAAAGAAAAAAAGAAAACATTGTGATAAGATACAACATTCTTAAAAAAATGACCACATTCCATGCAAGTATTTAAGTAAAAAAAAAAAAATTACAGAAAGATAATACCATTGTCTTTAAAGTGTTGTATATTGTACCTTAAGCTTTTAAATTCATAATGATTAAATATAAAGACTATATTTTCAAAATGTACGAAGTTTGAGTAAATTGATTTTGAGAATTCAATAAAAACCTGAACTACTTATAGAGACACAACATCAAAAATAGACTTTTTTTCTAACTGTTATTAGAAAAATTAATCTACTATTATATAAAGTGTTAAGGTTGATAAATTTATATATAACGTTTAAAAACTAAATAACCAACCGGCACACCTGTGTGTATATTGCGTACACTAGAATTCCTAGATCAAAATTAAATTAAGCAAAAAATTTACTAAAAAGTTTTATATGTCACTAAATCAAAACTTCATTAAATCAAAAGTCTTATATTTAATTTATGCAATTTTTAAAATTGTCTCAAAGTATTATCTTGTTTTAATAAAAACAACTACTCTATAACTATATTCTGTCAGAAATATTCAGATATATACAAAAAGCTGCATGAAAAGTCTTTATATAGCTTTTTTGATATATGTAAAATGTACAAAAGCAGAACAATATCATTTCAAAAAAATATTCTTTTGATAAAACATAACACATGTACCAATGCTTTTTTCACTTATATGGTATTGTTTAATATAATATATAACTAACGTTGTATTATTGTATTATATATTATGAAGTTCATCAATATAATATTAAGTTATAAGAAAAGATATTGTTCTCTTAAATCTCTCTCACAGTTTTCTTATGATATTTTTGAATGATATTATCATTTACATCAACGTAAATTGTGATGGTAATATATCTGTTATCACATAATATATGCAATAATATATAATAAATACAAAAAAACCCTGTATAGTATAGATAGAATAAACCTATCTATATTTCTAGGAAATTTATTGTTATTCATGTAGCAAAATATTAGTGCAAACTGTACGTTCAGTTTCTACTGATGCATTGATATACGTGGTAATCCTATGGCCAAATAAAACTTATTGTTCTGCTAAAATACAATTTTATACACCAATATATCAGTGTAAACTGCATTTGAGGTATATCTTCGTAGATAAACATCCATTACTGATTGCACTAATATGTTGGTAAATGTAATAATACTTTAGAAAAACAATAAATATTGTTCGGCTAAAGCATTATCATGTATATTGATATATCAGTGGAAACTGTAAGAGAAGTTTGCACTGATATGTTGGTATATGTAATAGTGCTATAATCGAACAATGTTTATTGTTCTGCTAAAGTATTATAACATATACCAACATACTAGAGATATTTGTATTTTCACAGGTAAAATATGTAAGAATATATAAACCTCCACTACTGGAGATCACATTTATTAGTATCGCAATTATTATATGTGATGTCAAATATATATATATCTAGTTCTGCTTACCCTAATATGATATCAAGTTCGTTAGCGAACTGTTAAATAAAGATCGTGTATCAATAGAAAACAAGTAATAACAATTTATAAGAATTATCTCTGGAAAGTGAATATATATTTAAGTGATAGTCAAAATAGAGTTTCAAGTATGGTTGGTTTTTTTAATTACTTTGAATTTAGTGACACTGATTCTGAACCCACTCCCGTGTATGTTATAAGCATTTAAAGCAATAAAATATAAAGGCATAAATTATACATTACAGTATTTATTCTAATGCCGTCTAGAAATTTTATTAGATCTCTACATTAAATTTTATTCACGTTTTCCTATGCATTTTAGCATTTACGTTTACAAAGATTTAAAGTTTATAATAACTTTGTAACTATTGATGTAAATATTGATGGACTTCCTATTTAGAGCTTCGATAGTTAGCAATTGGAGCTAATTTT
Source organism: Hydra vulgaris (assembly GCF_022113875.1). Taxonomy (NCBI): domain Eukaryota; kingdom Metazoa; phylum Cnidaria; class Hydrozoa; order Anthoathecata; family Hydridae; genus Hydra; species Hydra vulgaris. The sequence goes on along the minus strand of NC_061170.1, from coordinate 20,053,567 downwards.
TTCTTCAATTGTAAAATATAGTATCTTATTCTTTTCCAGTGGCTATTTATATTGGAAATGCAATGTCATCAAGTTTTCATGACACAACCTTATTTACAAGATTTTGTAGCAATTGTTTTTATCTAAAAGTTAATGGGTTAGTTAATAATAAAAAACAGTATGAACTTCTTTTGCATTGTTTCATTTGTGATTTTCCAGTATATGCATTTGTTAGATGTTGCTCTGGTCATACATCAAAAAATAAGTGTGATTGGTTAACTTCTGTGACAGAGCAATGTAAAAAAATAAAAAGGTATTTATATAAATATTTATGCAATTTTAAGAATTGATGCTGAATTTAGGTCCAATGGCTACCTGTTGCAAAGATAAAGAAATAGCATAACATTGTTAATAAATAGTTTATATTTGCCAGAGGGTCTATGCGTGACTTTTTTTCTTGAAGTGACATCAATATCTTCATTTTGTACGAAAATCAAATCAAAAATTCGTATTAGCTTTGCTCAGAAGTGACTGAAATTAAATCAAATGCTGGAAGCTTTTGACTTATTAGAAGTCCAAATCGTTTTTTTGAACTAGAACATTGAAAGGCAACAGAATTTTGTCAATTTATCTTATATACAAAAAATATTGTGTTTGAGAAAGTTTTAAACAGTGAAGTGTAAAATCTGTTTGTTGCATTTGCTATAACTGTAAAAATTTTAAACAAAGATAATAATAATAACAGATATTAATTGTTGCCATTTGGTAATTACCTTTTTGGTATTTGTATCCATAATTAATTTTTTTATTTTATTGCTAATTACCTTTTTGCTACCTGAATCCATAATTCATTTTTTTATTTTATTGCTAATTTACTTTTTGATACTTGTATCCATAATTCATAAAGATCTGTAATTTTCAATGTTCTTACTTTGTTTAATAATGTTGGTGGTGCAAATATTATATTTCTTCTGTAAATAATACGTTTGCATTTAAATTTGAAAATTTACAATATTTAAGAAAAATAAATAAGAAAAGCAAAACGTGATGTGGTCGTGGCGCAGTGATTAGAGCGCATGCTTTATAAGCAGGAGATCCAGGTTCGAAACGAACTCTAGACATATTTCGCGTCACGGTAACGAAGGAGGTATGAACTTCCTGGTTAAATGCACTTCCGCGTTGCTCTGAGACAAGACCATTACATCTTTTTGGGGCACCTAAAATAGAACAAATACTCCATGTAGAGGTGGAATCCTAACATAGAGAATTTGTTCCTGCAAAATTTTTAAATAATTTTTTAAATTCAAACAAAATTTATTGTAATTATGTTAAGGTTCGTAAATATGTATTATATTAATGCTGCTATAAATAAAAATGTTTTAAGACTAACAATAATAAGAATTTTTTATATTTTTAATGATCTTGTATATATTCAGTTATATAGTGTTATTAAAAATATAAAGTTCTTTGTTTTTTTTTTTATTAAGAATGACAACGAAGACAAAATGAGCGACAAAGAATACAAAAAGGTATAACAAACTCAATTGAAGATTTTAATATTTTTGTGAATAAAGTGTGTGCGTCTCATTTTAAACTAGTTGCATGCATTTAGATCTAAATAAGAACTTTTTTTAATTTTTGGTTAAATTAGTTTCTTTTTTTCTGATATGGATTTTCTAATTTTATAAGAGTTATCAAAAAACATCAGAAGTTTTATTTTTCTTTGAAATCGTCCTCCTTTATGATCTACCACCAATGGCGATGGCAGTCAAATCTTTTAATAAAATGGATTTAAATTTTTTGTCAATTAGTATAACTTTTGAATAATACGCTTTATAGTGTATTTTTTTAAAATGTATTTCTGGTACGAGTAGAAACTTGGTAAAATGCCTAGCCTACACTCATGAATAACACGTATTCTGCAAAGTTATAAATGAACATTTATTATTAAGAAAAACAGCATTAAATATTATCTAAATTCTTTATGAAATGTTTTATGCATATTTACAAGAATTTTAAAAGGGAGTTTCATACTTAGAAGAATTCGCATTGCATACACGTTTTGAAACGCATCTACAACGTATTTATAATGCGTGTTTCACGCGATGAAATGGCTAACATACTTACCAGAGTGATGCGTATTCAAACATGTTTTAAATGCGCATTTACAACGTAATGTGGCGATTGGGTACTTTAAGTTTTTTTCTTTTTGTGCAACTTAGCAGCTTTTGAAAGTTTACTTCTAAAATATTATAATCTCATTTTAAGCAATAAGATTATCTACAGCTATGAAAAGTACTACAACTACTATACAACGACAACAATTGCTAGCGCAATTAATGTCAGAGCAACCAATCACAGAGGAGCATAGACTATTTTGACATCTAAAAAAACATATTTTCAAATAATGAATCTTTTTCTTATTAGGTTTTCTTTGCAAATTTAATGAAGTCTCTGATTTTTGATTGTTATATGTTTATTTTCAAGATGTTAAAATCAGGGCTTTTGAGTATCCTGTCTTGGCCGGGAGATTTTCCTACAGCGTAATTAGACTAATCATTTTAAGATGAGCCTTAGCTGGAGTTAGAGCTTTTAAAATTTTGTGAGCTCCTGTTCCTTTATTCTAATATTTTAATAATTTATACCTACTTTCAATTGAAAATTATTGAAATTTATACCTACTTTCAATTGAACAATTATCGAATTGCAAAATATTTGGAGAACCGAGAAAGATACTGCATTAAAAAAAAAGTATTTAGCTGTAATAAATATTAATGTATTAAGTTTATCAACAATATTTTTTTTTAAGGAAAGACTTGTTTGCGCCACTTTTGACACATATTTTTAAAAAAAATCCAACAGAGAAAAAGTATTACTTTAGAAAAGTAGATCAAAAACTTTTTGTTATTATTTTTTCTTATATTAGCCTAACTACTTTTATTACATTATCTTAATTAATAAGTTTGTAGCTTCTGTTAAAGTGCTTTTTTCATATACTTTGGTTCATAATAAAATAAAAGACGATTAGTTTTTGTTTGATATTGCATTAAACTAAATGTTTTTAAACGTTTTACAATTTTAATTTACCAAACGTTAACATTTTTACTGACATTTTTACTACTATTTTGTATAAAATGGTTTTAATTCAAACTTAAAATCTTAGTTTTGATTTTCAAGAATATCTTAAAAAAGTAATGCAATGTTTTATGTTAAGTTAACGTTGCATTTTTCATTGGCAAAACGTTGTATTATACGATGGCGAAACGTAATACACAACCTTTTTACATTTTTCATTCCATTTTTTTAGTTGATTATTTCCATAATCAACTGAAATACTTGAATGAAAAACGATTCTTTTAAATTATAAAAATATACATTTGTATATCTGATTTTTCTCGATGCTAACAGAACATTGATCAACTGCGCATTTGACCAGATGACGGACAAAAGTTAAAAAATTTATTTATCAAAAATTGCATAATGATATACAATTTATAGCTTAAACATTTAATTTTTTCTAAAATGTTTATGTTTTGTATAACTATTATACTGTATGTTTCTAAGCTTCAGAATAAAAGGCTTTTTTTAGTTGTTTTTTTATAGCTTGATGGTATTTTATGTTACTAATATACATGGAATAGATGTTAATTTTAAAATTTCTGTTGTTATTGCATAATGTAATAAAATCAAGCATTATCTTTTAAATTAGCTATTACAACACTATTTTGCATGTTATTTATGTCAAATAAAATGGTTTCAAATGACGGGGTATTAAAAGTACTTTTTTTAGTTAAAACTTCACTTATATAGTCGAATACTTTTGCGGTCCAAAGCGGTCCAGTAAATTGAAACTTGAAATAGATTGTTCAATAAGTATATTATTAATATAAATTTTTTTTATAATCCGTGGATGTCCACCAGGTTTCTATTAATGACTTTTGCATTTTAACCATTGAAAAAAAAAAGCTAGTTGATAAAAGACGTTTTTAAAACGTCTTAATTGCATATAACTACGACTTTTTTTATACGTATTTAAAGCGTCTTTATCCCATAAGTAGCGACTTTCTAGTTGCTAACTTATCGTCCACCGGGTAAATAATGTATTCAATTATATGTAGCAAAAACATTGTATGTATTTTATCCTAAATGGTTATGTAATAATTGGGTCTCAGCTAGACTAGATTCGTGTTACAAACTTGTTTTATTAATTATGAATTCTAAAATACCTATTTGCAAAAATTTTGTAAACAAAAACTCACTTTTTATGTATTTAAAACATGAAAAGTAATAATATTTATTTATATATATAATGTTATTATATATATAAATAAATATTATTACTTTTCATGTTTTAAATACATAAGAAGTTAGCTAATCCGGATATTTTATATACACAAAAAGGTTGAAACTCAAGTTTTCTTTTAATATGGATTATGTAATTTCATGAAATATAAAATATAGAGCCTTGAAACTGCACAAATTAGTTAAAATTAGTAATTAGGAATGTGCTGAATTTTTAAAAACATAAAACAGTTTTTAATCAAGCTGCCACAATAATATTATTCTAGTTATAACATTGATGATTGGAGATAAGTTACTTAAGCTAGTAACTATGTCAAATGAAGCATCAGGCCTTTTATGTGTCACTATCAACCAAATAAATAATCAATAGTGCTACTCCATTTGTTGTATCAAAATACTAAGAGTGCTTATTATAGGATAAATCCAATAAAGTTATTACTTTTTCTACTTTAAAATTGTTAAGATAATACAATATGTGCTTTATGTACTTACTACATAAATATATAATGCAAAAATAAACTACTCGTGGGGTCCAAGTGGATCCCAACGTAATAGTAGGGTTAAGATTTGTATTCAATAGACATTTGGCATCGTAAAACCTACTTTATTTACAAAATTGAAAAAGACTTTGTGTGCAAAATGAAAACATCATAACCAGAGGCAATTCTACGAATAAAATGAGGAAGGGTGGGGGGGGATCCTCAAAAAGTACCCACTAGCCTTTTTTTAAAAAAAAGAAAGAATAAGGTCTTCAAAACGAAAATTTAATCGACTAAATTGTGCCAAACAGCCAACTGCAGACTATATTTGTAAAAAAACCGACTATAACTTGAAAATCACTATCTTTGGGAAAGGATGGGGTCTAACCTACCCCCCCCCCCCCACACACACACACACATCCCTCGTAAAATTGTCTCTCTTCATAACAAATAAAAATTTTAAACAAACGAATAGAGATTTCGGGCTCCTAGTTATTGATGTAATTGTTCGATGTCACGGAAGAATAGACGATGAACTAATTCCAAGAGATGCAAAAAATTCTATTTTTGTTCCACACAGTGTCGTTTGTCAAAGTTATTGATTATTTTTTTTCAAAAGTCGGTGAAACATAAATGCTTAAAAGAAACTAGAAGGTTGGTTTGAAATAAAATTTTAAATTGTTTTCCGCTTCTTCCTTTAACTTGTTTGTGTTTCCGCTTCTTCGATTTAATTCGTAAATGTACCGTCTACCTCGTGGCGGGATGGGTTGTTTGAGAGAATGTTGAATATGGTTAAACGATGTCTTAAAAAATTTGTTGGTAAAGTTCGTTTAAACTTCAAGCAAATATTTACCTTGTAAAAAGATATAGAAACTGCATTACCAACCGACCACTTATCTTTTTATGTAATGAACCTTGTGTAGAAGCCTTAACATCTATTTTGTCATCATGTGCTTGGGCGAAAGGTAAACTTGAATGAAGATAATTGAAAAAACAGTTAAAAGATCTACAAATATACTTGTTTTAGTAGAATATACAAACATTATTAAAGACACTTTAGAACTACGTGTTATATTTGTAAGCAAAAATAACATTTCTTTTGTAATTACTTATTAAGTAATTGCATCCTTTTGATATGTTATAATCTGAATAACAAATTTGTGATAATTAGTTTTTTTTGTAAGTATACAATTTCGGAAATGTCAATTTAGGCAGACACAGTTTTTAGAATAGACTAGCTTAATACAAAATTAGTAGGTTTTTTATTTTTTTTTTTGCCAAAATTTATTTTGACAGCGTAGTCTCTTTTGAGTATTTTATATGTTTAAAAGATTTTTTTAATTGCATAACATTTTTGTATTGTGTTTTTTAGGATTGTTTTGGAACAAAACAATTTATTTGTAAAAAATTATTTTTTAAAAGCATTTGCCATTTATATGCCAATCAAATTTTTACTTGCAATTACAATCATTTGTAATTTTTTATTTATGTAATTTTGTGTTGTTAATTAATACAAAACTGTATACATATATTATGTTAGTGTATATATTGTTCACTAAATGTTTTTTTCCAACTTGGTATCCGCAAAAATACCAATTTAAAAAAAAAAAAAAATATTTTTGAAATTTTTTATTAGGTGTTTTTAGAAGCTCATGTAATGTTCTTGTCACAGAGTACCTCATTCCTAACACATTTTAAAAAATTTGTCCGGGTATTTGAACCACTGATCTTGTGTATTTGAGGCAAGTGCCTAAATAAAAAAAAATGTTTAATAACCATTCTTACAGTACTAACCAACATGTTTAATTTATATCTATAACTATGAGAAAAATATAACTTATATCAACTAAATATATGAACTTTAAACAACATATAGCAACAAAACATATCAACTATAAAATAAAAAAAAAATTATTATCAATTAACTTAACTAAACAAACACTTATTTAATCATGATCTACACTTATCCTAAACGGTAACGTAAAAATCTCATTTTAACAAGATTCAAAAAAGCATTAAATTGAAGTTTTACCTTTTGTGCCGAAGTTTTGAAAAAATTTTTTTATTTACCTATTGGGTTTAATTAATTGTTTTTTTGTCTACTTTAAAGTCAATGCAAATACTTTTCAAGTCGTATTTGGCTATGGAAGAAAAAGATAGAATCATAGTGTCGGATTTGCTAGGCAAATAAATCGTCTTTTCTCTACAAGGACTCAGACAGTTTTTAAGTATATAAGTTAAAGTTAAAGTTAGGTTTGTCTGGCGTTGTTCAAGCTTGGTGTCCGGATCAGTTGTTTTTTATACCCCTCTCTCTCTCCAAGGCCTCGCAAATAAAATTAGTCTAATCAGACCTTTGATTCATATACTGAAGCCCTTAATAACTGTAGAGGGAGTTACCCTCTAGGATTTTTTTATGAAAATTAATTTCAAAAAGTAATTATTTCAAATGTAACAAGTGGTCATGGCAAAGTAATTAGAGCGCTTGCTTTAGGAGCAAGAAATCCAGGGTTCTAAGCGTGATTTGACCATAATTTGGGCCATCAGTTAGAAAAAATGGTGAAAGTTTCTAGTTAAATGTTCTTCCGCAGTGCTCTGTGACTAAAGTTCGGTCTTCTAGGAGCACATAAAACAAAAATTTCAAAAAAAAAAAAGAAATTATTCAATTATTATCAGCTGTTTTTATTTAAATTTTTGAAACTTGTAATTTTAAATAGAATCTATTGTCATTTCATAAAAAACAACTATTTTACAAAAATCATTTTTGATTTGAAAAAAAAATTTAAACTAAGAATGCTGTCATTGAAGTCACTTAAATAATTGTTGATTTTAAAGAAAACTTATTTAAATTAGGTAATTTTATTGACTTATCAAAAGCATTTAATAATGTGAACCTCATCATCCTCAAAAATAAACAAAAGCACTTCGCGATAGTGAATAAAAACTTATATTTGATTGAAAGCTATTTTACCTATAGAAAGCAAATATGCATAATTTCCAATCTGTATATTTAAATGTATTATGTGGAGTCCCCCAATTATCAATTCTTGATCCACTCCTAGTTTTAGTATTATAAATGATTTGTAATGCATCCTGAAAACTGAAATAAGTCATTTATGTTAATAAATGATATCAAGAAATTAAATTCAGATATGAGTATTGAACTAAACAATCTTAACTAATTTAAAATAATAAATTAATTGTAAAAAAAGACATTTTGTAATGTATTTAGAAACTCTTTTTAATAAACAACTAAAGTAAAATATAACAATTCTCAAAACACCAGTATGTTAGTATGATGTACAAGTTCAAACGTCAGAATACAAAGCCTCAAACTGTACATTTTCAGGTAATTTATTGCTTTATTAGCTATAAAAAAAAAAGTACCTAACCATCGAAACTTTAAAAAAAAAGTAAAGCCTATATAAAAACATTTTTGCAGAGTTACTTACTTTAAAGAAGTATAAGAAAACGATGGATGTGCTTAAAATAAATGTTTATTAACATTTAACTTTTGTGTATTAATTCAAAACAAGTTTCCTCTCTTAAACTTTTTAAAACTATGCAATTTCTGAAGCAGTTTATATGTTAATAACATATAAACTGCTTCAGAAATTTGTATTTACATTGAATATAGCATTATATTTTACTATTTTATTATTATTAAGTTATATAAATTGCATATAATCATATTTGAGAATAAAGCAATGGATTTGTATATTAGGTTATATAATTGATAGTTTACAACATTTAGCCAATAATATAAAATTTATTGTGACTAAAATGTATACAGTAGATTTGTCAAGCATGAGCTTTAGTTTCATTTTTAGAAGATTGCATTTCTTATTAACAAATACTAACATACTTGCTACTCAAGCAAACTATTATCATTTGTTGCATTTAAAAACACTGTTGCAAATATTGCTATTTAGAAAATGAGCACCCTTCAACTGTAACTGTTTCTTTGTGCTCAAAAAACTTGCGTTTATATAAATTTTTATCCAACTTCTATTCTACCAACCATTTTATTTTTATTTTTTCACTTTTTTGTAGTTTCCAACAATTCTTAGTTTATATAATGCCAGAATTTCTAAAACAATATTCCTGAAAAAAAGTATATAAACAACTTACCATTTTCATAACAAGTCCATTCAACTTCAGCGTATTTACCAATGCCATAACAAGGATCACCAAATATTCCAATACTTGATACAATAATGCAACTATTTCTTTTGTCACATAAATTTTGAACCAATAAAGTGACGTCTTTATTACAGTTGTAACTGTTTTCAGGATAAAGAACTGGACAATTATTATTATTATTTCTACGACCAAAAAAAGCATTATTAATCTTAATCGATGTATTAAGTGGGCATTTTAATAACATGGATGCATGTTCGCATATTATGACTAAAATAAAGGAAAATATAAAGTTATATTCAGGAATAAACCTTTTTTAAAAAGTCTGAAATATTATACCAAAAATTTAATGCTAGATTTTCTTTACTTCAGCAAATTAAAAGAAAAGCAAAAGATATGAAATAATTTGTCCTATAGCTATTTACCTTATTATTAAAAAGACATTAATTGATCTTATCAAATTGAAGCTTATCTAATAGCTATTAAAAATATTAGTTTTTTAGAAGTTCCCATTCACGGTTGAAACAGTTAAAATAATATGGCGACCTTTTTAATGAGTCAAAAACAAAACTTAAAGTGGAAATAGCTTAATAAAATCATTAAAAAATTAGAAAAACTAGATTTCATTGCATTTTCTAATATTTTAAACGTCTATTCAAGTTTTTTTTTCAATAAAAAATATGTATTAATTTATAATTAAAAAGATATTAAAATATAAGAAAACTTTTATTGTTTTATTTGAAAAAAAGGTTTCCCTTAAAATTAATTTTTATGAAAAATTGCTATATATCATGTTCATAAAACTAGTAACTTTTTAAATCAAAAGCTTTTGATAGTATTACATACAGCTTTAAATAATTGGGCCTGAAATAGTCATAAAAAGAAAAGGCATGCAATAACAAGCAATTTTTAACCACACAAATATATACTTTATTTGGACAAGACTGTCAACGGATTTAACTGTTTTAATCATCAATTTCACCAACCAGGGTGATAATACTAAAACAAACTATGGAAGAGGCGACTAAAAAAACCTAAACAAAATTTTGAAAATGCAGAATGGAAAAAAAAACTTGAAAAATTTAAAATCAATCCTATTATGATAAACCAACTCATTTAACTTCGCAAAGTAGGGTATTTGATTGATTTAGTCGGCGACCAAAACTCAATTTTTTAGAACTTCTAAAATAAATTAAAAAGGTTAATTTAGCAATGCTAAATGGTTGGTGAATATCACAAACATAAAGTGACCGCAAATGGTTTTAACAACAAGCGGTAGGATATATACAAAGTTGATCATTAATTATTGTCTACGCCATTTCTTTTGGTCGCTTATTTTTTAAGCATTTATCAGCATCAAATAAGGTTTAATCAAAATATATTTCAAAGTGTTTTGTAATGAATTATAATGAAGTTGCTAAATGCAAACACATTTTAAAAGTTTTAATTAGTTTCTTTGTGATTATATATAAGTCTCTTGGTTTTGTAAAAACTCTTTTCTTTTTCTTGCTTTTTGCAATTTTCACTGCAAACTATAAGTAATTAGTAATATTTTTAAGCATTTCCAGGTTGCTGTTTTTTTATTAACAGATAGGCTAAGGTTTTGACTTCAATGATATGTAAAAATCACCTGCCATTTTTTGCCATTTTGTTCTCTGTATTTGTTTATTCACTCTTCCTGTTCTTAAGTGTATGATAGGAAAAGACCAGGGGGGTTGTTGTTTCTGTATAAATTATTTATTTATTTTTTATTTTTTTCTCTGTGTACTTTAAAAAAAGTAAATTATTAATTTTTTTTAAATAAAGGTTTACAATTAGTATTATATATTTTATCGAAACTATAAAATAATTTATTTAAAAAAAAAAACACTAAACTTCATGTTCAGGTATATTTTAATTTTAAACGGAGCTTATCTTAGGTTCATCTAATGTCACGAAAACGACCCGAAGAATGTTTTTTGATCTAATGCAGAGCCAAATTTTATCAAATATGAATGAGAAATTATTATTTTTTGAAAAATTACGTATTAGCAAAAGATAATTAGTCAGACGAACAAATAAAAGAAGTAAAACATAGTTTATCGCAGTTTAGTTACGAGTTAAAACAAAGATGGTCAATAGCAAAGAGGAATAAAAATTTGTTTTTAATAAAAAATAGTGATTAGCTAGATGGAAATATTGTAATACCTGCAGTACTGCATCAAGGGGGGTAGGCCAACAAAGAATTTTAAAGAATTAAGCGAGAGAAGCAAAAGTAGAAAAAAAGAAAACACAAAAACTTTGCGTGTTTTCTGTTTGTTCTACCACAAATTCAAAAACGTTGATTTATGCTGCTCAGGTGGAATTAGGTGTTACAGGAAAAAGAACTGCTTTAAAATCTTTAAAGGACATTATCCACTCCGCAAAGCGGGCAAGAATGTATAAGAAAGCATACTCTAGCGTTTTACAGGAAAAAAAGTCACAACTATCGGTATTAAGTGCACTAGCTATGTTTGTAGAAGCTGGTCTTTTCGGAAGATAATATGAAATTGTTAGAAGTTCTTGTAAAACATTATATCCTTGCTATAGTACCCTGCAAAAGGCAAAAGTAGATTTTATCCAAATAAGGAATCTTATTATGTCACTGAAACTTGTAATGCTGTCAAATTACAAGATTTAATGGACCATACCGTTATACGATTGGTCATCTATTTAGAAAAAGTGATACAAAATTTAAACAAAAAAGAAAGATGTTCATTAATATTAAATTGTAAATGGGGTTGTGACGGATCACAGCAAAATCAATATAAACAGATATTTCTGAATGATGCCGATTCTGATGCAAGTATATTTTAGAGCTCTTTTGTACCGCTTCAATTAACTTGTACTAAAAACAACAGATTGATCTGGCAAAATCCAACTACTTCTTCGCCAAGTTATTGTCGCCCTATAAGAATTAGATTTGTCAAAGAATCTAATGATATAACAAATGAAGAGATAAAACTTAAGAAGTTAAACATAATATGATGCTTACTATGGTTGATGCTAAGATGTGTAACGCAGCCACTAATACAGCTTCAACTATGAAATGCTATATTTGTGGTGCAACATCAAAAGATTTTAATAACTTGGCTATTGAAAAAGATGTCAAACCAGATAAACTGAAGTTTGGGTTATCAATTTTGCATGCCAGGATCCGAATATTTGAAAATTTATTGCATCTATCTTATAAATGGCCTATTAAAAAATGGCAAGCGACATCAAAAAATAAAAAATTAATTGTCAAACAAAAAAAAAATAGAAATACAATCAAATTTTAGAAAAAAAATAGGTTTAATTGTAGACGTATCTAAGCCTGGATTTAGTAACTCAAATGATGGCAACACTAGCCCACAACTTTTTGAAGACCCAGAGTTGGCAACTGAAATATTTTTTATAAATTATAACCAAATATATCGAGTTAAAGTAATATTAGAAACAATATCTAGTAAACATAAAATAGATGTCGAAAAATTTAGAAGATATACTGTAAAAACTGCGGATCATATGTCCAATTATACTAATGGTATCCGATGACCCCTACAATGCATAAAATCCTCATTCATGATTTTATTGTAATAGAACATGCTTTGCATCCTATTGGTCAGCTATTTAAAGAAGCAATTGAAGCACGAAATAAATACTTTTGTCTTCACCGTCAAAAAAATGCTAAAAAGTTTTCTAGAG
>NC_061170.1:19940965-20033465 GCF_022113875.1 Hydra vulgaris | reverse complement strand
TGGTCTGATGGCATTTTTTATAATTTTTTATGAATGTTTTTTTATAAGTTTTTAAAATGAGCTATCACATGTTCCTAGCAGTAGTGGTTAAAAGTATTTAAAAAAAGGCAAAATTATGGGTTTCTTAAAAATACTGAAAAAACCATGATTTATTTAGGTTTAAACTCCTTCCTTTAAAACGCAGTGAATAGTCTACTTTTTTGATTTAAAAAAATGTATTATTCATTTTACTCAAAAAAATTATTTTTTCTATTAACATTACTGTTGTAGTTCTTCAACCAATAAATAACTATTTATCGTTCTGTATATACAGAGAAGCTTTGCCGTTTTTTCTACACTCATCATGTTTCTTAACTTGCAATGAAGGAGCTCAAAAGTTAAAAAATTCTATCATTTCCAATACTCGAAGCTGGGGCATTCAACAGATCTTCAATATATCTATAACAATGTTGCAGTCTAAATATTTTAGAGACTTTCATTATTCTGTTTGTAAATAAAACAGATTTTAAAACAGATTCACTTAACAAACAACTTTAATCAAATTAATCAGATCTGGCTTTAAAATTGATTATTATTGGCAACAAAATTATTTCTTAAATTATCTTAAAAAGACATTGCAGGTCCATTTTCATTTCCAAAAATATAAGTATAAATATCTAGGATCTAGCTTGTTTCAATATGAAGTAAACAAGGAAGACATTAAAAATAGCAAGTTTCAATATTGTTTTTTTAATTTAATTGATAAAAATGATGACATACTTTTCAGGTCAATAAAAAGTTCAGCAATATCACTTATTTTTGTTTGATTTCCTTGCAGCATATCTACAGCGACTTCTAATGGTTTTAATGTTATTATCAAAGTCTAGCTGATCTGAGCATTAAAAATACTGGCCTTTGTAAGCCTATTCGACACTGACCTTTTCTATGCTTTTTTCTGTATATATCCGAGCTTTCCGGACCCATAAAATATGAGTCTTTGCCAAATCTACCATTTCTATATTACTCTACGCTGATGGTTTCTGTACCTTTTATTTGTTTACTGTAATATTATTACGTAAAATAACTCATTTTGAAAAATTGCTTTTAAGAGCAAAAAAATTAACATGCGCGCCCTTTCAGCATTTGTTGTTATCTTAACCGCATATCATTGATAGCTCAGTTGTTTAGTGCGCTGCCATCAGTGTCGTTATAAAGCATTAAAGACAAATGCAGCAAGTTTGAAATTTTTCAATCTTGCTGAACTTATAGCAAGTATTTCTTTTAAAAAAAGAAGTAGGAGATCTTTAGTTCTATTAGGTGATGATTTTCATTAAACTTAATGAGCTGTTTTTATTTTTTAATAAACATACGACTCTGCGAGAGAAAACTTTGATCCTTTTTGTATCGTTCATTTGTAAAATTTAGCTTTGCTTAATTAATGGACAATCCCTTAATTAAAATGTAAGATTAGGATTCAGCCAAAAGGTATTTAAAGCGAAAAAATAAAGAAGTGTAGTACTATTTTTTATGGTAATCTATATTCTGTCGTTGTTGCGCATTCGGTTTAGAATATTTAACGAGGGCGTTGTAAAATAGCTGTTAAACTACTAAATTTCTTTATTATATCAATACTAAATAATTTTAATTTAATTTAATTATTTAATTAATTTAATTAATTAATTTAATTTAATTTAATTATTCAATTAATTAATTATAATTTAATTTAATTATTTTTAAAAGTAATAAATTCAATAAAACAGTTTAATTTAAGTATAAAATTAGAATTATATTCTTATATGAAACAACTTTTTAAACACCCTTACTGTTTTAAAAGTTTTTAGCTGTATTAAAATTCCAAAAAACTTTATAAAATAAATAAAAAATTAAACATTTTAAACCGTTAACGTTGTTCAATTTAACTTGTTAACTTTAAAAATATTTAAATATTTGTAATAAAATAAAACATAAGTCAACGCTCCTTAGACTCGAACCATGGCAATCTTGTTCAGAAGCTCAGTGCTTACCATTTGGCCAAGCAGGCACATTGGGCATAGAAATTTGAAACCAAATAAAAATTGTTTTTAAGGATATAGATGCTGAAAATCAAAATATTATAAAGAGGTTGACACAATGCAGTTTTTAAATGAAAGTCAAACTGAAAAACTTGCAATAATAAAAATAGCAATATTATTTTATAACAGTACAGCAGAAATGATAAGATCCTAGAGCATTGTTTATAATAGACTATAAAACGTTTAGGAATCGCCCACAATTTTCTCAACGCTAAATTAATTTTTAGAAAAGATATCTTCAATTCTTTAGGATGGCAATTTTTATTAAACTTAATAAGCTATCTAGATATTTTATTTATACGACTCTGTGAGAAAAAACTTTGATCATTTTTGTTTTCTTCAATTGTGAAATTTAGCATTGCATAATTTATGCACGATCCCTTACTTTCAAGTTTAGATAAAAGATTAGCCAAAAAGTATATAAAGCCAAAAAATATTGGAGTACAATACTATTTTGATGGTTATCTAAATTCTCTCGTTGTCGAGCCCTCAGTTTTAAATGTTTAACGGGGCAACTAAAATAGCTGTAAAAGTTTAAAGTTCCTTATTTTATAAATAACAAAGTTTAACATTTATTTATTTTAAAAGTAAAAAGTTTCATAATATGCTTTAATTTAAATATAAAGTAGGAATTTTTTATTATGCTTTAACAAAAAACATTTTTAGAACCCCCATACTGTTTTAAAAAAGTTAAGGTCACCGCATGGCAAGTTCAAAACATCAGCTTGCTTTATTTTTTATTTTTTTGAAATGTTAAACAAAACAATTTTAAAGTTCTATAGATTTTATATTCTATATATAAACATGTTGTATACTTATTTTTCTTGCACAAACTCAATTTTGTTGTAAAAAAACTTAAGATGTAAAACTAAAATAACATAAGAATCTTAACCATGACACTTACGCAACAAATAAGCCTCCATTTTTTAACGTTTTTAGAACATTTACTTTTTTAAAAAATCTTTTTGTTTGTTAAAGTGTATAACATCGTATGTGAATCGATGTGTGTTTATAATCATTATAAAATTTAACAAGTATTTTGTATTTAAAAAAAATCTATAAAAAAAATAAAAAAAAAGTCTCAGGTGGTAGGACTCGAACCACAACTTTCTCATTGAAAAGTTTGCTGCGCTAACCACTCGGCAATGAAGGCACGTTGATCATCAACTTTTAAAATTATATAAAAGTTATTTTACCGGATATTGATGCTTCAGATAAGAAATTAAGAAGAGATTGACGCAATGCAGTTTTTAGGTGAAAACCAAACTGTAAAACTCTATATATGTTTAAGTATGTTTTAACATTACCCAACTTGTTACATTTAAATTGTTAAACTATAGAAATTTTTTTAAAGACTCTAAAAGATTTAAAAAAAAGAATAGCCGGTCTTTCGACTCAAAGCACAACTTTCTTGTTGAGTAGCTCAGCGCGCAAACCACTCGGCCATGCTGGCTATTCTTAGGTCATGAAATCTCGCATTTTATCACAAAAGTTAGGTTCTCATGACTTTAATCTTTAATTGTATCAATAATAAGTGCAAGTCTGTAATTTCATCACTTTTGTATGGTTCAGACTTTGTAACCTTACCTAAAGACAAAGCTGAATTGTTTGCTAAGAACCTTTCATTAATATCATCTCTTGATTCCACTAGTTGCGTTCTACCTGATATGGCCGTCAAACAGGTTGATCCACTGCTTGACATTCGTATCACTCCAGCTTCTATATCTAAAGTGATTTCCTGCTTAGATTTTTCTACAGCTTGTGGCCCGGAAAACATACCTGTTATAGTTTTGCAAAAGTGTTTTCCGGAGCTATTGTCTATCCTTTCAAAACTATTCAACAAGTGCTTATCAGAGTCTTGTTTCCCAGCCTGCTCGAAAGCAGCACCTGTTATCCCTATTTAAAAAAATTCTGGATAACGATTGCATTCGTCTAACTACTGTCTTATAAGTCTTCTTCAAATCATAACCAAGGTTTTTTAATCTTTAATTAACAAACACTTAATCTCTCATCTTGAATCTAATAACTTACTTTCTGATCATTAAAATGGATTTCGATCTTCTCGTTCTACGGCTGATTTGCTAACAGTAATAACCGATAGGTTTTATCGTATATCATATAAAGGTAAAGAGGTTAACGACATCGCTCTTGCATTTCTAAAGCATTTGATAAAGTTTGTCATTCTGGTCTTCCCCATAAACTATCAACCTACGGTATATCTGGAAACACCTTAAAGATTATTAAATCCTTCCTTTCCAGTTTTATTTTAAAAGTTATCCATGATCGACAGCACTCTTCTTCTTATTCATTATTCGCTGATGTTATCTTTTCATGATAAGAAGACAACTATCTCCGATTGCTTGGAGGGGGCATTTAAGTTTGAATGGGATCTCACTTCTGCTACAGCATGGGGCTCACAGTGGCTGGTAAACTTTAATTCAGATAAAACTTAATTTTTTTCAGACAATCGTTGTCGTAATGTTTTAATCGTCCTATATTTATGAATGGTAATGTACTCGATGAGTCTTTTACCCTTTATCTTTCAGGATTAACTCTTACTTCTGATCTCTTTTGGAAACCATATATCAAATCCGTTGCAAAATTAGCGTCTGCTAAAGACGCATCTCTTTATTGAGCTTGACACTTTCTTACTCTGGATTCTATTCTCTGTCTCTATTAATCTCAGATCTGGCCTTGTATAGAATAATGTTCCCATATCTGGGGCGGATCTTCTAGAGACGCCCTTTCTTTTTTAGACAAGGTAAAAAAATGCATTGTCAACATAATTGGACCTGCTCATGCAGCTAACCTTCAACCGCTATCACATCGTTGTAATGTTGCTTCTCTTTCTCTTTTCTAAAAATACTATAAAAGTACGTAAAAGTCTCACCTTCGCTTTATAAGAAAACGTGAGCATGTTTGCTCACGTTTTCTTATAAGAATCTTTTAAATCTTTAAAAAAACCTTTAATTTTTATTTTTACTTCGTAATTGTTTAAAAAGCGAATAACAATATTTATTTGATAGTTATTTTAATTTTAGTGCTATAGCTTATCATATATTGTAAGTTTCAAATTCGAATTTATCTTTATCTTTAGTTTTAAAGTTTATATTTATTTTAATGTAATAAAGTTATACATTTACTTTGTTGTTTAAATAAAATGTTGCTTTATAAAAAAATTGTATTTGATTTTCTTAGTCGTTGTGAAATTGCAGTCTGTTTTTTTCTGCACAATTACATAAGTTTCAAAGTGGAGGAGCACAATAGTCAATCTCTAAATAAAGTCTTCTATATCTTGAATAGGTAAAAAGATATCTCCTCTATTTAATAAATTAAGGAACTACCCTTACCAAATATGCATTTTGAGAAGTTAGAGAAGACAGAGGAAAATACATAACTACATCTACAAATAAAAAAGGTATTAGAATGTATATAGTTTTTTTTATATTCTTTTAATCATCCAATTTTTAAGTTTTGTTTGTAATTAAACACTTTTCTTTTAAAAATACCAAGTTTCTTTCCTTTTAATTTTAGTTCAATTAAAAATTGAGTTCTGTTTACTGAGATTTTTGTTGAAACAATGTTTATATATAGAATATAAAATCTGTAGAACTAAAAAGTTTTTTGGTTTGCATTTTAGACAACAAAAATTAAAAGCTGATGAACTTGCCAAACGGCGGCCTTAACTTTTTTTTGAAACGGTAAGTGGGTTTATAAAGTATAGTTTTTTTAAGAACCTAGTTAAAATCAATGGAAAAACACTCGAAATGTTATCGATTGGTTTAATGCCTTAAAAGATAAACATATTTATAAAATTCTAATTTTTAACAGCATTAACTTCTACCCTTCTATTAGTGAGACATTTCTAAAAAACTCTTTCAGTTTTGTGAAGCAACACCTAACATTAAATAAAGCGAATATATCAATAATTTTTCATGCAAAAAAATCTATGCTTTTCCATAATGATAATAAAGCAATCATATGATTTTTTTGATGTTTTCATGGAAGCGTTCAACGGCGCAGAGATTTGTGAACTAGTAGGAATTTTTCTTCTATTGGAAATTTTAAAACTTTGGAACAAGTTTGATGTTAGTTTATACCGTGACAATGGATTGGCAGATATTAGCAATAAAAGCGGCCCTCTAATAGGAAAAGTTAAAAAGCATATTGTCGAAATATTTACATGTAATGGCTTACTGATTTCTATGCAATGCAACATGAAAATTGTCAACTACCTCAACTTACTCTAAATCTTTGTGACTGCATTTTAAACCTTATTTCAAACCTGATATAAAGTTAAACTATATCCATGCTGATTTATACCAACCGCTAATTACACCAAAACAAACACCACACTCGGTTGAACATAGATTGTCTACAAATTCTTCTAAGAAATAAATATTTCAACATACTATTCCTCTATATAACGAAGCTTTATTAAAGTCTGGTTATAAATGGACTGTAACATTTAATCCTAAAGCAATACCAACTCAAAAACGGAACGGAGCACGCAATACCATTTGGTTTAACTATCCATTTAGAAAATACGACAGCATCAATGAGGAAAAACGTTTTTGAAATTAATTGACAAACATTTTCTTTATTATACAAACTGCATAAAATCTTCAACAGAAACACAGTCAAAGTTAGCTACAGTTATATGCAAAGTGTAAAATCAATTATAAATTCGCACAACACATAAATTTTATGCAACGATAAAAATCCTAATCAAGTAACTGTAACCAATTTTAATCGTGGTTCATCTCCTAATAAAAAAGCCTACATTGGTGTAAGTGAGATTTCATTTAAATTAAGATACGCCAATCACGTTAAATCTTTTAACATTTCTAAATACAAAAATGATACTGACCTCGCAAAGCAGGATGGAAGTTAAAAGAAGCTGGTTTAGTTCGTATAGTTAAGTGGAAAATTTTCTGGCGATGTAAAGCGTATAATTCAACATCCAAATATTGTAAATTATGTTTCACCGAAAAATATGAAATCCTAAATATTAGAAATAATAATCTACTGAATAAAAGGAATGGTATTGTTTCTAAGTGCAGAAATAGAAATAGATTCTTTTTTTCTGAAATGGCACTGACAATTAGAAAAGATGTTTTTTCCATATCATTATGACAATTTTATCAATAAGATGATAATGTGCATGTTTACCCTGAGTCGTTGGGTAAACATACGCCTTGAAATCAAATCGTTTAAAAAATGTAATTCTTAATGAAAACTTAACTTACTGACAACATTATAAAATTATAATATTTTTCAAAATTTTTGTAAGGAAAATATTTTTGTAAGGCAAAAAGGTTAGATTTTTCTCTGCATTTTTAATGATGCAATTTGCATACGGGGTAGCATGCTGGGTTGCCCAACCTGGTCTAAGCGTGAGTAAATGATCCTTGTCTATTTATGCTGGATTGCACAACCGTGATTTGAGCGTGAGCAAATGGTCCTTAAAATTTAAAAAGTTGACAAGGTGCATCTTTTTTTTTGTCGATAATGATATTTAAATTTATTTAACCTAAAGAGTGTGTTTGTTTTTATAAAACAAACACACTCTTTAAATTTCCTTTTAGATATTAGCATTGTGGTTTTTCGATGTAAGATTTTTGACGTTATACACACGTAAAATCTTGTCACTAAAACTTCTCAAATATCAATTTAACAATAAAAGGACAAGTCACTAGACAGAAGGTTATTTTTAAGATCAAATCAATCTATTTAGTCTTATCCTCACACATTCATAGTTTAATTACAATAATCATCATCTAACTAAATTTGAAGCAATCATTAAAAAAAATAGTTTTTATTTGGTAAAAAACATTAAATTTATTATTGATATAAAGTTATAAATTATTGTTTATTATTTATTTAAATAAAATAAACAACCAATTATCTAATGCTTCTTATCTCTAATATAAAAATAAGATTAGATTGTTTAGAGTAATTTTTTGTCAAGTGTTGTTATTTCAATCAAAAATAATTAAAAAACAATACAATCAATTATTTAGCCAATGAAAAATTATTTTTCAATGTCTAAATAATTAAATCAGACATAAATGCGTTTTCAAGATTCACTTCCTTACAACAACTGAATGCAAAAAGACTGATAATTAAATAATAACGGAGTTTTGGATGCGCCATTTTAATTCATGGGAGTCGAAATACTCTTATTGCGACAATCTACCATCCTAAATGCCAACAGATCAATGAAATTTGATGTTTAAAAAAATTGATGGCCGCATTGACACAGTAAAAAAATTATGAGTTGCTTGGCTCTTGTTATGAATGTCTTGATGCAAGAACTTTTTCGTAAGTTTTATAAACAGTGTAAAACTCATTTTGTAAACGCTAGAATGATTGTGTAACAGTACGGATTCATCTTTATCATAATCAAGAGATTTAATAACTAATTTTTTTTTTTAAATTTTAGATGCATTTAGGCTTAATTTAGTTTACATTATCTAAAAAAAATTGGTGAAACGGAGCTGGTAAAAACCTCTGCATATGTTATGTTGCAACGTTGCTAGTTTGGTAGTGTCAAAAATAAACATGTATAGGAATATATGTTTACTTTTGACAGGAAAATATTACTGGAAATTATTACAGAAAATCTTCTATTTGTAAAGTTTTTATGTGTAATTGTAATTTTGATTTATACATTTAAAATGCTAACTCTTTTGCCCTAGTTTGTTGTGGTTGAAAAAAAGATTTTATCGTGCATTAGATGGAGGCGGTGAGGCTAGGGCTATTGCTCTCGACATATCTAAAGCTTTCGACAAAGTTTGGCATGCTAGTCTTCTCCATAAGCTTGCTTCATATGGTGTTTCTAGGAAAGTTTTTGAGATTACCAAATCATTTCTTTCTGACCGGTTTATTAAAGTCATCCTTAAAGGCCAACACTCTTCTTTATTTCCAGTAACTTCTGGGGTTCCCCAAGGTTCCATCCTGGGCCCTGTTTTGTTTCTTATCTACATAAACGATCTTCCTGACAACCTTTCATCTAAAGTAGCTCTTTTTGCTGATGACTCAACTTTATACTCCTGTCTTGACAAAAAGTCTTCTCTTTTCGATCGCCTAAAACAATCAGCTGATCTTGAATCTGATCTCACTTCAGTAATAGATTGGGGTTCACAGTGGCTTGTGAATTTTAACTCTAAAAAAACCCAATTGCTTACTGCAAACAACTACCGTAATATGATCAACATTCCTATATTAATGAATGGCGATCCTCTTACTGAGTCGTCCTCTTTACGTCTTCTTGGATTATCGCTTACTACTGACCTTTCATGGAAACCATATATACAATCGATTGCTAAACTAGCTTCTGCTAAGGTTGCTTCTCTTTATCGTGCTCGCCATTTCCTTAATTCTGATTCCATTCTCTACCTCTACAAATCTCTTATTCGTCCCTGTATGGAATACTGTTGTCATATTTGGGCTGGTTCTTCTAACGATTCACTTTCTCTTCTTGACAAGGTCCAAAATCGCATTGTAAATGTTGTTGGACCTGGACTATCTGCTAAGCTTGAACCTCTTTCCCATCGTCGTAAAGTTGCATCTCTTTCTCTTTTCTACAGATACTATCATGGTCACTGCTCAAAGGAGTTATCATCTCTAGTTCCATCAACTAAAATTCATTCTCGTTTTACTCGTCATTCAGCTAAGTCTCATTCGTTTACTGTATCTGTCCCTGCATGCTCTAAAAACTTTTATTCATCTAGTTTTTTTCCCCGCACTTCAATCCTTTGGAACTCTCTCCCATCTTCATGTTTTCCTGACTCATACAACTTAATAGTGGTTGCTTGCAGCCTTGTTGAGAGTGAATGCAAATAAAAAAAAAAAAAAAAAGGTTACGAAATAAAATGATCAGGATACGATTGTAGAAGATGATGTTGCACAAGAACATGTGCATGATAAGCAAGCGATAGACGCTACGCTAGGAAGATTTTTGGGAATGCATAAACCAGAGAAAACACTGATTCAAAATATTTGTTTATGAGTTTATCAATTTTATTAGTAACCTTTAATTTAATCTTAATGTAAAATTATATTTTGCAAATGAGACTTAATATAAAAAATATCCGATAGAAATTGTTACTATAAAGTTTCCTTTTCAAAATGCTTAATCAATTAGTTTTTTTTAATTATCGAAGCATAAACAAGTAAAGTGCACGAAAATGTTTTTTCTAATTTCCCACTATAAAACAACATTTTACAAATGTTTATAACTTTATATATAGTTTTATAATATAAAAGCATAGTATAAGTAGTATAGTATAAACATTAAAAATATTGAAGTAGTTATAAAGAATATAATAAATAATACCAGATCTTTTATAACTATATCTTATTTATAAATTTCATTAATTTTATAGCTATATCTTATTTATAAATTTTAAGACCTATTTATGATTTGAAAAACTTAGATTTCCCACTAATGGCATAACAACGTCAACAAGATTAGTTGATCTGGTTGGACCAGACTCGTTGTTTATCTTTCACAACCTTTAATTGAAATCAGATTTCTTGATGCATTTAATTTCATTGATGCACAAATATCAGTTTGTAATTGGTCAAACTTACCTTATTTAATGCATTATTAGTTAACCGGAATATCATTAACATTGTCAATGACTGTGTTGAAAGTTAGCGCTTATTACTTTTATAAAGTTATTACGCAATTTAAATTTATGTAAGTTTTAATAAGATTGAAACCAATTACACTCAGCTCCTCGGATTTCGTAATGTTTAAGTTTAATAGTTAAATTGGTAAGAATAACAGTATCCAACGCCATTGGTAAGATAAAAACACTACTACAAAATGACCAGTATCCAGTACTTCTTTTAGTTTTTTTTATTCACTTATATTAAAGCATGATATGTTTAGTATTTTAATCAAAATTCAAACTGAAAATCATTTCAATAGTTAAAGGAACTCAAAAATATGTATAATATCGAATACAATAGTTTTTCAATTAGGTTGCAAATGTTAGACTAAACTAAAATTGATCTATAGTTAGTACATTAGAGTTTTGAGCAATTATTATATACTGGAATGACACAAAATATTTTCAAAATGTCAGGAAAAATTCCATTCAAAATGGTGATATTAAATAGCTATCAGGATATGAAAAAATTCAGAATTAAAATAAAAAGATTTTAATTCTGAATTTTTTTTCAAAAGAAAGTTTGTTCGAATGTTGTTAGAATCTATTGATTTTCTAGGTTTTAATTCAGATATAAGTGCTGAGATTTCAAAATTGTTTGTCAAAGACATTAGTAAACTATGAAGAAATAGATGTTTATGACGGATGTCTAACCATTTGTAGCAAATGTAAAACTAGTGAATTTTCAAATTAAGTTTATAAGCTTCATTAGTGAAAAAATTGCTGAATTCTTTGCAGATTAGAGTTGGTTCAGTTATGTATGTTTCTGATTGTGCTACAAATATCGCAAAAAAAACAACAAAAATAAACAAAAATGCTGTTAAAGAAACTTGTAATCTTCTAGTAAAAAACTTTAATTATTTTAGACATTAATTGAGAAGGGTTTAAGCTAAGTTATTCTCTTTCTTGTAACCTCGTGTTAACTAACTAAAATCCGTAACAAAAACTTTTACAATCCAAAAATGTATAATCAAGAAAAACCAGATAAAAACGGTAATAAATAACAAAACCCGTATATAATAAAACACTTTTAACATACACCCCTATGTTGACTTGGTCAACTAATAATATAACTCTTTTTAAACGCCGCAAATTTTCGCCTGCTCTCGCTGCCTGTCTGATCGGCCGCTTACAAATTGACCTGCACGTTTCATCAGTAGCAATTACACCTAGTTCATTTTCAGATGATCTACTATTTTTATCTTTATTCATTTTGTTTGATTTGTTGGTAATTTCAAAAGGTATTAATTTTTGAATAGGTCGGAAACATGTTGTTCTAATTCCTTCTTTGGATAAAACTTGTAAACGCGCACCTCGTACTTTTCCATCAGCTCCTCTAATAAGTTCCAAATCTTTACCCATACGCCATTGACTTCTAGGGATCTTGATATCATCTCGAATAAGAACTACATTGTTTAATACTAGCTGTTTGGTGTATGAAGTTTTACTTTTTACGTATAAAAAGTATTATTATACAATAAGTAACACGCAAGAAATTCCAAGGAAGAACATTGTTACCACATAGCAGGCCAGATTTTTAAGTTCATGAAGATAAGAAGTCACCACCTAGCAGGCGTTGTTTAAGTTCATAAAGATAAGAAGTTGCAAACCTTCTCCAAAAATTAAATATCGTTGTTTTTATAAATATAGCTCTTTACGAAATATCATTATATAGTAGACTAATTCCATTCATTTTATTAACAACATTTCGGCCTTCATAAGAGCTTAAAAGCTCTTATGAAGGCCGGAATTTTTATGTCAAGTGTCAGTTCAAGATGGATTGCTCGACTAGACGCGCAAGTCAATAATAAAACATAGACCTTACAGGCAGCACCTGTATTAACTGTTTTTACAAATAAAGGTCCTGCATAATCTAAACCAGTTGCTTGAAAGGAATATAAATTATTAACTCGAAAGTCAGATAAATCTGGCCTGCTAGGTGGTAACAATGTTCTTCCTTGGAATTTCTTGCGTGTTACACATTGTATAATAATACTTTTTATCGTCGATCGTCCTTTTATTATCCAGAATTGAGATCGTACTTTATTCAACGTCGATTCGATTCCATGATGCAAAACTTGTTCATGACTTTAAACTTTAAATTCATTTTTCTCTTTATTCATATTTAACAAAAATTCTGGTCCTTTAAACCAATGTCCAAAATCATCAAAAGTACTTATTCGAGTAGGAAAATCAGCTGGGTTTAACTCCCCATTAATATGATTCCATTTTTCTCTATCAACCACTTTTCTAATGGCATTCACTCTAATCTCCACCCATGGTTTCCACGTTCTTTCCTTACCCTTAATCCAATACAATGCCACTTCTAAATCACACCAGCAACTTACATCCTCAAAGTGCACTCTTCCCTTCAAAACTCTTAACACTTTCTCTAAAAGTCGGCTCAGTAACACACAACCTAATAACTCTAATCTAAGTATACTTAATTCTTTTAAGAGTGAAACACGTGACTTTGAAACTAAAAACTTCCTATTCACTCCTAAACTTGTTTCTACAACTAGATATATAACAGCACAATAAATTAATTTAGATCTGTCACAAAATCCATGCAATGAAAACGCTTACTACAGGATCAAAGAAAGATGCTGCCATCTTAAGATTATTTCTTCTAGTAATTTTTAGCATCCTTGCATTTTTAACAAATTCTTCAAACTCAAAAACAAATTCATCTTTTAATATAACCCACTCAATTCCTAAAATTTTTATAAAATTATTATTGTTTTCATTTTTAATAATTTCACTTTCAAAAATTTTTAAATCATCAACTTATAGATTACATTTTGAGTTTTCACTTTGATTTGTTTCCTTTTTATTAAAATAATTTTGTAATTCGTGATCATTTGTAATCTATTTTCTTAATTCGAATCCTGCATCTAAAAATATACATTTAGATTTTTTATAAAGCATTTTCCCTTCTGAAATTGTTTCACAGCCAGAGGTCGTCAACATAAAGATCATCTATTAATCTTTCAATAAATTTTTCATCATGTTTAATGTATTTATTTAGATGGTGTTTTAAAGTGGCATTCAAAAGAAAATGACTGCTAGTTAAACCAAAAACAACTCTAAGAAATCTATATATAATTAGTTTAGCATCCTTATCCGTATTCTCTCGTACCACAAGAACCTTAAGTAATCTCTTCAAGAGAGATTTCAATGTTTAAGAATGCTTGTTTTATATCAGCAATTATCCCTATAGCATTAAACCTAAATTTTAGTAAAACATCAAACATTTTGGATAATAAATTCGGACCTGAATACAACTAATCAATTAAAGACGGTCCTGTTGTCGAACAGGACGCATCGAAATCAGTTCTAATTTTTGTAGTACCCTTATCTCTTCGAATGACAGGCCTATGAGGCAACTAATGCACACACCCTGGTTCTTTGAATATATCAGACTCAATAACTCTTTCTATTATATTATTCTTTTCATAGTCTTTAAAAATTTGATTATATTCCGTAACCAGTTGTTTATCATTTAATCTTACCTTTAAATTAGCCAGACGTTTTTTACAAATATTATAGTTATCAGGTAAAAAATCATGATCAGTTTTGAATGGTAACTTTGTTATATATCGTTTCCCGTTATGTGTGAGATCTCTTTCAAACTGATACATCACACAACTCTTAGGAGATTCTATGGTTTCAACAGACCAAAATTTATTTAGATCTTTCCTAAGCTCATATATTTCACTCTAAACCTCACAGTGCATTGAATGACTTGTAAAAACTGTTTTTGTGGTATTTTTTGTACTTTTTTCCAGAGAAATAGGACCACTTAATACCCACCCTAAGATTGATTTACTAGCTACTAGACAACCTATTGGACTTCTTACGATTCTTCCAGTAATAAAACTATGATAAAGTCTATACCTACTAAAACATCAATATGGAAATCAAGAGACCCATCATCATAATCAGCTAATGAATATTTGGATAATTGTTTAAATTAATTACAAGCTAATGACATGTTTTGCCCTTGCAGAGAGCTACAAATAACAGGTACATAAAGCTTCCATATAAACACTGGGATCAGTATATTTATGTTTGACCTTAAATCGAACAACATTTGATAATTGCAATGTTTGTTCATTATATTTTCCCAAATGTTTTTTTTATAATTTTCTCTTTCCTAATAGTTTTTAAATTTATTCGTTTTTTAATATTTTCACTTATATATGATCGTTGGCTTCCACTATCAAATAAGATTCTTTCCTTTAAAGACTTATTTTCTGAAACTGCACTTATGTTTGCCCGAGCTGTTTGCAAGAAGAAAGTTTGTTGGGAAATGTTATGTGTTGCATGCTTAACAAAAGTGTTTTCTTTTTCACACAAGGAAATATGATGCTTTTTTTGAATTTACTACAAATATAATTTGCTTGACAATTCTAAAATATGTGATTCGTTCTAAGACAATTAAAACATCTACCTTGCTTTTTTAAAATTTCTTTTCTGGTTGAAAAATTTGTCACGTTTTTACATTCCCAGGGGTTGTGATTTTCTGAACAGTATATGCAAAGATAATTATAATTTCTTTTGTTTTGATAATCACTATCAAATGATTTTGGAAAAACTTTTTTGTAATTATTATTAGAGTTTTGATTATTGTTCTGTGAATATAATCCTGCAGTTGTGAATAACTGACTATTATTTTTTCTGTTTTCAACATTTCGACTATTAGTTGAACAACACTCTATTACATTTAGTTCTTCTCGAAAATATTTTAATAATAAATATATAGTCCAAACTTCCCCACCAAATTTCCTTTAAATTAATAGAACTAAATCATCTGGTATTTTTTTTAAAAAAATAGTAATCAGAAGACTTCCATATGTGTTGGTTTCAACTTTTAATGATTTCAAATTTCGAACACTTGCCTCTATATCATTATAAAGTTTTCTTAAGCCATCAACATTATAACTATTTTTTTACTTTCACAAGTTATAATAATAAATCCATGTTTGCAGAGATTAAAATTTGTGGGTTACCATACCGTTTAGTCAATAAAGAAACTGCTTCACTATAATTTTCTGAAGATAAGGTTAAACCACAAATGGTAGTCAATGCTCGGCCTCCTAAATATTTTTTTAAATAATTGAAACGATCAATATCATTTAGGTCATGATTGTTGTGTATGGCAACATTAAATTTGATTAAAATTGATCCTAGAATGTTTGCCATTCTAAAAAATTACCCTTAAAAATTGGAAGTTCAATTTTTGGCAATCTGCAATTAATTTTATTTTCAGAACTCTGTTCAGAATTATTATCAAACCCTAATTTTAAAGATTCTAACCTTTATTTTAGAAAGTATATTGTGAAATGGATCAGTTATGTCAACACTCGCTAAAACATTCTCCTCAACCTCATTTGGATCAAGTATATTAATTATTTCTTCATCAATATTATTTAAATTTGTATAAAAGTCACTTAAACTATTTTTTAAAGCTATAAACCTAGACTGTGAGGTGTCAGAGTCTTTTAACGCCTGACTTATTTCTACAACATTTTTTTTGAATAATACTTCTTAGTGCTTTCCTTTTAGCTATCTTTCTACCTAAAATTGCTGCCATAACTTATATTCTACTACTACTATAAAAATGTATAACTTATAATCTAATACTACTTTACAGTCTCTATACAGTTTTTCACTCGCTCTTAT
Source organism: Hydra vulgaris (assembly GCF_022113875.1). Classification (NCBI taxonomy): domain Eukaryota; kingdom Metazoa; phylum Cnidaria; class Hydrozoa; order Anthoathecata; family Hydridae; genus Hydra; species Hydra vulgaris. Next base: position 20,017,048 of record NC_061170.1, on the reverse strand, counting down.
ACACAATAAACACAATGAGCAATAAAAATATGTAAACAACAACAAATTCACTATCAATCAACAAAAGCAATACGTTATTTCTTACTAACACGCTTGTTTACACAACTCAAATCTTACACCGAATTAAATGTACAAGACTTTTGTAAGTGAAATCGATTCTTTTTTTTTTTTTCTATTTGAGTACAATTGGATAAATATTTTTCTTCTGGCAATATTCTTTGTTCAGATTTCGTATTTTGCATTGGACGCCATGTAAAAAACTTTAATAATTTTAGACATTAATTAAGAAGGGTTTTAGCTAAGTTATTCTTTTTCTTGTAACCTCGTGTTAACTAACTAAAATCTGTAACAAAAACTTTTACAATCCAAAATTGTATAATCAAGAAAAACCAGATAAAACCGGTAATAAATAACAAAAGCTGTATATAATAAAACACTTTTAACACTTCTTTAAACATTGTAGAAACTACTGTACAGGTTTATGGTTGTTCATTTTCTGAATACAATAGAGATTTTACTGCAATATCAATTGACTTAAAACAATATATAAAACTCTTAGTTGCGAGCCAATGATATAATGATTTAAAACTTAAAGAAAGTATCCGTATTGGATTTGAAACTTGGAGTCATCATATGTATGTAAACTAATTTATTGTGAGATATTCGGGGTTTGTTCCGGTTGCTCAGCTAATGGCACGGATAAAAATAGCTGCACAAAGAATATTTAGTCATTCTATTTCACAAAACAAACTATTGTATGTTGACCATAGTTTATTTTGAATAGTGATGGCAATTGTAAAAGATATTCTTATGTTAAAGAAACTTGTTCTGGTATAACGGTGTGTTAGCTGGAATGTGTTGGGAATGTACATATAGGTAGTAGTTTAAGAACTGAGAAAAAAAAAATTAAAGGAAATTGAGGCAAAAGCTAATTAACAAATACTCTAATTGACAATAAAAAAATAATAATAATAATAATATGGAATAACTGATACCCATAATGTCAATGATTTAAAATGTATAAATTTGGCTTGAATAAAATGCTTGTATAAATGATCAGCTGGAAAAAATTGGCATGCTCATTTCCCTGACGAAATCAGTAGCTGGTATTGTTAGAAATAGAATAGATGCCAATCTTTCATTATTAGTAATCTACAAATTTTAATCAAATGTTTATTGCATCTAGTTGTAGTTTTGGAAGTATCATATTTTATGTAAAAGTTTTTTAAGGGGTCTTATAACTAAAACCAGTATAAATTTTTTTTTTTTTTTTCAGTATTAAAGATTTGATATAAAAAAGCAGCGCTTTGACATTCAGAAAAAAAAAATGCAACAACAGAAGGTGAAAAAGAATACAAACACTGCAATTACCTTCTAATTTAATTATATTCAAGTCTATATTTATAGAAGTTTATTATATGTATTTATTAGAAGCCATTTTAAAAAGAGAAGAAGTTTTAAAATGTAGCTTCTAAAAGGCTTTAAAAAATCACGGTTCCAATGTTTTTTGAATGGGAAAAATTGAAAGCTCCAATAAAGCTGTTGTAAGTTAGTAAACTTGTAAGTTTCCTGAAAACTTTACATTTAAACCAGAAGCCGGTCTGATAATCATTTAACTTGAAAACAGTTTTACATTTGTAACGCCAACGCTTTATAATATAATATAATTAATATAAGCTTATAAACTATTTGCACCTATTTCACTTTATCATATAACTATATATATATTACTATATGTTCTTTATTCACTATATGTATTTTTAAATATTATATCTTCTTTTTTGACTAATTGAGGGTGTTTTTACATTTAATTGATACATCTTCTTTTTTCTCTATTTTTATTCTTAAATATTATATCTTCTTTTTTACTATTTTTTTTTTCCTAAATTTTTTACTTGATTTATTAATCATATATTACCATATATTATTGTTATGATCTGTAGGGACTCTATGAAAAGATTAGATTGGTATTTTGCCATCCATATCTTCTTTGAGCCCCTGACTGTTTATTACTTGTACATTTGTAATTATATTTTATTTTTGGTGAAAGAAAGTTGTAATTTATATAAACAACCAAATGAAATAAAATTAAAAATAAATAAATAAATAAATATATAATATAATATAAGCTTATAAATTATTTACACCTATTTTTTAAGGTCAAGGATATAAAGATACAACTTTGCATTAATATACTTTGACATTTGCATCAGCCTAAATTTCAAAAAGGAGCAAGAAATGCAAAAAAACAGCTATTTTTGTGATATGATTGACTGAGGCATTTGAGTTAGCCAAAAAATAGTCTTAAAAAAATATTATGTGAATATCTATAACTTGAATGGTCGTTTATGTACACATTGAAGGTATAGATAATTACATATTGATCGTGTACGCATTTAGAATAAAAATAAGCCAACAACTAAGGTAATGAATAAATTAATGAAATTTTTCAGAATAGTCAAATAATAACTATTTAAATACTCTAATCTAATTAAAAAAATTACATTCGTAAAATGATTTTCATAAAAAACAACAATGCAGCAAACAAAATATAAAAATGCTCGTTAAATATTTTTTTTACAAAGCTTACTGGATCATTATTTCAATAAAATTTTAATTAGAACAATTATTATCTATATTAACACAGCAATATCTATTTTTATTTTCTCACGTAAGTTTTTAATAAAGTTGTTAAACCTAGTTCTGAGTTTTAACTTTTTTCTAAATTTTTATTGCAACAATTTATTATTCGCAACCAATATAATCGCAGGCACGTTTTCATATCTAAAAAACCTCTTACTTTAGAAAAAGCACCAAGAATACCTAAAAGAAACTTGAAAAAACATATAAAACGAGTTGAAACTACACCCTCTCCGATGTCAGCATTATATATTTACATAAAAAAGTCATAAAAGTAGAATAAAATTTATTATAATTTTTTTTAAATTCTTATTTTACAGCAAAAATTTTAAAAATAAATCCAAACACAAAGTATATTTACATTTGGCAAATTATATATAAATAAATATAAATAAATGCATACATACATACAAACATATCTATATATATATATATATATATATATATATATATATATATATATATATATATATATATATATATATATATATATATATATATATATATATATATATATATATATATATATATATATATATATATATATATATATATATATATATATATATATATATATATATATACATATATATATGTACATATATATATATATTATATATATATATATATATATATATATATATATATATATATATATATATATATATATATATATATATATATACATATATATATATATATATGAATATATTTACATATATATATATATATATATATATATATATATATATATATATATATATATATATATATATATATATATATATATATATATATATATATATATGAATATATTTACATATATATATATATATATATATATATATATATATATATATATATATATATATATATATATATATATATATATATATATATATATATATATATATATATATATATATATATATATATATATTTTAAAAAACAACATTTTTTGAAAATAACTGTTGGAATCTACTAAATATGTTGTACAAAATAAAAAACACTAGATTTCAAAAGTTTTGAATAAAAAAATAATTCAAGAGGTTGCTACCGAGTCTCGAACATTAAAATGTTCTCTAATGTTTTTAAATAAAACGTTTTTTAAAAGAATTTTATGTTGCGTCTTAAACGAAGCAAAACTATAAAAAAATTTCAAAAACATTTATGATTTTATTATTAAATTTTAGAATTAAGTAAACAGAAACTTATATTATTAAACTGAACGTATTATGTACAACAGACTTTATAAATATCTATCTGAAAATAAAATTTTATATAATAATCAAAACGGTTTTAAAAAAAATCATTCTACTGACCATGCAATAATTGAATTGGTTAAGCATATGTCAAATGTATTTAATAGTTGTTGCTATACAACAAGGGTTTTTCTTGATTTATCCAAAGCTTTCGACATAGTAAATCATGAAATTCTTTTTAAAAAAATTAGAAAACTATGGTGTTGAAAATCAAAGTTTAATTTGGTTTAAATCATACTTAACTAACAGAAAACAATTTATACTTAAAGAATCAAAACATTCAAAAAATAACTCAATAACTTGTGGAGTACCCCAAGGTTTTATTTTGGGACCATTATTGTTCTTACTTTATGTGAATGATTTATATTTATCATCAAAAGTATTAAATACTATCTTATTTGCAGATGAAAAAAATTTGTTTTATTCTCACAAAGATTACTTTTTAAAATATTTAACGAAGAATTAGAAAAGATCAACGAGTGGTTTATAAGTAACTGACTATCATTAAATGTAGAGAAAACGAAACTTATCCTGTTCCATAAATCTAATAAAGCCAAGAATATTTCTCTTTAACTACCCAATCTTTTAATCAATAATAAAACAATTAAGAGGGAATTGACTACTTTCTGGGAGTGCTCTTTGATAAAAAATTGTCATGGAAATTTCATATTAAATATATTGAAGGTAAGATCCCAAAAAATATTGCGATGTTATACCGAACAAAAGCTTTTCTTAACAACGAGTCTTTAAAAAGTTTATATTTTTCGTTTATACACAGCTATCTTTTATACTGTAAGATTTCCTGGGGTAGCACTAATCACACTAAACTCAAAAAAATTTATAGTAAACAAAAACATGCTTGCAGAATAGTATTTGGGGCAAATAGAAAAACACAATGCAAACCTCTTTTACGTCAGCTTGGAACTTTAAACATTTATAAGCTTAGTATTTATCAAGTAATGATATTTATGTTTAAAGCAAAACTTGGGTTTTCTCCAGTAACATTTCAATCCTACTTTAATGAAGTCTCCCATAAGTATCAAACCAAATTTTAAGTGAATAACTTTGTGGTTCCCATAAACCTTCTTAAATTAAGTTCGTACCAAATTCAATATCGGGGACCTTCAGTTTGGAAAAAATATGTTCCAATCTTTAGTAAAAAACAAAACTTCGATTTAAGCTGCACTTTGCAAAGTTTTAAGGATGATTCAAAACGGCATTTACTGAACATGGAGTTCGATATATTAGATTTCAAATGCCTTTTTTGAAAACAATTTAAAGGTTTAAACTAAATCACTTAAAATTAATTTAAATCTTTAATACGGCTAAATAAATAAATAATAAAAAAACAAAAAATTAAAAAACTATAAATGAAAAGAAGAAAACTTAACATGACATTTTTATTATATAATTTTTTTTTCATAAATGTTTCCTATATAAAATGAAAAATTTTTTCTAGATTTTTATATAGTTTTTCTTTTTTTGAAAACCGAAATAAAATACTTCAGAAAAAACATATTTTAATAATATAATGATAATATTAAGCAACCCCTTAAAATATTAATTCAAAATTTATATATATCTATATATATATATATATATATATATATATATATATATATATGAATATCTATATATATATATATATATATATATATATATATATATATATATATATATATATATATATATATATATATATATATATATATGCACACATAGAAGAGAAACGACAAGAAAGGCATAAATTATATAAAAAAGCAAATACACATCTGAATATCTACTCTTTTTTTTTACATGTAAGTAATACCTTTCAAAATACATGGGGGTAATTATTAAAACCACTTTAATCTTAGTGTCCAGGAATCATTATTATACTTTCGGAAAAACAAACCTTCAGCGTTTCCTAATATATTAAAAATCAAGTAATTTTTTTTAAAACAATCAGTAAAAAAGATGCTAATAAACACATAATGCGAATAAAACAATGAAGAAATTTTTTACCTAGCCATTGGTTTGATCCAAAAGTGAATGATTGATCATATTCGCTTTCCATAACTTTTCGCTTAGTTGAATCAATATAACTATAAGCTTTATGATAAAATTGTTGGTTTGTCAACGACAACCATCTTTTCTTTATCTGACAAAACATCATGTATGTTTTCTGGTTTCGGTGGATTGCATAAAGTTGTTTAGTTATTGAGTGATGACCGAGAACAGATCCAATACGTACATCTAATTCTAAAAAAGTATTTTTTATTTAAAATTTTAAAGTACTTTATTATAATAATTTGTGCATGTATAAAAATAAAAATGATCCTAAAAAAAATTCAAATAGCAAAATTGTATTTTTTATATTTAGACAGGTAAACAATGTGTCTGAACTAGGGTTGTTCGCCGCAAACAAAAGGTTACAAAAATTTCGCATTCTTTTCTTCCGTAACGCATAATACAAAAAAAAAATAAGCAATGATAGTTCCATAAAAAGCCTTTACGAAAAAAATCTTGCAAAATAAATCATTTCGAAAAAACATTTGGAAAACAGTTACCATACGGGAGTATCGTTTCGGAGTGTACACTTACGGAATAGACTCTAAAGCGTTCATTAAACTTTTATACAAAAAAATCTAATCGATTATTGTTTAAATAAAATAGTGTCGCTTACTGATTCTTAGCAGCCGTGGACAATAAAATGCAGCTTAAGAGACGAGGTAAAAAAATTTTAGTCGAAAGAGACTTTTTTTACCATAAAAGTCTCTTTTGACTACACTATAAGGATATGTATGTATGTATATATATATATATATATATATATATATATATATATATATATATATATATACATATATATATATATATATATATATATATATATATATATATATATATATATATATATATATATATATATATATATATATATATATATATATATATATATATATATATATATATATATATATATATATATATGACTTTTTAAAGGATGATTTTAATTTTTTTTTAACTTTACTTATTGTTATTGAAGTAATACAAGCAAAAGCGCATGTAATAGAGCACCTAAAAAATAAAAAAATTTAAACTAACAAATCATAAAACTATTCAATTTGAAAACAAGTGAGAGCTTTTTTTAGGTATGTTATACTTAAATGCGTTTTAGAAACATTACTTAAATTTGGTCTTTTTATGATTTCAACAAAGGCATTGTTTCCCGATTATGCATTTGTATATTAAAGTTGTTCAGTATCTTCCCGATTATTGCATTCGTATATTAAAGTTGTTCAGTATCTTCATTATTTAATTCTAATTCATTAATTCAAGACATTTAAAAATTCTGTTATATGTAAGTCTAGATTTTTTTATAAAATTTTGTTTTTTTAATTTTTTTTATAAAAAACTGAAACTTATCAATACCATTTAAAAAATTAGTATTTAGTTTTTCAGTTATTTATACGTATTTGATTCATAAAATGTAATTAAATACAATCATTATGCCACGTTTCATAAGTTTTTTTTTCTCTTAAAAACTGTTTCGCAAGTTGCGGTGCAAAAGATTTTCGTTTCGAAAGAAATTTGATTTTTTATCATTATTTTAAAAAATAAAACCTTAAAATGTTCAAATGATGCAATACTGAAAATAAATTTTTATTATGAAAATTTTGGTATATAAAACTTTTATTTTTTATAATTATATCCGTTTGTCCAAGAAAGTTTTTTGTTAGACTTTAAAAAGTCTTTAAAAAGTTAAACGAAAGAGCTCGTTTTGCAAGTGCTACTTGCTCGTTTTGTAAGCTTTACTTGCATATGTAGCAAAATAGTTTTCTTTCGTAATTGGACTTGCGAAAGGCAACATTTCATAAGTAGCATTTGCGAAATGAATATCGACGGTTTTTTTTGTTTCATAAAATTCGGTACGAAATAAAAAATAAATAAATAAAATTCCTGATTCTAAACACCTTTCCGAAGGAATTCTAGTTTTCTGGAGTTGTACGAAATCTTCCGGTTAATAACTCTAGTCTAAACATTAAAATTACTTGTGTACAATCAAACAATCAAGATCATTTAAAAAAAGAATGTTAACTAACTAATTAGATTAATAATGTTATTTTAGAGGCAAAATGTAGAGCAAAAAAGTTTAACTAAACAATGATTTGATAATGTATTGCAAAAAATTATTATTAACAATTGATTTGATAATGTCATTTTGGAGGTAAAATGTATTTCAAAAAGTGTCACTAAAAGTTTCAACTTGATCAAAAATGCTTAACAAATATTTTAAATTCAATCAAACTTATACTTAAATGTATTGCTTTTAAACAAAACAAAGTAATTGTAAATTTAAGAAACATGTTTCAAGAATTAAATACCACTCACTAAAGTACCAAACGTCAAGATATAACAAATTGTTACAAATCAGTTAATTAGGATCTACCATATTATGCTAAAGTAAAACTTTACTTTACCATAGTATGGAACGAATCGTTTAAAGCTGGCAAAAACAAGAAACAAGGGTTTTTTTCGTTCTTTTTTGTTCTTGGTAAGATATTATATAAATATGATCATCTGTACATTTCTAATCATCAAGTTTACATTTGTTCATGCATTTATATTTTTTGAGAACATTAAAAAAGTATCTTGTAGATACTCTACAAGAAATAAAATGCAGTTATATTAAGTACAGCTATACATTTTCCGTTTAAAGGGGGTTTAAATCAAATTAATAAAAGTTGTATGCCAGTAATATTCTGACATTAAAATGTTTAAAATTTAAAGTTTACAATAATTCAAAACTTAATAATACAACTTTATAATGGAACTAAAAGTTTTATGCCATTCGGCAATCATATTATTCAATATATTATTCAAGTAAAAAATAAAAACCATTATAAAAAATACAAATTTAGTGTTGCAACAGCATCTGACAATTGTACGTAATCCGATATTTGCTAATCGCCGGAATCAAAGTTAGTAAAAATTTTTCCTATGCCTACAAGCAGAAACCAATTCACTTTTTTTGTTAAGTAGTAGTCGACAATCAAAAGTCATAATAAAATACTTTTTATTGATGCAAAGGTTACACTTTTTTGTAGATGGGTTAATAAATTGGCATCTTTTAATTATGTTCCACTTAATTATAGGCATGTTACCCGCGTCTTTAAGTTTCCAGATTTCCTTGGAAAGTTTCGCATCATTCCTACACCTGGTTGCATTAAGTGATTTAAGATGGTTTGCAAATCTGAGCTTGAATGTGTTTTCACTAATTCCGATGTTGGATTTTTCGGTAAGACTGGTATTAGGTGATTCTAAAGTGGCTTTATAAACAACATTTTTTGATAGCCATTGATTATTTAACGGGGATGTGGTTTTATTAATGCAGTTTAAATCATTACCGGTAAGTTTGTTGCGCAAAATTTGTTGGTTGTGTGAATTAATTATTGATCGAATATTATACTTATTTTTATTGTGATTCTGTTAAATATTTTGTGGAGCTTGTGATGTAATGGAAAATGAAAGCCAATTAAGTTTAAGATAATATGTCCAATTTTTGTTATCACATTTTTACTGTAAGGAGGGTTAAACCATATAATATTTCTTTTTCGTTTATTAGTAATAGAAGAATTTAGATTTGAATGAAATTGTAGAATGGTGTGAAATCCAGATTTTTCTAATGCGTCATTATAAATTGGAGCAGTCTTTTGGAATATTTTTTCGCCTGAAGAATTGGAAGATAACCTATGTCCAATTGAGATTGGTAATTGTTTTAAAATGCTTGATGGATGGTTGGAATTAGCATGGATATAATTTAACATAATATCAGGTTTATGGTAAGGTAATATATAATAACATCAAACAAACCACTTGATTTTTTAATCCAAACTTGGTCATTAGTAAATAATAAAGATTTACGCGCGTGGATAATTAAGAATTAATGATCAGCATCAATGGAAACGTATTGTTCTGCAAAATTTATGGAACCGATAAGTAGCTTTTCATTAATAGAAGGGTAAAAGTCAACAATGTTGAAAATAAGGAATTTATAAAAATGTTTGTCATTGATGTTTTTGAACCAGTTTATTACATTTTGTGTACTATTCCACTCATTTAATTGCAAAATATTTCTAAGGTTGGTGTTAATACCTGATAAAATATGCTTACTTATTCTACCAACCTTATTCTTAGCTGAGTTGATTAGACGAACAGTAGGATTATTTAAAAAATTAGGTTTATGGTCATTTAATGTAATGAAACCATTGGAAGAACTGTTTTTATTGATTTTGTTAAAAACTTCATGATTTTTAAGAATAGTTTTTCCTTCTTTATTAATGCGATCTTTTATTATAGAGTTGGTTTTTTTTATAATTAGATGTAGTCGCGTTCATTAATAACTTATTGTATTCGTCTTTTGATAATTTATATAAGTTTGATGCTTTGTCAGCGTGAGTGTAAATATACGTTCATTTTCGAATAGTAGAAATGTCTTTTTTTAATTTATTTTGGAAGCTACATGGTACAATCCTAAACTGTGTGTTTTTAATAAATTTGAATAAATCGCATTCAAATGCACGCATATCATTAATCTGTTGTGGACATTGCTGTGTGTTAATACCATAAGAACTAAAACTGGTATTATTATTACTATTATTATTATTATTATTATTATTATTATTATTATTATTATTATTAATATTATTCATACCGTTAGACTGGTTATTCATGAAGAAAAATACCTTCCATCTCATTATTTTAATCAGTATCTCGATTTTTTTAAGCAATCGCAATTTGTATTCTCTATTTGATGGTATAAGGATATTTTTTATTAAATAATTGAAGTTAACTTTCTTCATTTTTAAGGACTTGAGAAGAGTGCTCAACAGGAGGAGCAATAAATTTATTGATAAATGTTGTATACTGCTGGAAAATACAACTCTTGTCTGTTTAAGAGTGATCAATATCTTTTTTATAAAAAAATAGATCAAATAATAATAAAATAATTTAAATGAAAAAAATACAACTTTATGATGGAACTAAAAGTTTAATGCCATTTGGCAATCATCAGCCATATTATTGAAGTAAAAAATAAAAACCGTTATAAAAAATACAAATTTAGCATATATATATATATATATATATATATATATATATATATATATATATATATATATATATATATATATATATATATATATATATATATATATATATATATATATATATATATATATATATATATATATATATATATATATATATATATATATATATATATATATATATATATATATATATATATATATATATCAAAAAAGGTCACCTACATCACGAAATTTTTAAAATGATGTGTCCGAGTTTTTTGTGTAGTGATGGATGAAAAACATTTTTGGTATAAACATATTGACCAATATGGAGTATTCATTTATCCCTGAACTTGTAAAATATAACAAACAACTCAAAATGAATTTCAAGAATAGTCAAGAAGTGGTTACTAAAGCAGTAAGATGACGTGATAATTTAAAACTTCTATTGTATCTAGTTCAGATAATCTGCTTTTTTAAAGATCCTGCAACATTTTCGAAAGTTAAGTTTGAGAAAATACCTAAATTAATTAATGCAAAATTGAATTCCCGAGAAACACTGGATTTTTTGGTATTTATGATCAGAGGAATAGATGAATAAATACCAAAAACGTTAGTAAAAAAACTTAGTAAAAAAAAATTCAGCAACCTTCAGCAAAATTTTTCAAAAACAAATAACAAGCATTCAAGTGTTTTTAAGATCAATATGAGATCTGCATAAGCAAAGAGAACCTTCAGCTTAGATTTTTTTTGTCTAACAAAGCTTAAGAACCTCATATTATGCTTTAATAAGGCTGAATACTACATAACATTTTTTTGATATATAGAGTACTTTTTCGCACTCGTAGATTTATTATTTGTGTATGTGTGTGCGTGTGTGTATGTTTGTGTGTGTTTGTGTGTGTTTTTATTCCCAGTGGGCATTTCGACGTCAAACGAACGTCGAGCGACGTCGGATCTCGACGTCGGATCGACGTTGGGTTTACGTTGGAAATGGAAATGTTATTTGACGTCGGATAAACTGACATCGCGCGACGTCGGCATTCCGATGTAAATCCAACGTGTTTTTTGAAAACTAAAAAACGCTGCCATTGGCAGGAATCGAACCTCGGTCTATTAGTTACTAAATCCTATGCGCTTACCACTACACCACAAGGACATATTAATTGATGAGTTTATTTAGTAATTTATACTTGTAGCTATTTGGGAATTATTACTTTGATAAGAATTAATTTTGTTTAAATATTATATAAATATTAAAACGAATAGTTATATATTATAAAAATTGTATACTCGAAAATGTTAATAGTTAAAAAACTATGCTAGTGCATCATACAAAACCTCATGATGTTTTATCAACCTTTATTCAAACTTTTTTCCATTAATAAAAAAACACGCTTAGTTCACATAATTATTGAAGAGCGCAATTGCACACATATTGTTGGGTTTGGATTAAATTTTCATCAGCGATGTCTTACGACGTTGTTCCGACGTCGTTTTAAGGACGTTGGATTGACGTCGGAAGACGTCAAAAGACATCGGAGTACGTTAATATTATGACGTTGCCCGACGTCTTTTTATCGACGTTGGATCGATGTCAGTACTGCGACGTTTTTTGGACGTCTTTTATAAGATGTCGGAACAACGTCAAAATACATCGAAACGACGTCAGGGAATGTTGAGATAAAGACATCGCCCGACGTCATTTTACTGACATCGGAACAACGTCGGAATAGGTCTTTTGACATCGCTGATGAAAATCAAACGTAAATCCGACGTCGGATTGACATCGGGTGCCCGCTGGGTTGGTATGTATATATATTTATGTATATATAATATATGATGCATTACATTAGGCGCATAATGTTACAAAGTTCATTCTGTTACATAGTTCATAAATACATAATATAATATATAATTTAGTTTAAGTTCTAACAACACAGATATATTATACGCTATTATTTAGTTTTTTTAAAGATATAATTGAAGAAACAAACATGTTAAAGTTATACCCAACCATGATTTTCCTTCATCTTTTGAAAAATAACATGCCACTTCTGTACTAAATTTTAAATTTAAAACTTTAACAATTATATAATGATGAGAACAACTGCAGTTTAAAACTATTGAGTGTACCATTTTTTAGCCGTGAACAACTAATTGAACAGAAATTATTAAGTAATAAAAATTGTGGCTACTTTATTAAAAAAAAAACTTACAGAAACAATTTGACAGAAAATATATTCATAAATAACTAAATTTTGTTATTATATTCCAAAATTTAGTAATATGTATGTATTTAACACTTTTTGACTTCACCTCAAAAAAGTCTAGATAATATAAAAACGCTTTTTTTTTCATCAAAAGCAATACCTCGGAAGTTGTTGATTCATACAGACATAAATGTTAGTGTTTTCAGAATCCCAATAAATCCCACGTCCATAACTTTCTAAATAATAAAATTAAAAAAAAAATTAGTTTTTATTGATCTTCAATTTATCTGAAATTGTTGAATAACTTTTTAAAATCTCTAATCTATCCCTATGCCTGACCTTGAAGCTGACCCTAACCAAACCCTCAATCAATGTAGCAGCACTCCTTTGCGAGTCAGGCTTTTGGATATTCGATTTATGTTAAAGTTTTCATATATTCGTGTTTTATAAATGTTTAGTAGAATAAAGTATTTTTTAAAATACTTAGCAATGAAGCAATTTTAAAGTTTTTATGTGAAATGTTCACAGAAGTTTATTTAAAAATGGCTGTGTTTAGAAATAGTTGGGGCCATCTTTTTTATAGTCTTTAAAAAAATAGTTTCCAATTTCAATATTTGTAACTTTCAAGTTTGTAATATTATTAAAGAGAGTGCAGGTGGTGAGATCTGTTACAAAAACATGCTCCTGAAGGGTGGTGTTAGTGCAAGTCTTGGGCTCTCCAAAACGTTATTGGTGATCGCAGTGCATACCTGAAAAATTGATCATCATTCACCTACTACTTAATTCTTGCTGGTTACTATAACACCAACATTTTTTTAACTCTTAAACCCATGAATTTTAGCGCGTTGTGAGCTTTATATTATTAGTTTGTTACATTAGCGACATTTTTATACTTTTATGTTACACAGGTGATTATCAGCTTTCAATTTATTATCTAATAATAGAGTTTAAACCATAAATAGCGCCACATTTATTAACCTATTTTCCATTTTTATAAAGTCCTAACTTTCATTTATTATCGTTTTATTTATTATTTTGTTATCTATTTATTTTATTTTATTGTTTTTGTATGGTGCAATAATTTTAGCCATGGTTGCCATTAATAAATCAGCTGATTTATATTGACTTGATACGCATAGATTATTGTCTTTTCATATGCTAAGGATAACCAGAGTGTGAATTATGGTTCCCCTTTTCCAAAATTGTTTAACTTTATTCTTCCTACTAAATAGTTTTTACATAAGTTTATGTTTTTTACCTAAATGACTTCATCTACAATCTGATTCTGCTATCACACCTCTCAGATCTACATAATTAGATGGCTCCGTTAGTCACTTTTTACAATCTTTTTGTCGCATGAAAAACTATTCATTATTTGTTACATAAGTTTGTACTATTATTCTCAAAAAAGTATACAATATATATATCTAGCTTTTTTGTATTTCTCTTGCTTTTGGTTCAATTTTGGTTTTTAGCCAAAAAAAAGTCTTTTACCCCGTTCGTAAAAATATTTAGAAGCTTCAAGTTTGCATTTTACAGTTCATTCTACTTTTTCTGGCAATTGTTTGGCAGATCATTAAAAGAGAGTTTATTAAAAGTTTGAATAGCTTGTAGTAACTAATTTAAAGAAACAAAAACTGAAACTTCAACCTTTATTGAAGAAACCTCAATTAAATCGGTCCTAACATTGAAAATCGGTCCTAGCTTTGAAAAACAAAAGCTTTTCTGACTTTTAATAAGTTTTCCTGGAAACTTTGGATTTAGATAAAGGATTAGATTTGGACCATAAACAATTACAACTTCATCATCTAGTAGCATAACATAAAGAATGTTTTTTTCACAGCATTAATAGAAGTTACCCTAAAGATTTATCAATATAATTTTTTGAACTCTGTTATCCTATTTGTTGATATATTGTATTATTTTATAAATAAACCATTTTTGAATAATACATTTTGGGCACATTGTTTTTTTCATTTATTTCGGATATAACATGGAGAACTTGTAGCTCAGATTAGTAAAGCAAATTATCTATCCTAATTTTACAAACAAACCATTATACACACAAGCGCCAGAACATGAATTGTCAGAACTAATGCTTATGTAATGCTTATAGAACAACTGATGTAAAGAACATGTTATAACCAGAAAAAGGATTATTTTCACAACTAATTTTGAAATGATGTTTTCGTATTTCGACATAAAGTAGGTTTGACACAGTTTGCCCCTTTGCTCTTGTATTTGGTTGTCTTGCATTTTTAAAAATTCATAAGTTTATGAAATGAAATTTAGTCTTTTTTTCCATCTGCATCAATTACTTTGAATTGTAAAAATTCTTGACGGTGCATTGTATCAATGGAAATAACACTTATGTTTTTTTTACAAATTGCACTATACTCAGTTATTACACAGTCAATTTTTTTAAATTTTTTTTATTTCAATTCAGCTCCCCAAACCCATAAAGGCCACAACACTTGAGGAGGCTATTAGTTGTGATTACAACCCTCTCTCAACTCTATAACTCAAAAACACGAATCTTCTCAAACAAGGCCACTGCGCCTAGGAGCAAGTTGAGTTCCGTACTACCAGGGACAAGGTGGGAATTGAATTTGTCAGGTTTAGAGTTATACAGTTCAGAGAGGGTTGTAACCACAACTAAAATAGTCTCTTCAAGTGTAGTGGTTTGGGGAGGTGAATTGAAATTGAAAAAAAAAATTGATAAAGGTTAACCCTAAACTGAGTATATAAAGTAGAAAAAAACTTAGTGTTTGGTAACCCAAACCCTAACCCTGACTTTAACCCTGATGCTTATGAGGTGAGTATTATAAAACTGAAAGTGTTTTAATATAAAGTAACAAGTCAATA
The DNA here is from genome assembly GCF_022113875.1 of Hydra vulgaris. NCBI lineage: Eukaryota > Metazoa > Cnidaria > Hydrozoa > Anthoathecata > Hydridae > Hydra > Hydra vulgaris. The sequence goes on along the minus strand of NC_061170.1, from coordinate 20,000,995 downwards.
AAACATAAAGTCTCAATCAAATGATTAAACATAAGCAATTGATGCGTTTTAGATTGTCGCGAGTTTTCTAGTAAAAAGTTAATTTTCTGCCCTTAAAATAAATCTTTTTCAAAGTTGTAACCATATTAAATGAGCTCTTTTTAAGTTGGCGAATCAAACACATGTAATAATAAGGTTTTCTTCTAAATCTTTTATACTAAATATTGTTTCTAATAAAAACTTTGTAGGTCTTCTTAGCTTTTTTGGGCTCATGTTGGCATTACTATATGAGTTTATTGCTTAAATAAAAAATAAAGTGAGAATCTTCTATTTAGTTTATCAAAGTAAAATAAATATTTTGGAAAATTAAACATGTTATAAATAAACAATTATGTTTTTATTCCACATAGAAACATGATGTAAAAAGTTCATAATGTATTTTTGAGTTATTGGTAGGGTTTGCAATCCCAGAGGTCTTTCTCAATTCCGGAGTTCCTGGATTGTGAAACATCAATCCCGGGATCCCGGGATTGAAAAACAAGTATAACATCTATATATTTTTAAGTAGAATGAAAACAGTACACTCTTATGCAAAAATATATTTTATAAGTTATGGTGTTTACATTAAATCGTTACATGCACAGAAAAACAACATTTTAAAATTATGTTATGAAATTCGGAAATTAGAAATAAGGAAATATATCTTATTTCATGTAACTTAAAGTATGACTTCAAAAGCACAACGTGTCAAACCTTTCATAGACTAACCTGTTAAGAATTTATTTTTAAACAGTCCCGCGGAAGTAATTGCCCGCTGAGCCTCGACATTTGTCGGTTTCACCGTCATTAAAAATGAATATACTCTTTCTAAATAATCACCACGTGTACCACCATTTTCAAATAATTTCATTTCTTTTCGAATTCTTTAAAACAATCTTTCATGTCTAACTGGTTGCATCGGTGATTGCGCTTCTTTAACTTCACTATCAAGCTCCTCTTCAATACTTAAAGTTTTACTTTCAGTTTCAGGTTCTTCAATAAAATCTGGCATATTAGACTCAACTAATGCTATTATTAAAGCAGGATTGGAAATGTTTAATCTTTCCAGCAATTCCACCAACAGTTTTCGACATTTAAATAAAGAAGGCACTGTAATTATTTCTTCATCGACTTAAATTGAGCTTCGAACGTTATGCAGATATTGCAGAAGTATACTCATATCAGTTCGGCGTTCATGTATACGATCTATTAAAGTTGTACACATTTCCTTGCTTGTGTTGTTGTCAGCATCTTTTAATTTTGTAAGCATAAAATTAATAGCAATGTCAGCTGTAAGTAGGTTAGGCATGAATGTCAGCTGTAAATAGGTTAAAAATCAATAGCAATGTCAGCTGTAAATAGGATAGAATCTCGGCGAAGAAGTGCTTCAACCGTTGCTTTAATCGGAACTAAAGTTGTGATAATGCCTGATAATATTGTCAAATCATCATGCGATAGAGATATAGAATTATCTTGCGCTGACTAAATATCAATTAATGATCTTGGTATACAATTCTTTACTTTTAGTAAACTTTTTAAGTATTAACAGAAGGCTGCTCAATCTTGTTTTGCAATCCATAATTGAAGACAGTTTTTTTACAAGTTCAGCCTTAATATGTTTTTGTGAGATGTCGTGCTTGGTAGGTGATCGTCTAAATATTATTATCAACTTGCGCACTTTTTTAACAACTGGTTCATATTGAACTTCATTTAGTTCAGTTTTAGATCTTAAAGTTTCATGATTGTACCCGACGGGCATTTGGTTTTAAAAGTTACGTTCTAAATGTATTTTAAATGTCTTTTAAACGTTTTTTGCATAAGAATGTTTAGAAGACGTTTAAAAGACATTTAAAATACATTTAGAACGTAACTTTTAAAAACAAATCCCCGTTGGGTAGCTTAGTAAATGTTTAAATGTAAAATCCGCATACTTATTTAAGTTTTAATTTAAAGAAAAAACCTTGCAAGAAAGACGCTTCTTTTTTTAGTTTAAAAAAGATTATTATGCAGAACTACAGAATATAATACTAAAAATAGAATTAACTTCTGCGAAATTAAACTAAATAAAAATTATTATATTGATGGGCATAAATTGTTGTTATTTTTATATCTTTTTTAATTTCCCCTTTGTTTTGCTCGATCGTATAGGGAATCCCTAGATTGAAATTAGACAATCCCGGGATTTCGGGATTATAAAAAAGTCCGGGATTGCAAACCCTAGTTATTGGATAATTATTTATTATTTACAAGTCCAAATTAAAGTATGATACAAACAAAATAAAACTTTATTTATCCAATTATAAGCATGATACAACTATTAATGTTATTTAATACATAACAGCTGCAAAACAAATTAACTTGAAAGTGTTTTAATTCCGGACCTTAAATTACTCCACTGCGAAAATTGCAAGTTTTTCTTTTGTATTTCCCAAAAATATCTTTAGCGCCACTTAATTAATATATGTATACAATACGTAAACTCCACACTGAGCCAAGTGATATTCTATACATGACAGTGGCATAATATATATATATATATATATATATATATATATATATATATATATATATATATATATATATATATATATATATATATATATATATATATATATATATATATATATATATATATATATATATATATATGTTAAAGAATGGATAAAATAATCAAAATAAAAGTAAAGTTAACTGCAAAATTTGACCAATAAAGTCAGTTTAAGTCATGAATGAAATAAATAAAGGTGAGGATTTAACTAAATTAACTACTTATTTACTTTTTATTAATATTATTAACTTTATTAATATTTTGTTTATTATCAATCACCTTTAAGTATATTTTTCTCCACAACAACTGGAATTTTTAAAACTCTATTGCACTCAACCAAATTTCGAGACGTTTTGAAAAATGTTATTGGGTAACCAGATTCTACTTGAGTTGATACTTTTAATGGAATGTCTAATGTAAACTTTCCAGCTATAGGGCATTTAGAACAAAGAATAGTTGCTTCAAAACTGTAATTGAATGAGTGAAAAGAATGGATACTTCCATTGAACTAAAAAGTATAAAAACTAGTTTTAGTTTAGAATGTGACGAACATAATATTTAAGAAACCGGCTAGTGACTAATTAGCTATTCGTGAACCTGATAATAAGATAATTTTATATTGAGTTTGTCCCTAAATAAATTTACTTGGTAGAATTAGCAGGTATAAATACAGACAAAACTAAAACTATGATAAAAAACATTATATTAAGGATAAAAAAAAAGAATAAATATAGTTTACTTAATACAATTTAGGCAGGGGTGAATGAAGCATTATTTTGAGTGAAAACTCCATAAATCTAAACTTTTATACTTATATCAAATAAGAATGCATTTCAAAATATTGCATGGAATAAAATCTGAGAACAAAGCCCAAATAATTTTGCCTTTTCTTCCCCAAATTTACGAGCAATATAATATTTTGAAAAAACGATTTTTTAAATATTTTTAACTAAATTTAATTTCATAGCTTTTGAGTTTTATAGTATTATCTTTCAGCATCTAAAAGCTGGGACCATATTATGTTTGAATTAAATTTTAGAGGGTTACAAACTTTACATGGTGATAGCATATAACTTTTAAAAGTTTAGATAAATATAAATTTAGTTAGTTATAGTAAAAAATATTTTAACTTGTTCCTCTCATATTTAGAGTTTAATAATCAGGTGCTTTTTTAACCTTATAAAAAAGCATATAGGTTGAAGTTTTTTTTAAATGTCATTATTTTAAAATATGCGAAGAGCTATGGCAGTATTGAAATCATTAAATAAGTTCTCGTTTACAATCAGTAATTCAAATTTATTTAGGGACTCAAGGTTCAAAAAATTAGAAGGAAAATAAAATAAAGAGAATAAAATATTTACAATATACTAAATAAAAAATTCATAAATTAAAAAAAAAGTCTAAAAGTAAAATAAAAATAAAAAATAATAAAATAAAATACGTAATTGTATCCCGTTTCATAATCATGTGATCTAAAATCTTGATAAAGAAATTATATATTTTTTTACCATAAAGCTTGATAACACAAGAACACCAAGGAACAAAGACTAGATTTTATTTATGGAAATTAATGAAATTTATTTTTATTTCGTTACATTTTATAGGCTTGGTTTCCGTTATAATTAAAGTTAATTAGTTATGCGTCTGCTATGAATTTACCATTTGATTTTCATTTTTCAGAAAAATATCGAGGACTTAAATATTTTTCTGCCGAAATCTAGTACTTAAACTATTAAATCCTATGTATAATATACATTACGCTGAGTATTTTCACAAACAACTTTTTTTTAATTTGCTAAAATCATATTTTCAGCTTATGTGAACGTTTTAGAAATGTCAAAAGGCAGTTAAAAAATTATTAAAACCCAAAATTTTTTAAACTGCACTCAGTCGGGTCAAAAAAATAAAGAAAAAAAAGGAGAGGAGCACACTTAATTTTGGGCTAAACCAAAAATCATCTTGTAACGTCCCTGATTATGTTTTCCATTTAAATATCAATAGAGATTGCAAGTATCCGTTTAGGTTTACAAGATTTTGTAACAATAATAGAGAAGTAATGCTGCTTACGAATTACAATATTAGGTGGACGGCGACCATGCATTACAACAAGTTCACTAGCATTGTTCCAAGGTGTTTTGTTCAGAATGAGACAAAGTGCATTGCTATATGCGTCATTTTGCAGATAATTACAAAGTTGACAACCATATGTCGGAATAGAAAAGGCATTAAACAAAATTATTCTCGTTTGAAATTAAGTTGAACAAAACTTCATACTAATGATGTTAAATTTGCACGCAAAAAACGTGTTTGTTTTAATATATCTTTTTGTCATTGTGCATATCATTTGAGATCAGATGTCCCAGGTATTTATATTAATTAGTGTACGAATGGACCGTGTCAGATATGCGAAAAAGCAAATATTCTTACCTTATGGTTCTTTAATTTTAAACAATATTATTTGTGCTTGATATTGCTAAAAATTATAACTTCAAAACAAAACTAGAGCATCAATGTTATGCTTTATTTAAATAAATCAAAGAAAAATAAAATACTTACAAAGTACATCATTCGATTGGCATCAGACCTAACAAAATCTTGAACTACATTTTCAGTTGTAAAGTAAAAATACGGTGGCATAAAATACTCAAATTCCAAATAAGCATTTAAGAATACTTTAAATACAGGATAAATTTGCAAGTTGATTCTTATATTATATCTAAATGATGAAGACAAAAATTAAAACGTTTAATATTTTATTTGTTGAAAACATTAAAAAAAAGGCTTTTAGTTGCATTAAAAAAGCAATTAGTGACGAGTTTACATTTTTTTATGCTGTTTTAGGAATAAAATTTTAGGCCGCAATTTAAAGACTTTATAGATCAATCTATAAAAGATTGTTGCATTCATCTTAAAAGTCGTTTTTTTCACTTTTCATTCAAATAAATCTTAAAACTTTATTGTTTAAAAAAATACTATCAGATGATTCTATATTGCGTGCATAATAATTTCTAAATAAATTTTAAAAATTAATATTTATAAACGAAAATTTTTGTTTTTTAAATATTTTCTAAATAAATTATTGCAATTAATTATTTCGTTAAATAAATAAAGTTTCGTATTAATTTTTTTTTACCTAGCTAAAATTAAAACCTAAGTTGATTAAAGAATTATAAAACCTAATTTATGGTAACTGAAGATTGATTGGTATTGATAAAAAAAAAAAAAAAATTGTTAGAAATGTTGGTTTGATAAAGAAGGAAATTTATAAAGTTTATGTTTATTATTGCGAAGATTACTTGAGCAATTTTGTTTTATTTTATTATCTTTCCGTTGTCATATTTATAACTTTTCTGGAATATAATTTGAGTGTTATTAACACATTTATTTTTTATATTCTTATCGTTTAATAGGAATAAAATAAAGGCAACATTTTTTTTTTTGGAAAAATAGTATAAGAATGTTATTGAGTTATGCAAAGTTGTTGTAGTCAAAAAATAAATACATATATATTGATACAATAATAGATACATATAAAACATATGAAGCACTAGATAGGAAAAGTTACCAAGTCTATATATCTAGATTTGAACACATAAGTGTTAGCAAAATAATTTGAAGAAATTGTTGTTGACTTTATTATTATAGACTTTATTATAGACGTTGTTGACTTTATTATTATTATTTTTTTTTTTCAAGTTTAATCATTATTTAATTTTTTTTTTCAAATAAAACTGCTAAATTGTTTACTTATAAATACAATAAACAAATAAACCAACAAAGTTGTGATACACATTATAAGTGTATAGTCTAACAAAAGTAGATGACAGACTTTAACAGCTTTTTACATTTTTCTATATATTTATTGAAGAGTGTTAAAAATATATCTTAGTTTTTCGTTTTCACAACTTTTAGATATAAATGGTTTTATTTGTTGGCTATTCTGTTTATAAAAAAATTATGTTGAATGTTTGATTTTTTGGATTATTGTTTATATTTCATTTATTGTTGTCTTTTGTAATGGAATTTTTTATAAATATTGGAGCCTTATGCCAATTTATTTCATCCAAGTCATTAACAGTTCAGTATAGTTATATTACATCACCTCTTGATCTTCTAATATTTAATGTGGAGAGAAAGGTTTATCAGTGAGTTTTTACATGATAAATCTTTTAAACTATAAACACGAGTTACTCTTGTTGTTCAATCATAGTAAGATGTTTCCATATATATAAACTCCTTAATGGTGTTCAATATTCAAGGTGAGGTCTAAATAATGATGTACTATTAATGTTATATTTCTTTTATCTAATAATTTCAAGAAGTGTTTGATTTGCCCTAATGTCAAACTTCCAAAGTCACTTATTCTCGATAATTCTTTTTTAAAACACTTTCATTAAAAGTTATAAAGAATTACCACTAACGATGCTCTTGAGCTGATTTTTGTTTTAGTATGTAACAAATATTTTTATATATATATTTTTTTAGTATGTATGCTCCAAACTTTCTGCAACTAAGATAATAAAACTCTATTCCACAGATTTGATGCTTTTTTTTATTTGGTCTGTTTTATATGAAAAAACTTTAAACAAAATAATTTTAATTATTATATTCAAAAGTACTGATGTTTTGTTTTTAGAGTTTGTTTAAGATGATTAATGTGCCACCTCATAAATGTAGCAAATATTAATAAAGCTATGGCAATAAACGTAACCTTGACACAAAAATGCCAAATCTCAAGTTAAATGGTTTATCTAAATTTAGTAAGTTTACACTTAATCAAATAAGTTATTAATATTTCTGTTTTCAGTGTTTAAGTAAAGGATAAGTTTTTTTTCTTTATTTTTACTATTACTAATGACTAGATTTACTGTGTTTTATAAAATAGTTTCTGTGTATAAAAAAATTTAATAAGATTGAGAGGCATTTTAATTTTAATTTTTAAATTTTTTAAATATTTTTTTGTTTATTCAAAATAACTTTTACAATAAAAAAATAAATAAAATATATATAATAAGAACTACAAATTTTTTTGACTTTACAAGTACGCAAATACTCGCAAAAGGTCATCGAGAACAGCCTAAATTGACATACTAATTATACTGTGGCATTCATCTATTTATAATAAAATAATAAATTGCGTGTCATTGAGTTTTGGTCCATAATAATCCAATTACCACATGTTTTAATAAATATATTTTTAAGCATCCTGCATTTGGTTGTAATTGTAAATTTTTATTATGATATTCATTACATTTTAGTTCACAAAGTTTTAAAACATCTATAACTCAAGTCTATGTAACTATGGTTTGTTAATGGATTGAACTATTTTGTCAATAATAAAAATAATTGTTATTGTAACATGATAACCATGTTGTTTACAAGTTGTGACCATTTAGTACATATGTTGTTGCTATGTTGTATAAAAATATATGTATTTAATTATTAAGTTGTGCTTATGTTTGTTTTTATTTTATTAAAGTTAAAATGGATGCAAGCACTAAAAAAGACTAAATCCTTACAAATTGAAGCAGAAATTTATCACGAATCATGTTGACAATTGAATATAAATTGCAGGAGCGCACCATTGTCGAATCGTTATGAATTAAAACTTTGTATTATTTTTGCTATTTGTAAATATATTTTGAAATTTAAGCCTGATTTTTTTAAATTTATGCATAATTTTTAAACTTGTCAATAATCATGAGTTTAATACATTTTATTGTCCTTAAACTAATGAAAAATACGCCAATTTTAAACCAAAAAATTACGGTCGATTATGCTAAAAATAACTTAAAATAATTAAGAAGACGGGGTCTGAAAAGAAAACATAGTGATTTCAAATAGTATTGCCCGAGGAAACTCCATAACTATCCCATGCGCGAACCAGTTAGTTAACAAAGACTAAATCTAACATGCGCGAACCAGTTAGTTAACAATGACTAAATCCCGATGGTACGGGAAAATACGGTGGTATGTAATAATGGCTAATCGTTGTTCTGCCAGTTCTTGTCCTGCACTGGCTAGCCGCTGTTTTGCGATCGCTGGGTAGCCACATCTGGTCCATATGAAATCCTTATAGCAAAACGGAGCGTCGCCAGCGTCGGCAGCCAAAGCCGGTCCAGCGCGGCAGCCTACACAGGACCAGTGCGGGACCGTTATATCCTTGCTCTCTGGGATATAATAAACTTAAATTAATTAAAAGGACGTTGATAAACTTGTTTTATATTCCACATTTCTTTCCTTTTTGTGTCAACATTGCACAGTGGCCCGGATAATAGACACATCATGGAGACATAGGCGATTCTAAAAAAAAAATCAGGGAGGGGGTTGAATCCTTGAAAAAAAGTAACGCCTGGTTTCGCTAAAAAAAAGCAAAGGTCAAAAAATTAAAATTCAGCCGACTGAATTGTGTCAAGTACGCGACTAAATTAGGAAAAAACTCTAACTAAAACTTGAAAATTAACTTCTTTAGTTAGTGTTACATCCCCATTTCAACCCCCTTCCCACAAGGCTAGGACTAATTTAGGGGCAATTGTTAACTTAAGGGGAAAATGTTTTAGCTTTGCCCTTAACATCATTTGTTTTAAATATATTTTTGACTCTGACTCTAACCCTAACCCTGATCAAAAAGAGTTAGGGTTGAAACCCTAATCCCAACCTTGACCCTAAAATTGCCTCTAGGTTGACAAAAAAAATTTAATCTTTTTTTTTTTTTTTTTACCAAATCCCTTTGCATGTTCAAAGAAACCCTTTGTATTAAGATATATTTATTTTTGTTTATACTTTAGTTAAATACCCAGCAAACACAAAACGTTCAAGAACGTTCGACGAATGCTGTGAACGTTCAAGAACGTTTTATGAACGTCCCGTAAAAGATATGAAAAACTGTTTAATCGCAATTAAAATTAACATTCAACAAACGTCATTATAACGTTCGTTAAGGTTTGCGTAATGCACACCGCAAACATTATTTGAACCAACTTATGTGAACTCAGATTTAAAGTTCTTGAACGCTCATTGCGAACGTTCAAATAACAAACAGCAAAGGTTGACTTAACGTTCACTGCAAACGTTACTTTAATAGCTCTTCAATAGTTACCTCAACTTCTTTTTTTCTTTTTTTAAATGCATAAATGTATTGATTTAGACATATTTTCTTTTTGTTTAAGCTTACATTTGCTAGTATTTATATAATATAATCCTTTTTTGAAATTACTTAACCCATTTTTACTTAACAAATACAAGTTCATTATTTATTACAACTGAAATACACCATATCAACTTTATTTGAAAACCTATGATATAATTATATCACTTCAACCAAAAGGCACACAAATGGCTGAGCTAATTAATGTTAGCAAAAAATTGTACCAAAAAAACAATACCTCTAGCAATGAAAAAGTTTATCAATTATAACTGGTTGGTGAGTTATTAGTACCCAAAATGACACTACTAACAATTTACATCAATTTAAGTTAAATCTGTAGAGAAAACAACGTCGACAACATTAAAATTAAGTACGTGTTGTTCCAGTAAGTAAGTGAAGTTATAGTGGCACTTTTTTACTTTTTATTTATTATATAATAGATAATTTTAAACACTAAAAATTTAAGATATTGCTACTAAAAATTTTATACTATAAACACATAATTTAAAAGTAATTATATTAAATTAACTAAAAAAAATTAATAGTTTTAATTTTTAACTTTTACATATAACTTTCTTAGCCTCAACTTAATACATAAAACCAAAGTTTGTATGCACATTTTCATTAAATTAGATCTTTTTGTTTCCTGGTTTTGTTGAGTATTATAATCTTTTCTTGCTACATGTTAATACAGTTAACATTAGATAAAACATATTTGTAGAATTAACGGCACTTTTATTACTTGACTTTATTTGCCTTGCACGCTTTTGAATTAAAAATTATTTGCCTCTTTTTTTTTAGATTACCAACACATTGTATCCATTATATAAGACTTGCAGGTGAATGTAAGCTAAAAATATTATTTGCAATTAGGGCACTCTCCCCCCCTCCTACTTTTTTCTAGGATATTTGTATTTTTTTGAAAATTCTTGATACAGGGAACTTATTTAAGAAATTGACGATTGTGCCCCCTCCCCCGTTTCAAATTTAGTGTCGTCCGCCCTGAATGCTGAATGTATGTACGTATGTATGTCATTTTTACTTTATATGCAGCTTAATCTAATTATTTTATAATTCTAGTGGCTGCGTCTTTAATTTAATGCAAAGGGTTTCCAAACGAAATTATGAAGTGCTTCCTCTGTAGATTATATTTTTAAATCTGGTTTGTTTGATTTAGATTTGTCAATATATTTTAGTTCTTTATTTATAAATGATAAAGTTTAAAAAAAAAAGAAATGCAGAAAAAGTTTCAGTTTTGTTTATGTTGATTTATTGTTAATGACGCATTTCTTTAATAAAATGGCGTCATTACCGTTAGTTTTTTAAACTTATTTTTCAAATAGATGGCTACGAGTTAACTTTATATATATATTTTTTAAGTTAAATCTTATTTTGATATACTTCAATTAAAAACAGATTAGTACCAAAAATTGCTGGTACCTACTAATAGTCAATTTTTTTTATTTCATTTCTAATTTAAAATTGAAAACTATGTATGAAAAGCCTTTCGTACGCAGTTTCATTAATTTAAAGACGCCATCTATATTTCCAGAATGGTCAATTCTGTTATTACAGGTTATATATATATATATATATATATATATATATATATATATATATATATATATATATATATATATATATATATATATATATATATATATATATATATATATTCAGTTCACAAACTTTGATTGACTTGAAAAGGAAAAACAAATGAGCAAACATTCATTGAATGAATTAAATAGATGTAGGCGCAGTGAAATGTACGTAAAAATTAAATTAAAGATACATACCCATTTAAAGTGACTACATTGGAAACATTCCATAGGGTTTTGGTAAAATCTGAAAAATAAATTATATATATATATATATATATATATATATATATATATATATATATATATATATATATATATATATATATATATATATATATATATAATACTGTCTTTAATAAAAGATACCAAAAAATGTGTAAGATTATTTAAAAAAAAAAAAAAAGAAAACTGTTAATTGATTTAAAATAGTTTTAATATTTTCAACGCATTTGTTTGTTTTATCATCAGGTAAAATTTTATTTATACATTTTTTTTTAAAATGAAATAAAAGACATTATACAATAACAACAACAAAATATAACAGAAGCTATTAATTGAAAACAAATTAATTTATGGTTGCAATGATAAAACTTTACCGTAACTAAAAGCAATCCAAAACTTTATGGGGTAATAGTATTAAAAAAGGTAATAAAAAGAAGATAATAAATTTTTTAAGTGACGCTAAAATTTTTTATTCAATTTTTTTAAAAGTTTCCGGTTAAATAATTTTTATTTTACAGAATTTTTCTTTAGTAGGATATAACCCTTCTAATCATATTTAGAAAAAAAAAATTAAAATAATATTTGGATGAATACGTATTTATTACTTTTTAGTAAAAAATAGGTTATTAAAAAAGGGAGCACAGTTGATTTAATCAAAGTAAATTCTAAATTTCTTTTCGGCTGTTTAATTCAAGTTTAATTCAACTCTTTTATGCAGCGTATAATTGTTTTTATTATAAAAAAAAATGGTATATCGTTTATTGATATATTGTTTAATTTATGAGCTGTAAAAAAAACAACCCTGAAGACTTTATTTTTTACAGCTCATAAAATAAACGATATATCAATATAATAGTTGTTTTTAATATAACTATTTTATACATTCATATTATAATACAAAAAGAACCTTATTTCTTCATTTTTCATAAATCGACGGACAAATTGGTAGAACATACAATGAGCGTACATACATCGACTGACAAATAAGAAAAACATGAAAGGAGTGTACATAGACCGAAACCCTATGATAATTTGCTTTTTAAAGTTACGTTGTAAATGTCTTTTTAACGTTTTTTAAACGTCTATTAAACGTTCTTTACATAAAAACACTCAGAAGACGTTTAAAAAATATTTAAAATACATTTAAAACGTAACTTTTGAAAACAAATGCCCGCTGGGGATATTTACTGAAGGTTTTGGTTTGGGCAGACAATTTATCAATTTTAAATCAATATTTATTGCTAATTTAACAATTTTAAACCGATATATTAAAAAATGTATTTTTTTTGGGTGGGGTGGAGGTGGGGGTTGTATTATATATTTTCCTGGGGTGGGGGTGGGGAGTATTTTTTTAATTTCCTGGAAGATATTTTTCAGGGTGATTTTTTTCTGGGGTGGGTGGTTAGATTTTATCCTAGAACCTAAAATTTATAATAATTTAAAACATCAAAGTGGTCTTTGGTCTGTACTACCTGATGCTTTTTAACTGTTTAGAAGAGCGGAAATAGCATTAAGAAAGTAAACAAAAATTTCAAGTTAAAATAAGCGGCAATTTAATAGCAGAATTGCTTCAAAATGTTAAGGATTATCTTACTTTAAAAAAAACTGTTGAGTTAATTTTACTAAAATGTAAAAAGATATGTATCTAAAACTTTTAAACTCTTTAACCCCTTAACTGCAGCGTAAATTTAAACATCGCGTTGTTATTTACGGCAAAACATTTTTGGTTAATGATTGCTTTAAGTTGTTTAATTATTTCTAGTTTGTTACGCTGAAAATTGTAAAAAAAAAAATTAAATAAAAAAAAAGTTCTAAAATTAGCATTTAACACTTTTTGATAACAGTATTATAAGGAACAAAATTTTTCAGGCAATGTCAAAATGAAAAAGACATTATTTTATAGTTTTATAAAATGAATACTAAAGTTAAATTTACGTTCACATTAATTTTTTTTTCTTTCGATTACATTAAACAAAACATAAACACACAAACACTACATAAATTTTAGTCTATAGACATAATTTATCTCTCTGGTTTTAGTTCAAAATGCTTATTATAAACCTTCTACTTGGTGTTATACTTTTCTCTGTAACTATTTCAAAATTTTTTTTTGTTATTTGTTAAGTAGAAGGTAATACATTACTTATACAATATGCTACTTTTTCCCATATTTAATAATACTCTGATTAATAAATGATACACTACACTGTAAACTTCACATGATATAAACTCATTAATGACGTGCAAACAACAACTGTATCCGATTAAGCGGTTGATTAGTGTAAGAATACTTAGAGTAGCTTGAAAGTTACATTATTTTAAATACGAGCAAACCTTGAGGTTGCTTCACTTTCAGCATACACAAAGAAAGTCCAAAATATAGCCAGTATCTGATTCATGCAAAATGCAAAATATTATATTCCAAATCTTTCTAAACATTTTCTGTGAATGAAATTGTCTTTAATTTATATGGAATTACTAAAGCAGCAACATTTTTTCTGCCAATTCACTTTAAATTAGCTCAAATAGTTTTGAACTTGTTGAATAAGTAGTAATAAAATCTTCGCGTTCATTTTTCTTGAAATGTTTTGGCAAACTAATGTTGTTAACAAAACAAAGACTTTTCTCAACATGACAAAACTTATAAAAGGACATTGATTTTTATATTTTGGTGCATCAAACAGAGGTGTTTTTAAAACTTACAAAGGATCTGTTGGTTTATACAAGATTCTACGGTATAAAGTAAATACTACGTTCCATCTGATGTTGATTTTGAATAAAATTATCCATTTCTAAAGTATTGATGTATTTTTGAGCTTATTATTTTTAAAAGATTCTATTGCAAAATAATCTTGCTTTACAATAAAACAACCAAGCTCTTCAGTTACAAAAGCTTCAAATCAAGTAGAAGAGCTAATATAAATTAACAAAGTTTAAAATAAGTCTTTGCTTCACATTAAACTTTACAGAATTCGCTTTATTGTCTTTTTTATTAATCTAATTCCATTTATTGTTTGAAACATTTGGTCCTTATAGCTTAGCATCACTGCCAACAGCAGTATTTTTAAAACTTTTGTTGTCAATATAAGTTTTTTATACTATTATCTGTCAATGAATTTGCAACTTCTTCTTTGTCTTAGTAAAGTAATATCCTTTATTAGAATAATTATACTTAGAACTAAGGTGTAATAAATAATTACTATGTCGCATATAGTCTACTAGATTTTTAAAATAATAGTTTCTCTGTTGCAGCCATGTTTTTTCCCTAAACTTTTAGCAGTGTCATTTCAAGCTTTAAGCAATATTTTGTAAAACCTTTTTAGTATAAAATGAAGACCATATATCAGTTTTAAGTTACAACATAAAATACTTGAAAATAAGACCATTTAACATATCATATGTGATATGTTAAATATGTTGTTCAACTCATGAAAAAAACGGAAATATCCGTCAGTCGCATACGGTGCAACAGTTCCAAAATGCAGAAATAACCGTCAGTCGCACAGCAGACTACAGTTTCATTAAACGAAAATATCCGTCAGACACACATAGAGCTACACCTTTGAAAGACGAATATATCCATCAGACACAGTTAAAGGGTTAATATTTTATTTTTGTGTCCGCTTATTTTTTTATTAATCGGAACTTGTAAGCTTCCATAAAATCAAATATAAAATAAAAACCTTGCCCTGAAAAAATCAAGAAAGGTTCTTTAAACTCCATTGAATAAGTTTTAAACAGTTATCAAACATTTTATTGAATTTGAAACATATATAATATAAACAAACTTGAATATAAAAAATATGAATGAAGTTAAATGCAAACCAAAGTTGTTTAAGTTTTTTGTTTTATTAATATCAATTGATATAATGATTACATATTTAACTACTTAAAGAAGGTTAATACTTAACAAAAGTTAATTGAATACTTTTTTAATGAATAATGTTACGAAATTTTTTTGGTCTGCTTTTTCTTTGCACTTTAAATTGAGAAGTCACTATTTAACCTCACCATAAATTAAAAAAAAACTTTAAAAATGCACCTTTTGGTACCCCACTTTCCGCTTCAAGAATGCCCATTAAATTAGCGACAATAAGTTTTACTAATAAAAAAAAAAAAAAAATGGACTAAATATAAATTAATCTTTTTAGTGCAAGTGTATCGACGGCCAACAAAAGGTTTGTTAAAGGTTTGTCAAGTGTTTCAACGGCCAACCTAATTAGTTGCAAGTTTGATACTATATTTGAAAGTAATTTTGCATCACTTTCATTAAAATATTAAAATCAGTTTAAATTTTTAAATATATCAGACTTTTCCGAAAAGCATCTTTAAGTTTTAAAAATCTTTCCAGTATGCTCAATAAACTACTCCATCTAGGTTTACATTTTAAAAGTGAATGAAGTTCTTTTTCGAGAAATTTTTTTTACGTATTTTTTTAATGAATTATTTTAATTTGTGATTTTCTGAAAATTTTTAAAATTTACAAACTTTTGTAGTTAAAGAATTTAGCTTTGTAATTTGCTGAACAAGTTGGGTAGTGTCGATATCTTTGTATTCTCCTCCAAAACTTTCAAGTTCCATTTCCGAAAATCAGAATCAAAATTAAAATATATATTGCCATCATATTCATTAACATCTTCTACATCTGTTGAACTAATATTAAAAAGTACATTAATGATTTAATTTATGTATCGTAAAAGGCCAATTAGAGGCCATGTACAATACATAACAGCTCCGTTGTTATAAAATACGGCAGCTCCGTTGTTATGCACACATTATTTGACAAAACCATATTAAACTTTTGACCCTTTTTTCAAATGCATCTGCATATACCCCAGTTTGTGCGGATCCATGAATCCGAGTCAATCAAAAAATCCAAAAATTACCATCGTTACCATAAACAAAAATATTTATAAACCGGTGATTTTAATTTAAAGTTCATTTATGTGTGATAAGGCTATAAGCTTTTTTATTAAGCTTATTCTGAGAATTTTCCTTTAAAACTTCAATCTCTTACGTTTTCGTAAATGGTTTTTGATGATTCTGTGTATCCTTTTGTTTTTAATTCCATCTTTAAATCTTCAGATGTACAAAACTAATTTAAAGGAATGTCATCTTGAGCAATCATTCTTGAAAATACAGCTACAAGAGATTCGTCTCTTTTTTTGATAATAGAGGTAATTTTCAATGTTATTGCAACTGCCAATTCTTATACGCGTTCTTTAATGTTTCTTTTTAACACATAAATTTAAACCACTAGTAAATGTAAACCACTAGTACTTGAACCTGCTTTTTTATTTCTTATTGTTTTTTATTTCGCATTGCTGACATACGGCTATCTCTCGTTACTGGACGATTATAGTACTTTTAAATCAAACTTTTATCCATTAAAAGATTCAAAAAAATTTTTTAAAACAAAATTAGGAGAAAATAACTTCTTTAAAAATAAATAATTTTGCAAAACAAGCCAATATCTATTTCAAACTTTGTTTACTTAGAGTTGGAACTCAAGGGTTAAATTCTACGAAAAGAATCTTCTCAGCTAACACAAAACGTTCAAGAACGTTCGACGAACGTTGTGAACGTTCGAGTACGTTCTCTGAACGTTCGAGTACGTTCTCTGAACGTTCGAGTACGTTCTCTGAACGTTCGAGTACGTTCTCTGAACGTTCGATTACGTTCTCTGAACGTTCGAGTACGTTCTCTGAACGTTCTCTGAACGTTCGTGTACGTTCTCTGAACGTTCGAGTACGTTCTCTGAACGTTCTCTGAACGTTCTCTGAACGTTCGAGTACGTTCTCTGAACGTTCTCTGAACGTTCTCTGAACGTTCGAGTACGTTCTCTGAACGTTCTCTGAACGTTCTCTGAACGTTCTCTGAACGTTCTTTGAACGTTCTCTGAACGTTCTCTGAACGTTCTCTGAACGTTCGAGTACGTTCTCTGAACGTTCGAGTACGTTCTCTGAACGTTCGAGTACGTTCTCTGAACGTTCGAGTACGTTCTCTGAACGTTCGAGTACGTTCTCTAAACGTTCGAGTACTTTCTCTGAACGTTCGAGTACGTTCTCTGAACGTTCTCTGAACGTTCGAGTACGTTCTCTGAACGTTCGAGTACGTTCTCTGAACGTTCGAGTACGTTCTCTGAACGTTCGAGTACGTTCTCTGAACGTTCGAGTACGTTCTCTGAATATTCGAGTACGATCTCTGAACGTTCGAGTACGATCTCTAAACGTTCGAGTACGTTTTCTGAACGTTCATAGAACGTTCTTGAACATTCGTAACGGTCGTTACACGTTTTATGTTAGCTGGGTTTATACTTTTATATTTTTAACGTTTAATCTGTTAACAAGAAAATAAAGAATTTATTTAATATTTATAGTACTTCCTTTATAAGATAAAAATATTCAGCAGTTAGGAATTAAAACAATCCTTATATTGCAAAAAACGTGATTTTCCGTTTAACTACAAAAATTTACCGGTAAAAAAATTTAACCAAATTTAGGTATAAACCAGAAAACTGGTAAACCGATTACAGTTCCTATTTTAAAAAATAAGAGGAAGACGATGCGAGATGATATATTTGAGTACCTTGACATTTTTCAAGAAATTCTTTTGTGACAACCTAAAAAACTAAAAGAAAGTATTTTATTAAAAGTAAATTAATGGGTTAGTAACGAAGAAAAACATATTTATTTTAGCAATTTCTCTTGTTTAAGTAATAAGAAGTGTGAGAGACAATGCCAGAAAAGCTATTTTGAGTACGTTTTTTAATTATTTTTTTTTGTAAGAACCTAGAATTTAAACGAAAGTAATTTAAATTATTTTTTTTTCACAGATTAGTCCAATCTTTATTATTTCCACAAAGGTATCAAAATACCTTTTGAACCAGATAAAGAGCGGTAGGGTAAGGTTATATTCTTTAAGGAATTGTATATAAGTAAGAAACTCTCTCTATGAATTTGGATAAAACCAAATTAATTAAACTCCATAAAGTAATAAATTAGAAAATATTTCAATTAAACTGGCAAATCTAATAATCATTAATATTAACATAAAAAAAACAAAGAAACTTCAGTAAACATTTTTGGCGCAATAACTAAATGAAAAATTACGTTGGAGTGATCAATAAAAAGCATTGAGAAAAAAAAAATCAAAAAAAGTTGTCATAAAATATAGGACTAAACCATTTTTAAAAGATAAATTTTTAAAAAGTTTAAATTTTCCTTTTATTCATTGCTATTTGATTTATTTTAATATTGCATAGGCAAGTACAAATCATACAAAATTAAAAAAAATATCAAGCAAACCAAAAACATGCGTGCAGAATATTGTTTGCAGCTTATAAAACTGTACCACGTGAGACTCTTCTGCAAATACTAGATGCATTAAACGTTTATAAAATCAACTTAAACCAATTTTAATGTTCATGTATACAACAAAGATAAGACTATATCAAAATGTATTTGTTCTAAAAAAGTAGTTCATAAGTACCCTACACAATTTTTAGACAATTACAATCGTCCCTTTCATGTTTAATATATATATATATATATATATATATATATATATATATATATATATATATATATATATATATATATATATATATATATATATATATATATATATATATATATATATATATATATATATATATATATTTATATATATATATATATATATATATATATATATATATATATATATATATATATATATATATATATATATATATATATATATATATATATATGTATATATATATCTATACATATATATATATATATATATATATATATATATATATATATATATATATATATATATAATATATATATATATATATATATATATATATATATATATATATATATATATATATATATATATATATATATATATATATATATATATATATATATATATATATATATATATATATATATATATATATATATATATATATATATATATATATATATATATATATATATATATATATATATATATATATATATATATATATATATATGAGGAGCAAACGTTCAAACCGTGCTTTCTCCTTCAGATGAGAATTTACAGGAAACGCAAAAACCTGATAAAAATTTAAAGAACTGTCATGAATCAAAGTTATAGTTTTCTATTGTTCTTAATAGCTCTGAGGAGTATTCTGATACATTATTTTAGATATTTGTTTGAAAACAAATGAAAAAAATGCATTTATTTTTTGGAGAAAACACATTTTGTACTAAGGAGAAAACATGTTTTGATTGAGTCTCACAAGGATAAAACACTTTTTGAATGATTTAAGTAATACAACAAACGAATAACACAAAGTCAATGGGGTTTATTGGTGCAACTTAAGAATTCGAAAAATTTTGAAATAACGCAACGCACAAATTAAGAAATTAAAAAATATGGTAACATAAAACACAATAATAATACATACTCAACAATTTAAATTCTCATTCCAATTTCTTCATCCAAACAGTCACACACTTCATCTTCCTCTTCATTCCCGTCTTGTTCATCGAACAATATTTTCCTGTACCATTCAAAATCAGGCTCACTCTGCCATCCATCGCCATATAATAGTTTCAAGAGTTTCTCAACATCTTTTTTCTTCTCGGCAGAAATGGGACGATTTAGTAGAAGAGATTCTAAAGTTATATTTCTGACGTTTGAAACTTTTATTCCTCTTTTCAGGAGTCCTTCTGCAGCTTGCTCACTTCCATCTTCAAATCTCTAGTTTCTGAAGCCCTTGACCTTGACAGCTCCTGTTCCTGGGTGTTTCTTGAGAAAGATCCTTTTTTATTCTGATATGTATGAAAGATTTTTGAAGAACCTGTTGAGTGATTTGGTATTTAGAAGTTCCCAATCAACACCCATAACTTTTACAGCTCCGATGTTCTTGTAAATTTCATAATATTGTTTTTTGGATATTATTGTTACACTTTTCCTAAGGATTTTCTCAACCCTACTAAACTCACGATCTGCTGGTAGAAAACTATGGCCTCTGACCGGAAAGTAGAGTTGAATTTCTTGAATGTCAGCGTTATTTGAAGAGTAGAGAAAGTGCAAAAGCATTTGAAGGTTGATATTGTTCTTGTTTTGGGCAACACATCCGTCAC
This sequence comes from Hydra vulgaris, assembly GCF_022113875.1. NCBI lineage: Eukaryota > Metazoa > Cnidaria > Hydrozoa > Anthoathecata > Hydridae > Hydra > Hydra vulgaris. Next base: position 19,980,328 of record NC_061170.1, on the reverse strand, counting down.
AAAAAAGTCGTAAAGTCTTGATTCCTTTAAGATTCATTGTTCTTAGGTGAGAATGTAGAGCTGAGGAAATTTCGGTACTGCCTTTTCCTGCCTGCTCTTCAGACCATGAATAAAATGTTGGGGTTTTGCCATCCAAACTAGTAATACATAGACTATAAAAATTCAACTGCCTCAGATAATATGCATCTTGAATGTTTTTTTTGGCAATTGTTGTATTTGCTGTAGATCAAAACACAAACTGCACACAGATTCATCGGTTTTTTCTTTCATGTACGCATAAAATGCATTTGCCCTAAGTTTATGAATCCTTTTCTGAGTCATAAGGTTTACACGTTCCATGGATCCTGATGGCAATGTTTTAATTTTCTGGTCTAGAAGGGCGCACGTGCTACAAACATCACTTGATGGCGATTCGAAGCCAATGTTAAGTTCATTAACAAACACTCTCCTGAACATGGCAAAACTCACTCTGTACAAATCATCCTTTATTTGGTCACAATAAATTTGGTGCAGCTTTCTTATATTCAATTTACAGTTCAAATACAAACGTCTAGATTTTTTTCTCCCAAAGTGACTTTCTGATGCCTTCAAATTAGAAATGAAATCTCTCACTTTGTTCTTTTTATCAATGCTGTGGCTACTTTTCCTATCACCTCCTCTTCTATCCTCAATAGGATCTCCAGCATGGATTTTGGAAACAATATTGGCCAATCTTGTCCTTCCTACTTTAGTAATGGCAATAAAATTATTCTTACAAACAGGAATTCTCGTTTTATTTCCAACAATGAAGTAGTTTGTAGAAAAGGCATGTTGAGAGCTTGACTAGTGCGACTTGTTTAGGTTAGGGTTATTAGGCCTTCGTCGAATAACATTTTTTGTTTCAACTAGAGAACTAATTATTGAATCTTGACGAAGTTTGTCAGGAACTTTATAAAGTTTGTCCCTCAGTTTCTTTACATCGTAAGGTCTAATATCACAACATGAGAACTTCTTTGTTGAATGCTTGCACGGAATGTATACATTGGTTCCTGCAGGTGATGAATAACGCTTCTGTTTTTCTTCTTTTCTTCTTTTGCCAGTTGCCTGTCTTTTACGAGCTCCAGTGTTTCAAATACTTACTAAAATACCATCAACCACTTCATCCATTTGAAATCGAAAGATTGAAACTAATAAAATTGTAGAGCTATAGTATTAGTGAACTACCTACCATAACCTTACCTTCAGTACTGAACCACGTGTTAAAACAGCTTATGCCAACTAGTCATGTGATCAGAGAGGACCGCTCCCATTAGTCAGCTGGAGAAAGCACTGTTTGACTGAACACCGACCTTGGAGAAAACTCTCTTTGATTGAACAGTTAGTTTTGCACGCTGTTTTTAAATAGGATAAAGCATGATTTGACTGAAAATAAGACTTGAATCTGGTGCTATTTAACATGCACTACAAGAAACCATCAATAACTCAGTTTTTAATTTTTTTGGAGAAAACATGGTTTGAATGTTTGCTCCTCATATATATATATATATATATATATATATATATATATATATATATATATATATATATATATATATATATATATATATATATATATATATATATATATATATATATATATATATATATATATATATATATATATATATATATATATATATATATATATATATATACATATATATATATATATATACATATATATATATATATATATATATATATATATATATATATATATATATATATATATATATATATATATATATATATATATATATATATATATATATATATGTATATATATATATATATATATATATATATATATATATATATATATATATATATATATATATATATATATATATATATATACATACATATATATATATATATATATATATATATATATATATATATATATATATATACATACATATATATATATATATATATATATATATATATATATATATATATATATATATATATATATATATATATATATATATATATATATATACATATACATATATATATATATATATATATATATATATATATATATATATATATATATATATATATATATATATATATATATATATATATATATATATATATATATATATATATATATATATATATATATATATATATATATATATATATATATATATATATATATATATATATATATATATATATATATATATGAGGAGCAAACATTCAAACCATGTTTTTTCCGAAAAAAAAAAATCATGTAGAGTAAAAAAAAAAAAAAAATACAAAATGAATTACGTTAGTTTACCAGAAATAATAGTGTCATTAAAAGAAAAGAACAAAAAAAAACTTATAAATTTTGTTTAGTGAATACATTGTTTATATTGATGTGTACTTTTATTGTTATATTTACATGTCGTTTATGCATTTAATGCATTTTTTTACTTTTATTACCCTTAATTTTATGTATAATAAGTGTTTTTTTGTTGATATTTTCTTTATTTGTTTATTATACACGCAATATATATTTGTTATTATATTATATTACATTACATTATAAAAACTAAAATTATTATATTTATCGAGTCTTTGTAGTCTTTTATCAATAATCGTTTTTATGTCATCGTTATTAGTTACGTTTTGTCAGTTTATTACTGTTTGTAACTCTAACTGTGTAAATATAATTAATTGTTGTATGGAAGGTTGTATTGCTTTAGTTGTCATTTGAAAAATATTTGGCAATCAAGTTTAAAAAGCATTATCTAATTTTTGTAGTGACATTTATGCTAAAAGGAGGGTTATACCATGTTATTTTGCCTCTGTGGTTTTTCTTTTATTGTTGTTTAAAGTTAGAATGGTAAGATAAATTATGTTTATAAACAGAGTTTTGTAGTGCTTCATTGTAACAGATCCAAATTTATTAAACACTTTTTCGCTGCTAGAATATTTGAATAATCTCAGTTCAACGTTTTTAGGTAGTTGCTTTAGTAGACTAGGAGGGTGGTTAGATTGAGCATGTATGTAGTTTAAAGTACTATAAGGTTTGCTATTGCTTGATACGACTGTTAGCAGAGGTTAGGAGTTACGTTAAGGTAGTTCACAAATTTGAAGTTGCACTATATAGGTTTTTTAAGATTGTTTCATTTGAATAAGTGCGTGATATGCTTTTAATTATCTCCATTTGCTGACCAGCGTAATTTAAAAAAACTGCTAATCTATCTTCGCGATTTAAGCCAAAGTTATATTTATTATAAAAATTTGAAATTTGAAAAATAATAAATAAGAGGTTTATTTCACGTTACAATGATTGCGCTTGATGGTGAGGAGATATGTGAGTTTTTATGAGATTATCGATTCTTTCTCAAATTTTAAATTTTTATAATAAATATATCTTTGGCTCAGTAGCGTAGCGAGGTGGGGGCCAAAGGGGATATTGCCCTGGGTGCAAAGATTTAATAGGGCGCAAAGTTGTCAAATAGTTTTAATTTTTTCTGTTAATAAAAATAAAACAATACAATATATGGTTTTAGTTTTTTTTAATAGAAAAAAAAAAGAATTTTATGTCATAAATATTATGTTCATATGTAAGCATATAAAACAATAATTGTTGTTCGAATTTTAAGAAATTTTCACAAGTTCTTTTATTCTCTACAAAAGAACGTAACTGCAACGAAGTGGTTTTTTTGTAATCAAATTTTTCTTGAGGCACCTAAATTAAAAAAACTGCTTAATGTGTAATTCGTTTTTTATATAAAAATCGCACGTATTTTATAAAACTTTTATAAAAGTATTGTAGTTTTAAAGATATTACTTAATTTCTAAAACTAATATAAATATTTTAAATAATTAATTGATATAGAATAAAAAATTGTTAGATCTTACTTCAATTGAAAGTTAAATTGTAGTTCAGATTTTACTTCCATTATATATTACAGGGTTATGCGGAAATATAAATCAAATTATTCGTAAATAAAAACTTTTTTAATACAAATATTTTCTTGCATTAATATACTTTTTTAATGTATATATAAATATTTTCAAATATTATTTGCGTTTAAGCCATATTTTATTTATTTATTTAGTTTCTTATTTTAATATTTTATTTTCTTTTTCCATATTTCAACAACAGTTTGCCTATTTTTTTATGTTTGCTAGATGTTGAAAAAACCTTTGACTGTTGAAATTAGAATTTTCTCTTTGATAAACTTTACTTTGATAAAAACCTTGGTTCCATTTCAGTTTCATTTGCTCTAAAGCAAAGTGAAAGGCAAGGATCAATTTTATTATATATACATATATATATATATATATATATATATATATATATATATATATATATATATATATATATATATATATATATATATATATATATATATATATATATATATATATATATACATATACATATATATATATATATATATATATATATATATATATATATATATATATATATATATATATATTTATATATATATATATATATATATAAATATATATATATATATATATATATATATATATATATATACATATACATATAAATATATATATATGTATATATATATATATATATCTATATATATATATACATATATATATATATATATATATATATATATATATATATATATATATATATATATATATATATATATATATATATATATATATATATATATATATATATATATATATATATATATATATATATATATATATATATATATATAGATATATATATATATATATATATATATATATATATATATATATATATATATATATATATATATATATATATATATATATATATATACTTTACTAAATGAACATTAGGTGGCTTTTTCTTACGTAAATTTTGTACATTAGGGAGACACTTACAATAAGGCGACAATTTCGTGTCGCCTTAACGTTTCTCTGTAATTTTTTAGAAAATTTAATAATGCTGTGGACATAATTTTTTTTTTCGGAATACTTTATGAAATAATGATTCAATTTTTTTTTATCCTAGCGGTTCTTATATTTTAAAACTTTTTTTTTTTTAGTTTCAATTATTTACTTATATATCTTGCCGTTATAAATAACTGAACATAAGGGCGACACAAGCTTATTTGTAAAAAAGTACCATAAATCTTTTTTATATCTTTATTATATTTTTTCTAGTATGATTTTAATGTTAGATTTTTAAAATAGACCACTTTTTTTGTTGATATACCGTTTCGCTTCTTTGGAAATAAACTTTTTTTTTTTTTCGACAACAAATGTCTCCTTTAAGTATCATTTTTTCGTTATTTGCATATGCTGATAAAAACCGAAGCAAAAATCAAAGAAGCTATTACACAGTGCAATAGCCGTTGAGGACATTAAATTGGAATTATAGGAAGTTATTATTTTTTTTTTTTAGTAATAAATTTTTCATGACAGAAATACTATTTGCCAGTTTAGTTCCTAAAATTGCAAAAGGTTTATTGAATTACGTAAAAAATTGAAATGAAAAAAACTTATATACTTAGAAACAAATTAAAAATTTATTTAACGTAAAAAAAAAAAAAAAATTCTACTCGATAAAAACTGCAACTCTGACATTAAAAAGACAGGGACAATATAAAAGAAATAATTGGCAACAATAAAACTAACTTGTATAAATAACAAAAAAAAATGAATATTCAAAATGTTTAAAATTATTTAGTCAAATCGTTATAAACCAAATAGATTGGATAAAAAAAGCCTTAGAATAGAATAAAGGGAGAACCCAGACCATTTCGTAAAGGGGCAGTTTAATTTTTTTTTTTAGATTTAAGGAAGCAGACAATCTAGTAAGGAAGGAGGGGGAAGGGGGTTATTTTCAGACTTAATGATTTGTAAGCAAGTAATCACACAATTTGGAACTTGCACCATATAATTTTTTTAAATCTATAATTTTATTTAGACGGGCTGTCTAAGACAGCCTAAATATATTATTTTCGTTTTCAATCAACTTGCTGTGTTTAATATAAAAACTTACAAAATTAAAAAATTTAAAAGTTTTTAAAGGGAGGGAAGAGGCCAATTTCCCCGATGCCTCCCTTATGGGTCCGCTCTTGCAATAGAGCAGGATTGAAAAGTTTGTTTTTTCAAAAGGAATGACCTTTGTGAACTAAATTTGAAATTAAAGAAAAACTAAACTTAAATTATTCAGATGAGGCCAATAGTATTTTTTATGCTACCTATATAATACCAACTTAGTTTCAGGTAAAAATATTTATGTGGAATATTAAATTTTTTGTTATAACTATTGAAACTTGTGTCGTGGAAGAAACGTGTCTATTGCTAAAAATTTTAAATTTTACTAACTATCTTAACTCATATCGAATTTAGATATTTATAAGTTTATTATAATTTGAATTAGATATTTAAAGGATGATGAGACTTCTAAGTCTTCTCGAGTTTCTTTGACAACATAATATTGAAAAAGGTTATTTAATATTTAATAATTTAATGCATACAACCAACTTTACATCATGATTTTTCATTTATCTGTCAAAAGCTTTTAATACAGTATTATACTAATAAAATAAAATTGAATAATACTAAATAAAAATAGCTTACTTTGATTTAAAAGGTATTTAACAAATAAAAATCAACAATTATTTCCGGATGCCGTAATTTTTGCAAGTTTATCCAAATCGTTGTTGTTCCTAGTGTAGGTAAATAATTAATATCAGTGTAGATAAATGATTTATATCAGTTTTGACTTCTACTTGACTTCCTCAGAAGTTGGCAGCTGTCTCACAATAAATTTTTTGCGGCAAAATATTCTGTTACCCGCCTCAAGTGGCTTCCGCCTCTATTGGTGCCACAGTTTTTACATGCAAAATGTTTTTTTTCAAAATAAGGCCGACACCAATACGGAGGCGGAAACCTTTAGTGGGCACCTCAAGAAAAAGTTTGTTTTTAAGTTAACAAGCAATTTAAAGGTTAATTTAGGGCAAATATTAAAAATTGAACCTCAGTTGCGATTTATATGGTTCATTATCGAACTTTTAAGTATATTTAATTAAAATTAGAATTTTGTCAAAATAGTTTTGTTTTGTCAGAAAAAAAAAAAAAAAAAATTTTTGACAACAAATTTGTAGTTTCAATTCGTATTTTTATTTATATTTAAATTTTTAACATTCGTATACAATATGAATGTTAAAAATTATAAATTTCATTTCTATATTTTAGGGAAAAAAAACATTTAGGAAAATATAAGTTTATAACTAGAGGAAAGTCGGGTAGACCCGGACGGCGGATAACTCCGGACACTTGATGTACAGCTTAAACTAAAGAAGCTATGTGACTTTTAATACTATAATAACATTATTTTAGTGAATATGGCATATGCAAAATATCTATCATAATATGTCGAAACGAATGACTGGGAGGGCAAGATTTTGTTTCCCACCTCCAGAAGAGCGATGTATCATCATATTTGATTCACATATTAACATATCTAATTTTTATGTAAACTAATAACTTTTTAATGATTAAACATTTTTATTTACAACAGTTATTAGAAAAAAATTTAGTTTAAAACTTTAATTCACTGGTTTTAAAACTAGTATTTGTGAATGAGGTATGATCGGGTGGTATCAAACACATGTTAAGGAGGGTGGCTCCGGACAACTTAATACGTTTACATACTAATAATATACAACTTTTTTATATATAAATATTAATACATTTAAAATAATACGCAACCTATAATAGTAATTCATTTAATTCCAATAAAAAAAATATTACATTTGAAAAAAGTGTTATTAAGATACACAATAATTATTTTTTTCTTTCTAAACCGATAGATGAATGTTTGAACTTTTAAAAAAAGTCTTTTGACACTTTGTTTTCTGTTAGCACATTTGTATTTCTATACACTTTCCTGAAGTGTCTGGGGCTACCCGACTCTCCCCTATATCTAAAATTTTTAACTTTAATCATTAAATATTGTAAAAATAATTGAAAAATACAACATTTATTATTCATTTATTATATAAAATTAACTTATTTAGATGTTGGCAGGGCTGGTGCAAGTAGATGTCACGCGGGTGTGTGTGTGTGTGTGTGTGTGTGTGTGTGTGTGTGTGTGTGTGTGTGTGTGTGTGTGTGTGTGTGTGTTAGAGATGTCAATAAAATCTTTGTCAACAGTTTAAAGATAATTCTCGTTTTCAAAATTTGCCGACTGACTGGTCTTAAAGGGCTATTTTTGCCGACTGAATTGTCGAAGCGGGTTGAATTTGCCTACAAAACGAACAAAAAATTCATTGACGGAAGAGGTGTCGCGCCGACCTTAGATATCATCTTAAATTGAATTTTTTCAATAATAAAATTTTTAACGAAAACTCAGCTTTTTTAAAAAATTAAAACTTTCTGAAATAGAATTGAAAATAAAAAACGCGATTTAGTCAAACCAAATAGTATTCTGTGGAGTATTTTTTAATTATTTAAATTCTGGTTTAATAGGAGATTTTTAGGACAACTTTTTTTACTAGTTATAAATTTTTACTTCCAAGTAAAAAATTTATATAAATTTTATTATAATTTTTTACTTGTTTCAATTTAGTTATTAAGTTTTAATTTAGTTATTAATTTTCCACTTGTAAAAATCTTAAATTAAGCTTTTACTCTCACGTGAATTTTACTTCCCACGTAAAATTATATTTCGTGACACAAGGAAAAACAAAAAGGAGATGTTTTTTTATACCAATCCTGTGAAATGTGCATACCTTATTTTAAAAATTATTTACAACAAGAAACTAAAACAAATGGTTTCAATAGAATATGCTCAAAAGAGAATTAATGAAATTAGTGAAGTCATTAAAGCGCAAAAAAGAAAAAAGAATATAATTAAATATTTTTCTGTTTAACTGAAAACAGGAAAAGTTAATTTAGCATTGTTGTTTCTTATCAAAGCCGACAACACCGTAGTAATGCGTTTTTTTTAAGGCGGTGAAAATTATTATAGGCCCTGAAAGTCTATAAAATCTAATTATACCAAGCTTTTATTAGGGAGTTGGGGCCATAATTCTATATTTCTTGTTTAACCAATTATTCTTAATTAATTTTTTGAGAAAAGTTCAAAAAACAATTCAGTTTTTGCTAATTTTTTAAGGTTGACCTTCTACTTCTATTTAAAAAATTTAAAAATTGCAAAAATTTCTATGCGTATAAAGTTACGCAACTTTTCTTTCAAATTTATGCTATTCAAATTTTGATTGGATAAATTTGATTTTTAATCGTTTCGTTTTATAATAAAAAAGTTATAGCTGAAGTCTTTTTCTAAAAAATTTTTTTAAATAAATAAAACTTCAAAGAAAAAGTTTTATCTGAAGTCTCTTTCTAAACAAAACGTTTTAAGTAATCAAAAAGACAGATTGCCACAATATATCTTAATTTCCTTTTTTTTATTTATTTTTAAGCTATGAAGAAGGCTATTCAAGATTTCATTTTATTTCTCGCTTTTCTTTAATGAAGTCAAGAATAAATCTTCTTTTAAAGTGCCAGTCAGTAGAAGTTCAGTAAAATTTTAAAGGTTTAACAACTTTAAAGATAAACAGACTAAAGGAATACCACTACCTAAAAGGCTTTATAAAAACAAACTGGGTGATCAAATTTTGAAATTTTCTGCTTTACTCTAAAACACAGTGAATAGCTAGTTAAAAAAAAATTTACTATAATTTATTCTAATCTCTTTAATAATACTGAACTTAATAGTAGTAGTAGTGCGCTTTCGAGCCTGTTTGACACGATACTCTTGGCAACCATTGCATCCGAGGTAGTGACGAGAAAGAGTCTCACCTTTGTTTTATAAGAAAACGTGAGCAAACGTGAAACTCACATCGTACATACCTAAACTTCATGTTTCGTAACGTTAAAACATGCTTAAACATATATCAAGTTCTACAGTTTGATTTTCACTTAAGAACTGCATTTTGTCAACCTCTTAATTTCTGATCTTTTGTATTTATATCCGTTAAAAACATTTTTTATACAATTTTAAATCTTCGACATTTGACGTGTCAGCGTAGTCGAGTGGTTGGAGGGCTAGGCCACAGAACAAGAAAGCCATGGTTCGAGTCCTACCATCGTCGACTTTCTGTTTTAATTTTTTTGCGTATGTGTTTTTATTGAGATACTTATAATATTTTAGTTAAACTTTTTAAGTTTATTTACAACTAAATTGAGTTAGTGCAGGGAAAATTAGTAAAAAACATGTTTATATATAGAATGTAAAATCTATATAACTTTTGATTTGCATTTTAAACAACAAAACCGCAAGGCAAACTGATGTACTTGACAGGCGGCGACCTTAACTTTTATAAAAAACGGTAAGGGTGTTTAAAAAGTATATTTTTATTAAGAACATAATTAAAAAAATTAATTTTATATTTAAACTAAATTATTTTATAAAATTTACTGTTTCTAAAAATAGTCCAAAATTAAAACTCTTTAATATTAACATAATAAGGAAATTTAGAGATTTACAGTTATTTATCAACGCCCCTGTTAAACATTCTTAACCGAGAGCGCATCAATTACTTTGATGACTTAAATAACATGAGATGCACGAGGCACTGTAGATGTGCGCGGATAAGTATTTAAATTGCTTTTTTAACTTTCATGAATCTCTTAATATCTTTGAATATCTTTTTAATCATTATCGTAAAACTATATTTATTGAATATACTTTTATTTATGAATTTTATTTATAATTGTATTTTGTAATTTTCAATCTGTTTTTTTCAAGAAAACTTTTTAGTTTGTTTCTCAAATAAGTTTCTATATTTTTTTATCTTTAGAATTTTGGAGTTTTGAATAGATATATTCGCTATTTTTGCTTTGTTTTTTTATATTTCCATTAACTTTTTATATGTAAATGGAAACCATTTATACTTTTATCACCCTGTGTACGATCAGGACGGTTTTCATTTGGATTAAGTCTCGATTGCACAAACAATAGGTTTAAAAATTTATTTGCCTGATTCCGCAGTAAAAACAGCTTAATTGTATAAATTTGTTAAGTGTTTTTTTACAGAAAGGCTTTATAAAAAATATCAAGCAGATAAAGCTAGCTTAATTGAAATAACTAGGCCTCTTTGGCTTGTCAATTTTTCTACGTTTAAATTTGCTTTTTAAACAAATCCTTATGAGAGAGTTAAAATAGTATCATAGCATAAATTTCCAAAAACACCTGAAGAATTAATAGGCAACTGTCTTATATGCTAAAGATACTTTTATTCTTTTATTATGTAGAAAATATTAATGTAATAATTAAAAATACTAAATAATTTTTAAGTATAGTAAATTAACAAAAAAGTCAAAAACTTCATGACACTAAAATGCAAACTGCGTACTTTTTAGCGAGTCGAGACATTTTAATGAGCACAACAGTCATAATATTTAAAACATTTGCTCATCAATTTTTTAAATTACATTTAAATTTTTTAAACTTTATTTAAATTAAACTTTTTTTTTAATTATAATTTAACAAGCAATAGAATTATGGTTTGCAATAAAGTTTGCATTTTACCAACTAACAGAACTTCAAATTAATTTATTTTTTGTCGTTTACAAAATAAGTTAAAGTATAAAGACTAAATTAGGAACAAGTTTAGAAATGGTTGGGTGTGGATTAGACTTACCACAACCCGTATCGTACGGGTCATGACAGCTAGTTAATATGAAAGGGAAAATATGTCGATTTACAATTAAGCGTTGTTGCCTGTTCATCAAATAGTATTTAAACCATTTTACAATAAATTCATATCCTATAAGTTCATCAACAAGTTTTAATTTCATTTAATGATCTTTTAGTTATGACTGTGTCAAATTTACTACCCCCAATAGAATGAGGGTAGAATTTTTACATGGGAGTAAAAATTCTATCCTCATGTAGAATTTTTACTCCCATGAGGGTGGGAGAATTAAATAAAATTGAAAACCTTTTGATGAACTTAAACTTAATATAATATTCTATAAAAGTTTATTTTATTAATTCGTTGCTGTCACACTCGGGCTTGGGGAGCACACTTTTTATGTATTTTTGCTCCAGAGAAATTTTATAACCTAAATCTCATAGATTTAAGTTATAGAAGTCTTAACTGCTCTTATAAATTTAGATAATAAAAAATAAATAACTCTAAAAAAATGATATGATATATCTATTTTAATGATTCCTGCTTTTAAGGAGGCTTCTTATTTGCAAGATGCATATCTGAAGCATTTTATTGAAAACTAGTTTTGCATTTTCCTTGTAATTTTAACAGTTAATGTTTAAATAAACTATACAGAACATTTTTTTTCCCATCATTATTTATTCCAAAGAAGATTTTGAGAAAAACCTAGAAATTTGAAATTTTGCTTATTTTGTCTACAACATAACAGGTGAAAACTAAAGTATTATTTAAATTTTTATTGGCTAAAATGTAGATTAAAAGATTTTTTGATTATCGCAATTGTAAAGAATTAATCGTCGACAAGAATTATTTTACTTTATTCGCTAGATCATTTTAAATATTCCTCGTGCAATCCTTTCTCCCTTTTTGTTATTTTTCTCTTTCAGAAGTTATAAGTGTATAACTTGCAGTTTGAACCTTGCTTGAGGCGATTCATCGGAGCACCATGTTTATCTTTAGTTTGTCAAGCAATTTATTTATACTTCTAATATTTGTGTGGATTGCAGAGAAACTCCTTTTTAAAGTTTCAAGCTCAGTTTTAACCAGGGTCGTCCCGAAAAGATTTTAAAGGGGGCGGGTGCCGTGTTTATTTTTTGTAGACAAAAGCCAGAGACAATTATTTTGCTCACAAACTTACCTAAAAAAAAAAAAGGTCCTCGTTTTCCGACATTTGCCGACTAATAAAATTCGCCCCCCCCCTCCCTCCACGGGATGGCCCTGTTTTTGAATGAATCTGTTTTAAAAAAGGACTCCTTTGACTCCTATTGGAGTCAAAACAGTTTATTTGAAAGTTTGCGCTTCTGCGTCTAAAAAGTCTTTTAGTAAAGTATTATCCATTTCTATTTATTTAAACATAAAAAATAAAAATTACAAAATTATAATTTATAAAATTAGGTTCGATATTACTCATATAATTAAAAACTTGTAGACTTCTTAATAAACAAATAAAATAAGAAAATATTAAGACAAGGAAATACTTGAGTAAACTACAACAACAAAAGTTAAAAAAAAAAATAAGTATCGGAATCAGAATAAAAATGTTAAAAAAGTTAGATAAACATATTTAGCTTTTGCATCAAATAGAAATGGGGGAGATAATTTTATACACAGATTTTAGAAAGTAAATACAATGTAAGTATGAATGAATGTATATGACTTGCAATTCTACCGTTTCAACTTGCAATTCTGCCGTTTATTCAGATTTCATTGCATTGCATCCATCTATCTCTGGTCAAAAAAATGTCAGTTAAAAGTAGCCATTAATAAGTGCTTTACTCATAGAATAGCACCTACTTTATTTTGTAAAAAAATAAATTATAACTATCAACTAGGCGATCATAATTTAACTTGGTCTACAAACCCAAACCAATTTTGGTGTGACCATGGATTCTTACTTAAATTACAATAATCATATTCCAAATATCGTCCGCGCATCAAAAAGTCGAGGATATCTAATCCTTAAGTGTTTTAAAAGTCGTGTTATCGTTAAAGGCTACACTACTTATAAAAGACCGATCTTAGAATATTGCTCTCCGGTTTGGTCGCCAAATCGCACTGAAATGAACAATACAGTGAAAAGAGTACGAAATGAGAATTTCTAACCTAAATAACGTTTCATACTCAAATAGACTTAGAATTCTTGGTTTGGAACTACTAGAAGTTCGTTGCCTTAAGCAAGACATGATTACATGTTACAAAATTCTGAACAATTTAGTTTGCCTAAATAAATCAAGTTTCTTTTTATTTAACAACTATATTTACACTCGAGGACATAATTTCAAATTACGCAAACTAAAATGTAAACTCGATGTCCGTAAATACTTTTTCTCACTCAGGGTCGTTAATGTTTGAAATAACTTGCCGTCTGACGTCGTGAACGCCAAAAGTATAAAGTTTCAAAATTAAAATTAACTCTATCGACTTTGAAAAATACTGTTCCGGCTAACTGGTTTTTGCTTTATAACTATGGTCTTATATATAATTGTAATATATATTTCAAATTATCTAGCATATGTATTATGTAGGGCACGTTTTTAGAGTCCTTCATATTTTATGGAACTGCGTGTCCTTTAGTACATGTATCACTGTTCTAATAAATTTTAATCTAATCTAATTTAATCTAATCTAAATAATTTAAGCATTTTTGTTATGTTAAATATAGTTCATTACTTTTAGATTTTTTATTATTATATTTTAGTAAACTTCTTTTTATGCTTTTGTTTAGAAAAAGGTGAGGTATTTTTTATTATATTTTATGAAAATAATATAATAAATAATAATATATTATGAAAAATATATGAAGTACATATCAAATATATATTAAATTGTTATATAAAATGTAATTAACTTTAAACAATATTTTTGTTTTTTTATGTTTTTTTAGTTTTTCTTATAATACTGAGATTAATTTTTAGTTGCAAATAAAATAAATATGTTGGCTTTCTACATAAATAAACCAGAAATAAACCAGAGCATATTATTTTTTGTACCAACATTTTCTCTCTCCATCCCACTAAAAATTTAGTGAGTCCGTCACTGAATATTTAAAGTCTAAATAAGAGTTTTGAAAAATTTCGTTAATTTGTATAAGAAACTGGAAATAGTTTCAATAAAAATTTGCTTAACCAAGTTTTATATATAAAATAACTTTAATTCTGATTTCAGGCCAACAACGACGGGGTTGCATGCCCTCAACTTTTTTACTAGACAACCTCTTTTGTTATTTTCTTTTTTAAAGTTTCTAGATATAGAGGAAAACTCTTCAGAGTCGGACAATTATGTCCTTCTACTTCAAAAACCGTCAAAACCTTTAAAATCTTTGATTTACGTAAAGGAAAACATTGCATATAAAGAATAAAATGAGTGTTTCTGACAGATCTAAAATATTAGTTGTATTGCTATTTTCAGATAAGTAATTTTTGGTTAATCTTTTTTTAAACAAAATTTATCTAATATTCATTTTTTAGTTTTAATATTTTCTATTCAGTTAAATAAAATATGAACTTTGATATTTTATATGATATATATATATATATATATATATTTTGTTATTTAGGTGTCCCAAAAAGACCTAACGGTCTTGTCACAGAGCACCGCGGAAGTGCATTTAACCAGAAAGTTCACGCCTCCTTCGTTACCATGACGCGAAATATGTCCCGTTATTATGGCCCGTCATTATGGAATCAATTGAAAAAAAACAATATAAGAAATTTGAAAATCACTTTATCTTATAAACGACAAATGAAAATACATCTCCTTAATTTCGGACATATATGTAAGTATGTTTGTATATGTGTGTGTTTTTATGGGTATATGTATATATAAGTATATATGTATATATGAGTTTTTCTTTATTCTTTACGTAGTATTTAACAGATAAAATATTTGTTGTAAATTTTTTAAAGCCATGTGGGCTTTAAATGATATTGTAAAGGGGCTCTATGAAAAGATTGTGGTGACACTAGTCATCCTTATCTTCTTTGAGCTCCTGTCTGTTTTATATATATTCTTTGTGTAATGTAAAAGTTTCATTGTAATTTTATTATTTTATTTTTATATAAACAGCGAAATATATTTAAAAAAAGAAAAATAATAATATCCGACGCTCCTATCGAATTTTTTTTTGATAAAACACAGTTGTTTTTTAGATGGTAAAGCCAAATACAGGTAAAACTCTATGTAAAACTATATGCAGATGTGCAATATTTTGAGTTATAAATATTTCAATAGATTACTTTGAGAAACAATTTAAAAAAAGATTTTGAATTTAATTCAGTAGCTATTTTGACTAAAATTGACATGCTGATTCAAAAACTGAAATCGTTTATTTTCTAAGAAGTCAACTTTTTTCTCCACTCTTTGCGCTTTAGTTAAACAAATTTCACCTTAAAAGAGTTACCTGCAATTTACGATTGGATTCGTCTACCTTACAATCTACAAAAATAGTTTGTCTGGGCTACAAGCTATTTTTTTATGTGAATTTTTATTTTTGTTAAAGCGTTTTTCGTCGTTTTCAAAACATGCAAGTTTTATATCTAAATGTTTATTATAGGTATATATTTCCTTTATTTTAGATCATGTCTGCTCCTGATAATTTTTGTCGCAAACGCCTAAATAACCTTGATTCATTTTACATTTTTAGCCATATTATTTGCAAAAACATTATTTGTGTTAAATATTGCAGTCTAGCCCGGTTTTTTAACTTTTTTATGTATGGTAACATTTGGGTAAAATAAGCTTATATCTGTTGAGAATTTTCAAATTTACATGTTTTCACATTTTTTAAAAAAATGAAAATCCTATAAATTAAAAACTTGACTTAATAGAGAAAAAATGAGATCATTTTTAATTTAGCATCTATAAATTAATTAACAACATCTTTATAAAAAAAATGTGTTCTACAGTGTTTATTGTTATTGTTATTATTACTATTATTCTTATTATTATAATAGTAATAATTATTATTGTTATTTATATTATTTTTTAATTCAATAAAAAATTATAAGGTTTTATTGGAAACTCAAAATACTTTTTAATGTTTTGTATAATCGAGTTTAAATATACTAATTTTTCTTTATTTTACAAAGAACATTCAGTTCTTATTTTTATTTATATTTTTTATATTTTAACACTAATGGACAGCCCCATCATTAGAAATCAATTTAAAAATCAATTTAGACGACAACGTCAAAGCATTTTTACAAAAAACATTACATAGAAAAAACACTGCATTAGCTTTGTTATTAGAATTGCTAAAAAACGCAACAATGGTTTCTTAAATTTTTTAAGTTTTTAAAAACATTTTCAAATGTCCTTAGTATATTGGTACAAGTTATATAGTTATACAATGCACTGTTTTACGGGATTGAACTAAAAAAAACTAAAAAATATCAAATAAATAAATGACTACCCAATATAAAAAGTTTTTCAATGAACTTTAATTAAGTTCAAATTACTTTTATTTTTACAACTTGAAAATATTTTTTCATCATTCAGCAAAAAATTAGACATAACAAAAAGAATTCTTTTTATAACATCAATTATTTTTTGTAAAAGACAATTAGAAAATTCTTCTTGCATAATAACTTGCCTAACTTACTATAAATTTATTAGGCACTAAGATTTTGAACACCACTGGTAAATTTTTTAAAATGTGGTTTTAAGCTTGTAGTTGATATTCTAAGCAACTGCAACAAATGTTTACTTGTTAGATTGGTACGATACTTTGATTTAACAAATTTCATAGTTGAAAATAAAGATTCACATGTATATGGTAAACCAAAAATTGAAATAAGTTTTATACTAATCCTTTTTAGTTGAGGATACTTAACTTCAGAAACTATTTTCCAAAAATCCAATAAAGTTAGTATTTTATGCAGTATTTGAAGATTTTGATCTTCTTGGAAATCTTGTAATTCCATTTTCAAATTGAGGTGTTTTTTTAAGTATATTTTTTTGCATTGGACAACCAACACTAATAATATCAATTAAAAAAGGATTTATTAAAAATGATTTAAGAGCATACAAACCTTTAAACCTGTTTTGAAAGTCTTCAAATTAACTCTGTAATTTTTCTCGGTATGTTCAATTATAGGATCATCATACTGAATTGCAGGGTTAGGTTTATGAATCATCTTCGTTTGAGGAAAATGATTAAAAGTTTTTAAGATCTTTCTGAAAAAGAGCAACTTTTTTTTGAAAATTAAATAACTTCACTGTCTGAAAATTAAATAAGTTAAAAGTCTGAGCAAGATCAGATATATATATATTTTTTCCCTTCGACAAATTTAAATTTTGTTCTACAAACCTATAAAGAACGTCTTATTATGAGCAAGTTCAGTATTGCAAATTAAACACAAAGGTTTATTTTCTTTTTCAATTAATGCGTATTTTTTTGTCCAATTACTATGAAACAATATGTTCTTATCTTTTCTTACTTTTATTGTGAAGAGAATTATCGTCACCTTTTGCTATATCCATTTTTCAAACAGTATGTTTCCGGCTATATATTATTAAAAGTTTTTATTATTAGTCAATCAAAACTTTTGAAAAGAGCCACATGCGGCTCGCAAGCCGCATTGACGTTCTAAAAGCCGCATGCGGCTCGCGAGCCGCTATTTGGCCATCCCTCATCTATACAATCACGTTTATAAAGTGATTAAATAGATGAAATTAATGTTCGGAGCTTTACGATTTAATTTTGCTCCAGGGCATTGAGTAAGTAAAACACATAATGCATAAAATATTTAGAAATAAATTTTAGGCAGTATGTAATATTTATAATAATACAAACTATTGTTATTAAATGAACAAACAAAAGTTAAAAAATGAAAAACTTAAATCAAATGAAAAGTTCATGTAGAGGTGGGGCACTTAAGTTTTTTTTTAACCCCTTAAGTGTGTCTGACGGATATATCCGTCTTTCATTGGTGTAGCTCTATGTGTGTCTGACGGATATTTCCGCATTTTGGAACTGTTGCACCGTTTGTGACTGACGGATATATCCGTTTTTTATATGAGTTAAACAACAGATCAGATATGATATGTTAAATGGTTCTTTGTTTATTCCTATTATGTTATAGCTTTTAACAAAAGTATGGTCTTCATTTTGTACTCTAGAGTTTTTCAAAGTATAGCTATTAGCTTGATATAACAATGCTTTAGTTTAGTGAAAAAGTAAGCATGGCTGCGGCAAGAAAATCTTATCCTAAAAGAAGTAAATATTCTGTTCAAGATCTAGTTGAATATACAGGAGAAAATGATGAATTATCTGATCTCAGTTCTAATAGTGTTTCTTCTAATGAAGGTTCAATTATATCTGTTACAGAAGAAGAAATTATGTGTACATCAGCAGATAATGATAGTGAAACTAGCCTTGTTGACATTGATGTTATGCAATTAAATCAAAAAAATACAAACGATGAACCAAATTGGATAAAAATAGATGGTTATAAAGCAAGTTCTGCTAAATTTGAAGGTAATCCAGGACCTGATCCAAGTTTTCTAGTTAATAGCAGTCCTCTTACTATATTTGAAGCATTTGTAACAGACGACCTTGTTGATCTTATTGTCGAGCAAAGTAACCTTTTCGCAGTACAATATCTAAAAAATAATGTAATTAAAGGTAGATCTCGAGTTCAAAAATGGACACCTTTTGTCAGAGCTGACATCAGACTCTATATAGCATTCATTTTATATCGTGGAATCCTATGGAAACCAACAAATGCAATGTATTTTTCAACAAATCCTCTGTTTGACACACCTTTAATAAGAAAAGTGTTATCTTTTGATAAGTTTTGTCTTATTGAGAAGTTTCTTCATTTTGTTGATAACAGTAGTTTACCAATACATTCCTGTAAAAAAGCAAAAATTGAACCCATCTACGACTACCTAGTAAACAAATTCAAAACTCTGTACATACCAAATAAAAATATATCGATCGACGAATCGTTGCTGCTTTGGAAAGGTCACCTAAGCTGGAAGCAATACATTCCAAGCAAACATTCCAGATTTAGAATGAAGTCTTTTGCATTATGTGAATCAGCTACTGGGTATATTTGGAATTGTTTCTTGTACACTGGTAAGGAAATGACTGACGGTTTTGCTCTTGACATGCACAAATACAAGTATCAAGCTACTAAAATTGTTATTACGCTAATGGATAATTTAATTTGTAATGGCTATTGTTTACATGTTGACAACTGGTATACATCTTATGAAATTTGCAAGGTATTACTGGATCATAATACTGATTGCATTGGCACATTACGTATTAACCGAAAACAGTTACCACAAGATATAAAAAATGCTAAGATTAAAACTGGCGATACTTTAGTTCGTTTTGATACTAAAACAAATATAATGTGTACCAAATGGAAAGACAAAAAAGATGTACACATGCTGAGTACCTGTGTTCAAAATGATACAGTCGTTGTTAATAGAGCTGGTAAAGAAAAAAATATTCCTCTTGTGATACATGAGTATAACAAAAACATGGGTGGTGTTGACCGATCTGATCAAATGTTAACAACATACGAATCCGAAAGAAAAAGGGTGAAAAAATGGTACAAAAAGATTTTCATGCATTTGATTAGTGTTAGTGCATTCAATGCAAATATTATAAACAATAAAATATCACCTAATATGACATCCTTGCAGTTTAGAGAGTCCATTATTAAAGAGAGTATTGTCAAGTACCATGAATCAGTTGAGAAAAAAAGAAGTCGAACTCGAGTATTACCATCTCCTTTAAGATTAGTAGAACGTCATTTTGTCGATGCTATACCAGCAACAGAAAAAAATATAAAACCATGTAGAAGGTGTGTTGTCTGTTCTGAAAACAAAGTTAGATCAGATACCCGATATATGTGTGTAGACTGTAATGTTGGTTTATGTGTTGTGCCTTGTTTTAAGTATTACCATACAAAAGAAAACTTTAAAGGTTTTTGTAAATAATTAATATTTTGTTATTATATTCTTAGTGTTTTACAAATCTGAGTTTTATCTTTTTATTAAAATTTGTAAAAATTTTAGTTCTTCATTAATATTGTTATCAAAAAATTAGAAATGCAATTTTTTTTTTTTTTTTTTATTATACAAATTTAGCGTACTAAACGAAAGTAAATTTGACAACTTAAAGCGATCATTAACAAAAATATTTTGCCGTAAATAACAACGCGATGTTTAAATTTACGCCACAGTTAAGGGGTTAAGATAATTGCACTAGCTTTTTCATTTGATGTATAAACTGAACCAAATAAGTTTTTAATAATAAACCTTCTTTTTAGACACCAATTTAATCCCCTTAGGTTTACAGCCAATTATAACTAAGTATATAAATTTTTGCTTTTAGAGAAACCGTATAAGTTTACAAAAACCCAGTGGGCATGCGTCGTCTGAGGAACGTCCGTCGTACCTCCAGATGTCTATAAGACGTCTAACGCTCATCCCTAGGATAACGAAAGTTAATTGGGAATTTGAAAAAGGTATAAATTTATTATAAACCTTGATATTTGGGTTAAACTTATCAATAATAAGTGTTGGGTTAGGTTGGGTTATGTAAAGCTATGATATATAAATTACCCAACCAAGTGTTGTAGGTATTATAATAGTAGTTCTAATAAATTATAAATCTAAAAATTAAACCAAGAACTACAATATGTATATTGTTACATATGTATATTGTTGTTCTATTGATTTAAGGTTAACTTATTCTATTAATTTAAGATTATGTTAAGCTCAAGGTATTTAATCCAAAACAAAAGCTGTTCAGCAAGTTTTTTTTTTTCACTGGGCTCGGCGACTTACCTTTCTGCAAAGAGGTTAAAACAACCTTGAACTACAAGCCAATTTGAAATATTTTTCATAGCAATTTAATTTGCCTAATTTACCCATTTTTACAATTAAATGATTAAAAAATATTTAAATAAAAGATAATTAAATGGTGAAAAGAAAAAAAAATTATATACCTATATTTACTAATTAAATGACATATAATTTCTTCAAATTATTTTTTGAAGATTTGTTTAATGCTGGTTTTTTATCAAAATTTATATTTAAATTACTTTTATTAACATTTTGATTTTCAGTTTTTAATAATTAATTTTTATTCATGAGTATAATTATTATACTCATGAATAAAAATTAATTATTAAAAACTGAAAATCTAAATGTTAATAAAAGTAACACTCCTTCTATAATATTATATAATAGGAGTGTTCAATTTTTAAAATAATTTCTCCACAAATATCAATTTGATGTTATTTTATCAGTGTGAAAAATCTCAAGATATTATTAAAAAATGGGAGGTTGAGGTATGACCCACTTGTTTTTTTATAAAGCAAATACAAGTTTAGCGCGAAACTACTGTATCGATAAAAACCACTCACAGAAAACTTTCGACATTGATTAATTTATTAAAATTTTATAGTTATTTTTACATGGTTTCCACTTACTATGATAGCAAGTTTAAAAACCTGCACAAATTGACAATCGAGAGATTTTTGGAGAAAAATTAAGGCCGGAAGGTAAACTAGCTGACAATATTCCGTAAAACACCGACTATAAGTTGAAAATAGTTTCTTCTGGAGGTAGGTGTTAAAAAAGCCTTACCTCCCCCCCCTCCCACACACACAGCCCCTTTTTAATTTGCCCCTGGTTTTGATAATATTTTTTTTTACAGAAACATGACGTAAACACGACTTTACCAATTGAACTATTAAAATACGTATGAATAAAACAACCGCGAAACATCCATACAGTATGAATGTTTCGCGGTTGGTGAATAATTGATATGTAGTTAGTAATTTATATAAAAATACAAACACCTTTACCAATATGATACTGGTAGAGGTGTTTATATTTTTATTATAAATTCCACTAATTTTATACCACGCAATAACCTAAGTGTTAATTAAAAAAATTGTGACATTGTGCGTTGAAACTTATAACCAAAATTCTAAAAAAATTATTTTCAATGATATTTATAGAAAACCAGCCTAGGATCATTATAGAAAACCTACTAGGATCACAAAATGTTTTTTTACTCTACTCATTACTAATTTTTCTCGACACAACACGACATCGCAACAGCGTTTATTTAGAGCTTGATCATGAGTCACGTGACGCATATGAACCTTTTCAAGTGCAATTTTGAGACCAATATAATAAAGCAAACTAAAGTATAAAAGTTGTTATATATTCAATTCATTTCTATTGCCTTGGAAAACAGAATGTATTCTAAAATTGACTCGAAAATCGGCTTTATGAAAAATTTCTAAAAATTATAACTTATTTAAATAAAACAAAATATAAAATATATAAAATTATTTGAATAAATATTGAAAAAATATTCGTAAAAATGAAAAAGTACTCAAAAAATTTAAATTATTTAAAGTTGTTAAGAAAAAATAACGAAACGAATACCCAACAAAAATGGAATGCAATTAAAAACATAATTATTCGAAACAAATATAAACGTTACGTTTTAAAAAAAGATTTAATTGACGTTTAACTTGGTGATTGATTTAATTTATAATAGTATGCTAATGGCTAGAGTTTTCTTTGTTAATGATAACTGTAATTTGGCAAGAAATTTTCCTCAATCTTCTCTAACATCGAATTCTTATCTTATAACTACTAATATAAAAACGAATGAATCAAAACTAGATATAATTTTGATTTATTTGTTCATAATCAGTTATGTAATGCATTACTAAGTCAGAAAAATAATAAAAGTGCAGGATCGGGTACATTTAGCTTTCATATATTAAAGTTAGCCTATAATATAATAGAACCATACTTATTTCATATTTTCAATTTACCACTTAGATCAGGTATAGTTCTGGGTATAATGAAAATTGTTCGAGTCACTCCAATTTTTCAGACTGGAAATGAGATTCTTCAAAATATATCTATCTTATATTGTTTCTTCTAATTGCTTGAACATATAATGTACAATAGTCTGTATAATCATTTAACTAAAAACAATATGTTGTAAAGTAAACAACAAAAAAAAAAACTTCCAATTGATCACGCATTTGTAGAGTTTGTTTAATATTTATCTAATGCCTTTAATACTGCCTATGCCTTTAATGCCTTTAAAAATGTCTTTAATACTGTTTTACATTAGAAGTTTTTATTAGGCAATCTTAAGCTTTTAACACCATAACTCATTTCATACTAATAAATTAAAATGTTTTAATGTTTTAGATAATTCTCAAAAAATGTAATTCTGTAATGCTGTAATTTTAACAAGATAATATACAAAAAATCGAAATTCGAATTTTCAAAAAGTTTCAATGAATATATAGCGATTTTACTAATATGAAAATTTTGTATAATAGGGCGACGTGTAATTGTCGCCCTATTATACAAATAGTGTTTGTAAAACGTTAAGGCGACAGTTTTTAAAGTAACTTTATTATTTCAACAAACATTTAATATTACAAATAAAAAAAACGATTTTTTAGTATTGTAGCTTATATTTATTAAATATAATTATTGTTTATGCAAAAAAAAACAAAAAAAAAACTGTCGCCTTAAAACTACAAAATATACACTGTCGCCTTATTGTCACATTAAGTGTTATATATATATATATATATATATGTATATATATATATATATATATATATATATATATATATATATATATATATATATATATATATATATATATATATATATATATATATATATATATATATATATATATATATATATATATATATATATATATATATATATATATATATATATATATATATATATACATCTCCCCGTAAAAATGAGTCAGATTAAGGTTCTCTTAGAGAATACAGAGCTTACTTAATGTCAGATAGCTCTAAAATTTGCGGTGACTCAGAGCATCGTGCCAAGCATAAAAAAGAACATTCAAGATGGCTCAACAGGTACTCTAAAAGGTAAAGGAAAATGCGCAAGAAACCTGATATTTTTGCAACGACATAATCAAGCTATGGCGAGACTCTCTAAATCTAACCGCAAGATGATATCACGCAGAAAGGTGTTTGAAATGGGCATCTTAAGTGTTTCGATAAGTAGCAAGACTGTGAAAAGAAGATTAATTGAAGCTGGTTTGGGGCTATATTAACCAAGAAAAAAACCGAAATTGACTACAGCAATGATGGAGGAATGGAAAATGGTGAGTTGTCTAAATGTTGGAATACTTCCATACGGTCCGGAAAAAAAAATTTTTATTTTGTTTAGCGAAAATTAAGTTTAATTAAACATAATTTAAATTACAAGAATAAGATTAGTTGTTACAACTGTAAGCCTAAAACAGTAGTCTGTGTGATCCACTGTATATGTGTATGTGTGTGTTTAAGGTATGGTTTTCTTATGAATCAACACTGTAAGTATTAGACAATAGCTGCCGCTATGTAAGAAGAAGAACAGGAGAATAATTTTTTTTACAGTGTTTAGTGCAGAAGGTCAAAAATTTAGCTAAAGTCATGGTTTGGAGCGTAATATCTTTCAAAGAACCTGGACGTCTATGCATTGTAGATGGCGTGATGGATGCTAAACAATAAAAGAAAGTTATAAGAACTTGTCTGATTCTTCAACTAGTGTACTGGTTTCCTGATGTGAACTGCATTTACATAAAAAATGGGGCACCCTGCCATACGGCAAACAATATCAAGGGTTACTTTGTTGACATTGGTATGGAGGTGATTCCCTGGCCGGCAAGTATTCTTAATATGAACCGAATCGAAAGGATTTGGCACAATTTGAAAGACAGAGTAAACGAGGTTACCACCACTAACAAGCGTAACCAAATCGAACACATTATTATTGTATGGTTTCACAATTCGGATATTACACAGCATTTCCAAATACTATGCAAGTACGCCAAATAAAGTTGCAACGCTTAAGAAAGCCAAGGATGGTGCAACCAAATACTGAATACATTTGTACAATGAGTAAATTATACACAGTACATGTATGTTTGCTAAACTGTTATATATTTAAAATATATTATATATTACTACAAAACACAAGACTTACTGCAAATCACAAGACTTAATAAATGGGCGCAATATTTATTTTTGACTATGGGCGCAAAATTCCTTGTTACGCCACTGCTTTGGCTTATTTTACTTTTATACAAATCGGTTTTAAAATATACATAAATATTACTGATTTTGTAAATTAGCTAATATTTATACTTTCAATTAACGTTCTTTAATTAAATATTTTTTTTTTGATTACAAACATTTATATATTAAATTTTTGTATTTTTCAATAAACAAGCTGTATAGTTTACGTACATAGTACGGCGTTTGTAAATACGTACTGTTTAGTTTATTTATTTCTTTTTTGTTTTTTCTTTTTTTCTTTTTGTTATTATTATTATTATTATTATTATTATTATTATTATTATTATTGCTATTATTGCTATTATTATTATTGCTATTATTGCTATTATTGCTATTATTGCTATTATTATTATTATTATTATTATGTATTTCCGTTGAAAAAAGTTTACAAGTTTGTGCAATACAATATATAATACATGGCTGGGGCAAGAATAAGACTAGTTTAGTCTTATCACCAAGCCCCTTTTAAAAAAACTGTCAATATTATTAATACAAAGCAAAGCAACTCGTTAAATAAACGTTAAATAAAACGTTGCGTTAAAATAAAATAACGGTAAATAAAATGTAACGTGAAGTAAAAATAAAATAAAATACATTTTACGCCATGTTAGAGTGTAATATATCCAAAAATATAAGAACATTTTATTAATTAAATTCATTTTTTCTAATTAGTTTTAGATTTATAAATCTTTTGAATTTAGATCATAAAATAACAGATAATACACGAATAACAAACAAAACAAATAACAAACAATTTTAAAAACATATTTAGTAACTTAATGTTATTTATATACATTTTTTTATATGTTTATTTATTAAAGCTTATTATATAAAATTAAAAAACAAGAAAAAAAAAACGTCAAAATGTACAAATTGATTAACAGTATATACAGAATATATATTTGAACCATGTTTTTATAGAAATAAAATAAATAGACATACGTGATTACTCCTAGTCAAAGGATTCAGAAAAATTTTAATTTGTTGTCATTTGTTAAAAGCTTTTGCCTAAGTGTGTTTTTAAAATGTTTAATAGAAGAAATAGTTTATAACTCATTATTCAATAGCGTGTTACATAGTTTAGGACCTCTGTTTGCAATTGAAAACTTAGTAACAGAGTCATAGGTTTTAGGTTGAATATAATTGTTTTTTGAAAATTATGTTGGGTATAGATGATTTATTTTTCCAAAAACAGTCCAATAAAATAGGTGATATTTTTTATTAATTTTGAACATAAAAATAAGAACTTAATAAAGATTTAGTTAAAATACGTTGAGAATATTAAATTTAATGAATAGAGGTTTAGTGTGTGAGAAACGATCTACATTTCCAATAATTCTTTTAGCATGCTTTTATTTAATTAATAATTTATTTATTTTAGTTGCATTACTGCCACGACAGGCAACGTTTGCATAACTTAGGTAGCAAAGAATAAATGAAAATAAATGTATTTTAAACAGGTTTGATTTAATAACAGCTTAGCTTTGTAAAGTAGACCAATGTTTTTCGAAATTTTATTGTGAATTATATTTCTGTGCTCTTTCCAAATCACATTTTCATCAATAACAACACCAAAAAATAACAATGAACGCTTTCTTACTATACAAGAGTTATTTGGATAAGTTTGGAAGATTTAATATGACGATGAAGAAAGTATATTTTGTTTTTTTTATGTTTATGGATAATTTATTTGCTATAAACCATTTGCTTAGTTTTGCAAGCTCTTTGTTTACTGTTCCAAATAAGGGATTAATATCTTTATCAGAATAAAATAAGATGGTATATGTCTGCAAATAGGATTGATTTTAAGATACTTGAAAGTTTATTTAAGTCGTTTATATAAATGAGGAGCAAAAGGCGCCCTAAAATTGAACCTTGCGGGACTCCGCAAAAAACTGTTGCTAAATCCGTTTTACTATCATTAAACGAGATATATTGTTTCCTGTTTGTTAAATAACTTTTAAACCAAGCTAAGTTTTAATTTAAAATACCATAGTTTTTAAGTTTGTGCAGGAGAATATTATGATCCACCATATCAAAAGCCTTACTTAGATCAATAAAGACGCCTAATGTAAATTTGTTTTCATCAAAACCTTTGAGTATTTTGTGTATTAGATGAATGATTGCATGATCGGTTGAATGGCCAGAATTAAAACCAAATTGTTTATCGTAAAGATTATTATTAATAGTTAAAAAATAATAAAGTCTGTTATACATAACACCTTCCGAAATCTTGGGAAAGTAGGTAAAAATTGAGATTGGTCTGTAATTTGAGACATTAGAAGGATCACCTGATTTATAGATTGATGTAACTTTTTACACATTTTAGGTTTTCAGGAAAAACCTCGTGCTTTAAAGATAAATTTAAAATATGTAAGAGTGTTATTTTTATAAAACTAATTGATTTAATAATGACATTACTTCTAATACCATCAGCACCCGGACTTTTATTAGATTTTAGTTAAAAAACTGATTAACAAAAAAGTTATTAAGTGTTTCTGCAACTAAAGATTTATTTACAATTAAGTTATTATTAACTTTAAGATTAGTTGGGAGTGCATTTCGGTCTAGATTTGTTTTGCTAATTACCTCTTTAATAATGTTCCATGTTTTTTTTGTACTGTTGTTTCTCTTTAATTTTTCAGAATAATAGTTTTTTTTGAGCATTTTAAAACAGATTCAAATAAACGTTTATAACTTTCATAAGTAGTTATATTTACCAAAGTTCTTTTTTTAAGAAATTTACAATATAATCGTTGTTTAATTTTGGAAGATTTAAGGAGTCCCTTCGTTATCCATGGGTTTGAAAACGTTTTTGATTTGACTAATATAGTAATTTTCGGGATTGATTCTTTAAAATGAGTAAGCAAATCGGTAAAAAAAATATTGTAAGCTTCATTGGAATTTTGATTTTTTAGCGTCTCGTTCCAATTTACGTACGATAAAAAATAATGAAAATATTTCATGGATGTATCGTTTATAATTCGTGTTGTAATTTTTTTTTTTATACGCATCAGGCTGAATGCATTTATTTGATATTATAAAAATTGGAAAGTGATCCAAAATATCTGTTTAAATATTCCAGTTTTAATTTTTGTATTGATAAATTGCACTACCGCTAGTCACACGCGTAGAATTATTTATTAATGGAATATATCCATTTTAAAAAATGACGTTGAGGAATTTATTCGTTTGTTCATTAACGTCATACTCTAAAATATTATGGTTAATTTTACCCACAAAATAAACACTTTTATTTAAACTCAATTTATTTTCAATTAAATTTTTAATATGACCTTTAAACGCATTAATATTTTCTGATTGTAGTCTGTATAATGCATGCACAACAATGTTTTTTGAGGTTTTTTGCTAATGATTTCCACACATAATGACTCATAATTATTTGAGATTAAACTTAAACTTGAATTAATTTTGAATAACAATGAATTCTTAATAAACATACATAAACCCCAGCCTTCTTTTCCCAAGTCTCTAATTTGGTGGACTACATTGTAATTGGGATTTGGAAATATAAATCGTTCTCAACATTTTTGTCTTCACACAATGTTTCACTAAGACAAATAATGTGAAAATTAAATTTAATTTTATATAGAAACTGTTTTAATGATTCAAAAAATTTTTTTAAACTCCTAATATTAATATGAAGAATTGAAAATAAGGGTATCACCCATTCCTTTGGCAATGTCTTTTGAGTATGGGTTATAATATAATGGGCTAATAATTTTAATTAGTTCATCATCATAATAAAAATTAATATCAGAATCCGAACTGCTATTTAAAAGGATCGAATTTTATTTATAAATGTTTCAAATTCAAAGTTTGACAAATTAGTTTCGTCAGCCATTTTAAATAAGAGTAATTTTAAGAACAAAAAATATAAAAGTTTAAAAAGTTTAATTGATGGCACTCGTTTTCCTAAGTTCCTTAACAATTAATTTATCATACACAACAACACAGTATTTACCGTTGGTCCTGTACAATTTTATTTCTTCAAAAAGTTTTTTCCGTATTAACGCTGTTTTGATTGAATAGTCTTCGTTAATAAATATTCCGGAGCCTTTAAGTTTGTTTGCATTTTTTAGTAGTTTTATCTTATCTTTATAGTCAAGTAATTTAATCAAAATTGTTCATGGCTTATTGAAATCAGGTTTACCTGTCCAATGAGCTCTTTTTATATTTACTCCAGTTAAATTAAGTTTATTTTCTAGTGAGTTTTGTATTTTTGTTATCCCAACTTTCTAAATTGTTTTCCATAATTCCATCGAAACGTAAGTTGTTCCTTCTTTGGCAATCTTCAAGTGGTCGAATTTTAGTTTTATCTTCATTTAGAAGATAAAACTAAAATCACTTAGATTAGAATTCAAAGAAATCTTTTTCTCTAAATCGATAACCTTTTTATCATAGCAATCTTATGTAAACGATAAATTTTCTTCAATGTCTTTTTGAACTTTTCCATAACTCATCATATGCTTCTTTGTCAAAATAAGATCCATTGTCATGTTTTCATTTTCTTTTGGTAAATATTTGCAAGTGTTTTTTAGTAAAGTAAAAGTGATCACTTTTAAAAAAACGGAAGAGTGGAAACTCACGTGAGTTTCCACTCTTCCGTTTTTTTACGGGAACGGGATAGGGAAGGTAAAAATAATCACGTGAGCATGCGTAGTTTTCCTTTGGACATAACAAAAATTATACAACGCATGCCCACGTGAATATTTGTCCTGTTCCTGTTTTTTAAACATCTCTTGAATTTCTCGTACTAACTTTATTAAAACTTCGAAGTCTTTATTTGCTTCCATGTTTTTAATAAAGAAATATAATATTTGTAACTTTTAACTATATAAATACTAAAACTTAAAAATTCTGCAACTTATTTTCTTTAAATTAAAGCCCTTGCAAAAATACGTCTGCTCATGAAGAAAGCATGCGGCAAAAAAAAGAAGAAAGAATGATAAAAAAATAAAGAAGAAAGCATGCGGCAAAAACTTTTCTTTTGGTTTTTCTCGTTTCTTCTATTATTAGTTATCACATTATATAGTTAATCAATGATTAGACAAAATAATATCTTTACTTGCTCCGGCAGTGTTTTTATTTATAAACTTTTAAATATTAATAGGTATTAAAGGCAAATATATATATATATATATATATATATATATATATATATATATATATATATATATATATATATATATATATATATATATATATATATATACATATATATATGGCGATACTTATTACAGGCCTTATTACAATCCATCTTTTTGACTGGGGTCGGACAAAGTTACGGAAAATATAAAAAATGGCCATAAAAGTTTCCAATTATTTTTAGTTAGTTAACTAAATTTTAAAAGTACTGTATTAATGCAGTAAGTGTCTACTGTATTGTTAATTAAGAATCATAAAATTAAAAAAAAAACGTTTTGAAAAAAATAATAAAATACAATATCTTCCAGAATAATGAGTTATAATTATTTAAAATCTAAATCACAAAAAAATGAACAAACTTTAAAATAATGCAAAGAAAAAAAAAAAAAAACATAAAATACATTTAGTAAAAAGAAAGAAATATCAAAATATACATCAATAATGTTTTAAAAAACGTACATAATAATTTTTTAATGTTACGCAGATAACTTTAAAACCTTCAATACAGGTTTCTTATTGGATTTGGGTGAAAAAAGCAAACAATAACTTTTAAGAAATATGTTTTATAATATTGTACCATGTTTCTTTAACATAATAAAGTTATCAATATCATCATAAAATTATTACACAATGACTTTCTGCACATTTTGATTTTCTCAATTTCAAAAATAATGAAACAAAAAAATACCCACTGCACACAGCAATCGAGAGGTATATTTAATTCACCGTGGTCTAGAGTTTTTGCATAATCTCCATATAACTGAAAATTTAATGCGGTATCGTTAAATAAATCATTTCCACTATCATCATCTTTTCTTGTAGCATAATCTGCAATATAAAACAAAGCTATTTTTGTACTCAATGACAAAGATGATTCTAGTTCAGGTAACTGATTAAAGATGTCATAAGATATTTCACTTATAAAATAACCACATTTTTGACAAAAATGCTCAATATCAATAGCATAATCTGTAAAATCAACTTTTAATTGCAATAATAGTTTAGCTTTTTCAATTTTTAACTTTTCAACAACATTTTGAACTGTTATAATGTATGTTCCATCTGAACAGTGCTAAACTTACTGAATGCTTTTTCAATGTAATCTGTTGAAAACTCTTCTAACATAACATAATCAAAATTGTTTTAGCAAATATTTACACATCTCGACGACTTCTAAACATGTATGCCAAATTGAAGTACCTGTATTTTTGTTAAAGATTTCATTCGAAGACCTTGTTCAGTACTCATTTTAAATGCCATATTTCCAAAATCTTACGAGAACCTAAAAATCTAATATCACCATAAATTTCTTTTACACTTACAATTTTCCAGAATTTTTTCATTCATATTGCAATTGTGGATAACTTTTGAATAAGTTTTAAGAGCAGCTATAATTTCATTGCAAAATACTCTTTAAAAATGTGATACTTTTGTGTTTCCATGGGTTTTAGATGTATAGCTACAAAAATTAGTCTTGATAACTTAATTAGCTGATCTTTCTCAAAATCTAAGATAAATTTAAGATCACTCCATTTGGCAGTCAAATTTTGGTCTTTTTCAAATTGTAATTCCTGCATTTTTTCTGTAATCCAGTAATTCCTATTATTTTTTAGTAGATGAACAACATCAAAAAGGAGAAAAATTCCACATATTGTTAACCATTGTTTTCCTTCAACTCTCTCAAATAGTTTAAAAAAAGCTTGATTTGTTCGATTGCCATCACAAAACTGAAATTACTTTTCCATTGGTAGACTTAATTAAATAAATGTCATAGCATACTTGATCAAACAAAAAAGAAGCATCCAAATGACAGACATGTATCATTTTGCATAAAAAAAGATGGTCCACCTTTTAAACATTTAACCATAATACCCAAAACACTACTTGCGAAAAATTCTAGATTATTTTCCGCTTTTCCCAAAAGATAACCGCCATGATTAAGAAAAAGAGACTTTACATAAATTTCATCCACCAAAACTATATATATATATATATATATATATATATATATATATATATATATATATATATATATATATATATATATAATATATATATATATATATATATATATATATATATATATATATATATATATATATATATACATACATATATATATATATATATATATATATATATATATATATATATATATATATATATATATATATATATATATATATATATATATATATATATATATATATGTATATTATATATATATATATATATATATATATATATATATATATATATATATATATATATATATATATATATATATATATATATATATATATATATATATATATATATATATATATATATATATATATATATATATAGTTTTATATATATATACATATATATATATATATATACATATATATATATATATACATATATATATATATACATATATATATATATATATATATATATATATATATATATATATATATATATATATATATATATATATATATATATATATATATATATATATATATATATATATATATATATATATATATATATATATATATATATATATATATATATATATATATATATATATAATAATCGCATAAGTTGCGAGGAACCTCAAGGATCTATCTTAGGACCATTATTGTTTGTAATGTATATGAATGACTTATTTTTAGCATCTGATAAATTATATCTTATATTGTTTGCTGACAATTCCAATTTGTTTTATTTACACAGAGATATAAAAATTCTTTTTAAAATTTTTAGTGAAGAATTATCTAAAGTAAATGAATGGTTTATAATTAACCGCCTTTCACTAAATGTAGATAAACCTAAAATCAACCAAATAAAGTTGATAATATTCCACTTAAACGGCCAAATCTTTTATTCAATAAAACAGATGTAAAAAGGGAATCTACTGTTAATTTTTTAGGCGTAATTCGTGATGAAACCTTATGATGGAAGTTTTAAATCCAATCTATTGAAAGTAAAATCTCTTATAATATTTTCGTACTTTACAAAACAAAACCATTTTTAAATGCAAAAGCTCTAATGAAAATTTATTTTCATTTATTTACAGCTATTTTTCTTACTGCAACGTTGCATAGGGAAGTACGAATTACGGAAAGCTCAAAATCTTTATAGTAAACAAAAGCATGCTTGTAGGATTGTATATGGAGCAAACAAAACTGTTTATTGCGAACTGCTATTAAATTGTCTCAAGGCCTCAAACATTTATAAACTAAACATTTTTCAAACATTACTTTTCATGTTTAAAATGAAACATGTAATATCTCCATTTATATTTCATTCTTATTTTAGCGAAATATCTCAACAGTATTTAACAAAGTTTTTATAGGATAACTTTATTGTTCCGAGAACTAATCTAAAAATAAGCTCTTATCGAATTCAATATCGAGGACCTTATTTATGGAAAAATTTTATTAAAAACTTTAATAAAAAACAGAACTCTTTAGAAAAATTTAAAACAGTTTTTAAAAGAATCTTACTTCAATTAGATTTTAATTTAATAGACTTTAAATATTTTTTTTGAAAGATAATTTTAAAATAGAAAAAACGCTTCTATTAGCATTAAATATATTTTGTTTTAGGTATCAAATATATTTGTACTAGTATAAAAAACTTTCTTTATTTTTAAGCTTTAATATAAATGTCATTTTATTATTTGACAAAAGTTATGTACTCTTTAATGTTTTTTTGTATATTTTATTCATATTTGTTTATAAACACGGACAATTTATATAGGGGGTCGGTGTTAAGACAGTCATTGTCTTCTTCTTGCTAATTTTTATAAATGTAATAGGTCTTTATTGTAAATATAGGTCACGGCACAAAAAAAAAAAAAAAGTATATATATATATATATATATATATATATATATATATATATATATATATATATATATATATATATATATATCAAATTTATTCATTCAAAGTTTAATTATTTAGTTACATTATTAATTTCTTTAAACTGGTTGATCTGTTTTGATTTATAATTGGAATTTTTATTTTACCTTTTAGTAATTATTCAAGATTTATTGACGATTGGTTATTTTTATTCATCGTTTTATTTTGTTTTTGGTCATGGATGAGAAGTTTGATAAATAAAAAAAATAATTGTTTACCCATTTAAAAATGAGAAACTAATTTTGCAAACTTTGTTAAAAAAACGTTTTAATTAAAATAATTTAAACGTATCATTAAACAAAAAACTCTAACAAAAACCTGTTGGGATTGTGGGAATAACAATTTTTTTTCGTAAACTATCAAAAACTCATTGTTTGAAGCATTTCAAACCTTCTAAGAACAGAGATTTAAAAACGTACATATTTTGCTTGAAAGTAACAAAATCATTAGGAAAAAGAGTTATGATGTAAAAAATGTAACAAAATATATATATCTAAAAATTTGATCCTTTAATAATAATTTAAAGTTTATAATCAAATCAATAGCAAAAAAAAAAAACAACATAGCCGACGAAGCCGGGGGGCAAGGAACACGCAGTTAAACTGTAACGCGAAAAATTTTCTTACTATTTTTGTAAAGTTTAATATTACAATTTATGATAATTTTTTCTTGAATCTTTAGTGATAAATGCATTTCTTGAATAATTTGGTACAGCTTTTCTTAAATTAGAGATAAGAGGGGCACATTAGGACGCTTTTCGAAAAAGGTACCACAGCTCTCTTATTGTTTGACTAAAAGTTGAAATTTTGCAGATAAAAATAACAGTTAATAATAGTTAATAGTTCTTTTTAAAAAAAGGAAAATCCCTGCTAGTTTAAATAAATTACATTTGCTTTTCTTAAAACCAAAGTTTTTTTTCTTAATCTACCCTACAAGAGAGAGTGCTTTTCTTTTTCTTAAAAACTAACCCACAAGAGAGAGTATTTTTCTTTTTTTAAAAACTACCCTACAAGAGAGAGTGTTTTTCTTTTTTTTTTTAAACTACCGCACAAGAGAGAGTACTTTTGGACGAAATAGGGGCAGTTTAGGAATTGTTTCGTAAAACTTTATTTTTTTATTGAATAATAATTATAGGCAAACATAGTAATTATCAATAACAGCAAAATTACCAATAGACTGTTCTCAATTTTTTTTCATTTAATTTTTTTCTGGTATATTATATTCAAAAAACGTAAAATATTATTCAAAAACCTATCAATCTCATAAAACTTTAAATTTAAACATACCAAAGTAAGGAGTATGAATGTAAGATAAATTGAGATCAACATAAAAGTTTTCTCGTAAACCCAATTAAAAAATAAAGTTCATGGCATTTAACTAAGTTTAAATGTGTCAATTGAAAAAATAACTCTTACTTCGACACACATTTGCTTTTTTACTTCGCACTTTTACTATACAATTAACATACTACCATTTGAACAATTTTGTGGAGTTGAAGAAGGAGAAGGTTTAAACTTTATTTTTTTCAATTCTTTTTATTGAATTTTAGATAAATTTTTCTGATTATGCGTGAGATCTGA
Organism: Hydra vulgaris; assembly: GCF_022113875.1. Classification (NCBI taxonomy): domain Eukaryota; kingdom Metazoa; phylum Cnidaria; class Hydrozoa; order Anthoathecata; family Hydridae; genus Hydra; species Hydra vulgaris. The sequence continues at coordinate 19,943,840 of NC_061170.1, read as the reverse complement.
TTGATAGTTTTCAAATATTTTTAGCACATGATAAATTTGGAACAAATCCGTCCTGTTTTTGAGATCTTTAGCCGATGTATACATAGTAGCAACCTTTAGCAGCAGGTCTTTGAGGTTTGCAATACATTTTAGGAGTTCAGAATATTGTCTATAATTTTACTCATTAAGTTTTAGTTCTTTTTTGTGAAGCGGCGTGATGTTAGCATCCACCCAATTGGATGGAACTGAAGGCAACTGAAATCTAATAAATATACTTGGTTGCAAAACAACTAGTAAGAACTTTTTTAAAATTAAATAAATAATAACTTTGTTTTCAAATAACTTTGTATAATAAAAGTGACATTATTTAACTCATAGTTTCACACACATTGTTGTGAATCTACACATAATCACATACGTGATTATGCAATAAAGTTGTAAAAAAAAAAAATTTAAACACGAATTTTTTGATGCCGTGCTTATTTGATGTTTTGATTCAGAGGGATCATTTATTAAAAAAAAAATTCCGAACAAAACTATTTATTTTAAAATGTTTATCATGGCGCAATTCTAAAATACTTAACTTATCAAAACACACATTTAAAGGTTTTGTAATGTAAAGAGCTATCCGGAGAATTAAATATACAAGAAAACATCTGGTTACCCATTATCTGGTATTTCGCCTAATAAATAAAATATGCTATCCGGGACATTATTATACTTAAAAACATACTTAACATTACATATGTTAAGAGTTAACTTTTAGCAAATAGATGTTTCATATAAGCTTTAAATTTTTTTTCCTCATGTATAGTTAAGAAAATAGACTTTGTCTTAAGAATCAAATTGTATACCTGAATATGTTTTTACAAGGCAATCTTTTACTTCAACACTATTGCCTATACAACATGCTAAACTTTGTGAGGCATTACACACCCTTGTTCTATTTAATACTCCATAACCATAAACAGCACTGCAAGTAGACCAACTGCTCCAAGGCATCCAAGAACCTTAAAAAAAAGCTAAATTATTAAACAATTAACTTTTATTGAACTTTTATACAATAATTGAAACAATAAAACCAAGAACAACTTGCAAAGCTTAGACTTGAAAAGCAAAATAAAACCTTTTCACAGTTATATATATATATATTTTCACAGTTTTATATATATAAATATATATATATATATATATATATATATATATATATATATATATATATATATATATATATATATATATATATATATATATATATATAAAAACTGTTTTGTATATATATATATATATATATATATATATATATATATATATATATAAAAACTGTTTTGTATATATATATATATATATATATATATATATATATATATATATATATATATATATATATATATATATATATATATATATATATATATATATATATATATATATATATATATATATATATATATATATATATATATATATATATATAAACAGTTTTATATATATATATATATAAAACTGTATTTGTATTCATATATAATCAAAAAAATATATGTATTCATATATAATCAAAAAAATACTATTTAATTCAAAAATCTTACTTATATTGCCGCTAACAACAATTAAGTTGTTTATGAAACCATTTGCTTGGGAGAAGGGATCCGAAGCATATACACTAACATTTTCAAAAGATTGAAAATTGTAGTTTATTTTAGAGTGCACAAAACTGCCATTTATTTTTACTGAGTTCACATAATGACTGCAATTCCAAAATTGACTTATTTCAATTTTCGTCCATTGATTTTTTGCATATGGTGTTATAGAAAAGCAATTATAATTGTAATCATTGTTTACGATAAAGCAAAACTCTAAAATTGAATCCGGATTTAAATAAACACTTGGTACACGAGAACCAACATCAAATCCATTTCCTCCGGTTGTGAAAAGAAGAATATTGTACCAATTATTAACTGGTGCTTCAATTCTTTGAAAATCAAATGTTATTAAAAACTCTTCATACAGTTTTGGTATAACTTTTAGTAAATTTCCTTGAAAAGTTGCAGTTACGTTGTTCTCAATAAGGTTATCTACCAAATTTTTGAATAAAAAATTACTTGTTAATGAGAATTGTTTATATATACATTTTAAAACAATATGTTATTCTAATTTAACAAATAATATTCATTAGATAAGTAAAAAGAAAGTGCCTAATAATATAAATATGATATCTAAAGATATGGTATTATTTATATAGCTCTAATAATGGTTGTTAGACTAATGCATGTCAAATATGTTTTTTTAATGTTACTTATTTTTAAAGTACTAAATCATATTTTATAATTAAAGTTTAGTAAGGTACACAAACTTTAGTAGTTAAGAAATACTTTTAAAATATTTATTTAATACTTTCAAAATATTTTTTTTTTTCATAAAATCAGGCTCTTTACTCTGTTTTTAATAAAATCAGGCTCTTTAGTTTTTGTTCTTTATTAAAATTGTATTTCACTGGAGCTGAAAAAAATAAAAATTCTAATTTTTATTTTTTTTTAGTTTAAAAATCTATTTCTCGCTGCCTGATCTTACTTGCTTTAATTACTTTATATATCACACTTACGCTATTTAATTTAAGTTAATTAAGATTTTACTTGACATTAAAACTGTGACTGGAAAAACAGGAAAAACATGCAGATATTTATATGCAAAGATGCCGCACCACTTTAACGTTTTAATTTTTATGTTACAGTGGAACATAAAAAGTAAAACGACATTATATTTTAATATTACAGTGTAACTTGTTTTACGCTGTAAATAAGTGGGCACGGGACCAAAAAAAGACAGCTTTTGAACGTTTAAAAGCTGGCCAAAACGTTCAAAAGACGTTTAAAACAAGTTCGATACGTTTAAAAAA
>NC_061170.1:19923465-19935965 GCF_022113875.1 Hydra vulgaris | reverse complement strand
ATAAAGTAACAAAAACTATAAAACACAAAAAACCACAGTCATCACCAAGTTCGCTAAACCTATCATTCACCAATATTCGTGGTCTTCGAAGTAACTTTTCTTCTGTTGAGTCTTATCTCTTGCAAAGTTCACCAGATCTGCTTGCTCTTTGTGAGACTAATTTGAGTTCAGCTGTCTCATCTTGTGATCTTAGTGTTGATGGTTATCTTCCTTTAATTCGTAAAGACTCCAATAGTCACATGCTTGGCCTGGGCATTTACATTCGTAAGACTTCACCCATTTGTCGGGAAACTAGGTTTGAATCCACAGACTACTCTTTCATGTGCTTTCGTTTAGCACCACTTCACTCGATCACCTTTTTCTTTGTTCTATATTGCTCTCCCTCATCCCAAGACTGCACTCTTCTTGATGTTATTTCTGATTATATTGACCAAGCCCTCATTTTTATCCATCAGCCAATATTGTTGTTGTCGGTGACTTTAATGTTCATCACACTGAATGGCTTGGCTCTAGTGTCAGTGACTCTGCAGGCATTAAGGCCCACAACTTTTGTCTTTCTCGATCCCTAACTCAAATAGTCAACTTTCCAACTCGCTTTCCAGACAACCCGAATCAATTACCTTCTCTACTTGACTTATGTCTTATTTCTGATCCTAGTCAGTGTTCAGTTTCTTCACACCCACCCTTAGGTGCGTTTGATCATGGTTTGGTCTCTCTAAAACTACTATCTCATTCTTCTTTACCATTAGAATCCCCCTATCATCGTACATTTTACAACTACCTTAAAGCTGACTGGGACTCTTTTCGTGACTTTCTTCGTGATGGCCCCTGGGTTGACAAATGTGCTTCTTACATAACTTCGTGAATTCAGGCTGGCATGGAATCCTTTATTCCCTCTCGACGATTCCAGGTCAAGCCTCACTCTTCTCCATGGTTTTCCTCACATTGTGCTGCTGCAATTGCCAATCGAAACCATTACTTCCATATCTATCAGCAAAACAATTCTCCAGAAAACAGACGTCTCTTTATTACTGCTAGGAACCATTGTAAAAATGTTTTGTCTAATGCCAAAACCCGCTATTCCCAGATCATGAAATCTCGTATTTCATCACAAAAATTAGGCTCTCGTGACTTCTGGAGAATCTTTAACAGTATCAATAATAAGGGCAAGTCTGTAGTTCCACCTCTTTTGTACGGTTCAGACTTTGTCACCTCACCTAAAGACAAAGCTGATTTGTTTGCCAAGAACTTTTCATCAATATCATCTCTTGATGCCACTAGTTGCGTTTTACCTGATATACCCGTCAAAAAGGTTGCTCTATTGCTCGACATTCGTATCACTCCAGCTTTTGTATCTAAAGTGATTTCCTGCTTCGACTCTTCTACAGCTTGCGGCCCAGACAACATACCTGTTATAGTCTTGCAGAAGTGTTCTCCTAAGCTGTCGTCTATCTTTTTAAAACTATTCAACAAGTGATTATCAGAGTCTTGTTTTCCAGCCTGCTGGTAAGCAGCATCTGTTATCCCTATTTTTAAAAATTCTGGAGAACGATCTGACTCATCTAACTACCGTCCCAATAGTCCTCTTCCTATCATAAGCAAGGTTTTTGAATCTTTAATTAACAAACACTTAATCTCTCATCTCGAATCTCATAACCTACTTTCTAATCATCAGTATGGATTTCGATCTTCGTCGTTCTACGGCTGATTTGCTATCAGTAATAACCGATAGGTTTTATTGCGCATTAGATAAAGGTGGAGAGGTTAAGGCCATTACTCTTGACATTTCTAAAGCGTTTGATAAAGTTTGGCATGCTAGTCTCCTCCATAAGCTTTCTTCTTATGGTGTATCTGGAAACGTCTTTAAGATTATTGAATCCTTCCTTTCCAATCGTAGTAAAAAAGTTGTCCTTGATGGACAGCAATCTTCTTCTTATTCTGTATCCTCAGGGCTCCCCAAGGTCCTTGGCCTTATACTCTTTTTAATTTACATAAACGATCTTCCAGATATTCTCACATCTAAGGTGGCATTGTTCGCAAATGATACTACCATTTATTCTTGTCACGATAAGAAGCCAACTCCCTCTGATTGCTTGCAGGGGGCATCTGAGCTTGAAAAGGATCTCACTTCTGCTACAGCATGGGGCTCGCAGTGGCTGGTGAACTTTAATTCAGATAAAACTCATTTTTTTTTCGGCCAACCGTTATCGCAATAATTTAGACCTTCCTATATTTATGACCGGTAATGTACTCGATGAGTCTCCTACCCTTCATCTTCTAGGATTAACTATTACTTCTGATCTTTCTTGGAAACCTTATATCAAATCCGTTGCATAATTAGCATCTGCTAAAGTTGATTCTCTTTTTTGAGCTCGTCACCTTTTTACTCTGGATACTATTCTCTATCTCTATAAATCTCAAATCCGGCCTTGTATGGAATACTGTTGCCATATCTGGGGCGGATCTTCTAATGATGTCCTTTCTCTTTTAGACAAGGTACAAAAACGCATTGTAAACATAGTTGGACCTGCTCTTGCAGCCAACCTTCAACCTCTGTCACATCGTCGTAATGTTCCTTCTCTTTCTCTTTTCTACAAATACTATAATGGGCACTGCTCAAAAGAGGTAGCGTCTCTTGTGCAATCTACTAAAATTCATTCTCGTGTTACTCGTCATTCAATTAAGTCTCATCCTTTTTCTGTTACTGTTCCTAAGTGCCCCAAAAACTCTTGTTTGTCTAGTTTTTTTCCTCGAACATCAGTTCTTTGGAATTCGCTTCCTTCATCTTGCTTTTCTGATTCATATAATTTGCAATATTTTAAGTCGTCTGTCAATCGTTATCTTGCTCTACAATCTTCATCTTTTCTTATCCAGTAACTTCCAACACTAATTAGTGTTTGCTTGCAGCCTTGTTGGAAGCGAAGATTATAAAAAAAAAAAAAAAGCATAATTTGACAAACCAATCAACATATTATAACAAAAATTCTCAAAAATATTAGACATAGAACCACAACAAACAACAAACATAGACATATATTATAAAAGGAAAGGGCACGCATAATTTCTTAAAGAAAGAGAATAAAAATATATTAGCGTTCAAATAAAATAGAAAATTATGTAGTATAATACCAGATTCTCGTCATAAAATGGATATAGTATTGACCCTCAGTACTATATCCATTAGTATCGTCCTTAAAAGAAGAAAGTAAAACACACCAATTAGGATTTAAATAAAAATTAAGTTATTAGACGGATATACTGTTTCCAATACCTTTTCTTAATTACCGGTTTTAACACTGAGCATCTGTTCTAGATAAAACTATTAAACTAAAACCATTTCTTTTTTAATCAACTACTTCTTTTCTATCAGGCTTTTACGGCTAAATATGTTCCATTAGTGGCTAGACTTACTAGTTCTAGTTGCGAACCTTATATACAAAATACCTCTTGAACTAAAATTCTAATTCCAAAATCTTAAAACTTAGTCTCATAGCTGGATATTATTCATACTTATATCTATTAAATAAGTTTTTAAAAAAAAAACTATTAAACTAAAATTTTATCTAACTAAAAGTCACCGTTCCGATAATTCTTAAAACAATAACTAATTAAAATGATAAACTTATTACATTTATTTGAGTCTAAAATAATTAAAAATTAGTGGTCTTGCGTGGTAAAAATATTAGCAAAGAAGCCTTTTTGCCAAAATGGTAACAACTTGACCGACCCTTCGTTAGTTGATATTGTGTTCCTCTCTCCTTAAATCTCTCCTTAAATCTTAAGATATGCTTAGCTTATCCTTTTATATAGCCATAACAAATATGTCACATGTTGCTACATTACCATAAGAAAAATTATTTTATAGTTTATTTTTATGAAAAAGAATAATTGTATGGTTGATCGGCTATGATACTTTGTCGCTGGATGAGCTTTTTATCGATAAAATAAATCCATACTATACATAAAAAGTTATATGATTCTGATGTCTAATATCTTTTATCCAAAAAAAAAAAAAACTCTTTAATTCTTTTACAGTCTTATCTGAGTTGCTCTCTTTTTAAGAATCATCGTAATGCGACATCAGCAAGAGCACTTAGAAGACAAATTCGCAGACAAAAAAACATACAGAAAAAAACGACGTGTGTAAGTGTTAAGAAAGGTTCCTACACGACGAAGAAATATTTGCAAAGGAGCAGAAAGAAAACAAAGAATCTTTAAAGGAAGTGAATAACAAAAAAGAAGTAACTCCAGATGATTTAAAGTTTCTGGCCGTTAGTTTGGATGCTTTTACAAACGATGTCAGTTGTGAAATGATTATTATATAAAAAATGAATATAATTGACTAAAGTTTATGTCCTAGTTCTTTATTAGCTGCCCTCCTTCATTATTTAAACATTGATATAGAGAGTCAATATAAATTGATTGAAAGATCTACTTTTTATAGTAGATCTTTCAATCAATTAGTTAGTTTTGTACCATAATAGAATGAATCTCAAAGTTTAATAATGTATAAATTTATAAACTTAAGTTGCTTCAATAATATCCATTCTTAAATCATGTTCGGCAGTACTTTACCTGCGTAACATATTCTCCAAACACCATATGACCAACTTATCATTTTTTAAATTTTTATCTACCAATTGACTTGTTCATTTATTTACATACATATCTCTTAAGATATGGCTCAAAAAGCATAATTTCTGTTGTTTCTATTCTTTAACCAGCATCGTGGTACATTTGATTTTTTTAAAAAAAAGTTAAGTTTGATATTCGTTGAGTTTCACTCATTCACGCTGCATGAATATTCGGCTTTGATTTCATTAATAATATTGTAAGTTACATTTTCTTTTTTCTGATTTGAGATTTATGATTGATTATTCATTATCATTGGTTTATAGATAATATCTATGATTAAATCCTAAGATGAAACTGAGATAAAAGAATACTGAGTATAAACTTTTTATATCTAGTTTTTACTTAACTACATTTTATTAGAGTACATAATAGGTACCCAAAGATGATTTGATGTATAGTCTGTTATTAATTTGCTGAATGTGTATTAGAATTGTGGCTCATTAATATATTTTAATATCCTGTATTCAGAATTCTATATAGAATATATGTCAAATCATGATTTTTTATATACTATGTAAGGTATTTTTAACTTATAACCATGTACTAATAATTCTAGTGATTTGCAAAATGACAAAAGATTGTTAGATTTTTATTGATTCATATTTTTACTCATTACAATAGATTCATTTTTTTACACATTACATAAGACTTCTTGTTAGGTTATTAAGTTTTTTTTTTTTTTGGGCTCATTCTTTTAATATTGTCCTTTGCGCGATAGGCCTAATTAACTTTCTTAAAGAGGTATATCAATGTGTATTGTTTTAAATGGGGCAAAGATAGGGTATTTAGCTTCATTTTAGTATGTCCTCTCAAATATTGCAACATAAGAAAGCTTTAAGCGGACGTAGTAGTGGGTTTTACTTGCTTGTTTTGAGGATGAGACCTCGACGGGTTTTCTAGGAATAAGCATTAAAACAATCGAAACGGCAGATACCAGAGTCTTGAGTCCTTTCTAGGGTAAAACCTACATCCGTTTCCTGACAATAATCTTTTATTTTACTACAAAATTTACAATTTTTTTTTAATACTGATATACTTTTATACCCTTTCTGTAAACAATACTGCGCGTACTTTTCTTATAATATGTATATATTATTGATGCTTGCTATATTTTATTACTTTTTATTTATTTTAATTTATTTGAATTAATGTGCAATATTTTTATTTGCGGTGTTCTTATATCCGAAGATGTTTTTAGCTAGGCGTGGGAACAGCCACAGATGGTCAATGAGTCTGACCCAAAGTAGCGTCCCTTATTGACAAACATTAACACTACTGTTGTTGTGCTTTATGTATAATAAATTGAGGAGCTGTATATTATGTTAATTAATTTATTAATTTATTCTTACCACGACAATGGCAGTCTTAATTGGTTTGGTTTTAACATTTAAATTACTTATGGTGTTCCCTGTCAAAACTCGAAATCTAGTTTTCTCTATCTAATTCATCATTTGTTAATGCGAGTTAACAAATAATGAATTAATGTGTAATACCTAATCTTCCCATCTTAAAAGATATGCAATCTTTTATGTATCAAATTTACTACGAGCCTTGAGCGTTCGAATTTGAACAAAATAATTTTTGACTTCATTTTAGAAGTTAATTGAAACTAAGTTTAAGTTAAACATAAAAAACGAATAATTTCACTAAACCATATAAAGTTAAATTAATGGAAAATGATCATGCTGAACCACATCGTATAAACGTAATATAAATATAAAGCAAAAGCTAAAACGAATAAGTTCAACAAGCTTTATATAATTCAAATCAATATAAACTAAAAACAAAACGAAAAATATCACTAAACCATATAACTGGAATAAAATAATTATATAAAATTATAATACTGAATTAAAATGAAACGAAAATCTACAATATACCGTATTAATTTTAACTAAATTAAACTAAATGCTAAAATAATAACTATACTTAAACCTATATATTAATTTCTCTATAAACTAAATATAAAACGAGTGACGGAAATAAACTTTACAAATTACACTAAGTAGAAACAAAATATAAAATATATTGTTTTTTTAATAACAAAATAAATTAAACCAAGCTAATAATTACACCATTTATTTGTACCTAAATACACAAAGGTAAGATATAATTTAAATTTAAAACGAAAAATCGTATCAAACCATATTAACTAAATGGAAGTTAAGCATAAAACAAACTACTCTATCTAACCATATCAGTATTACCATTCTCAAGCATATCATGAGCCACATCAGTTTAACTAAGTAAGAACTAAATACAAAACGAATCGTTTTACTAATAACAGTATGAACTAATTTAAAACTAAAACGAATACTTGTTCGAAAATATACAAAAGTTAGTAATAATATAATTATAAAACCAAAAATCGCATTAAACCATATGAAAATTCGATGGAAATTAAACATAACTAGTGACTAAACTTACTTGATCTAGTTGTTTTAGTGACTAGACTTACTTGTTCTAGTTGCAAACCTTATATGCAAAATGTATATATATATATATATATATATATATATATATATATATATATATATATATATATATATATATATATATATATATATATATATATATATATATATATATATATATATATATATATATATATATATATATATACATATATATACCCAGCAGGCACACAACGTTGTGCTAACGTTGTATTTATGTTAAAATTGCGTTTTACGTTAATTAATGTTAATTCAACGTTGAGACAACGTAATCTTTTAACCTAGTATTCTTACGTTGAGCTAACGTTGACACTACGTTAAAAAAACATAAAAGTATTAACGTAACATTCTAACGTTGAGCTAACATACGGACAACGTAAAAAAAAAAAGAAATATTAACGTAGTTCTGCTAACTATAAAAATATCTATCGTAATTGAGTATTTATTTTTTACTTAAAGATGGCGTATAAAAATAAATAAAATAAGTTTAGTTAAAAAATAATTAGCTAAGTTTGAAGGTTTGCATTGTCTTTTAAAAGTAATTTGAGTAATTTTAAAAAAATATTTGAAAATAAAGAGCGCACTTGTTTAAAACTCTGAATTGCTGATAAAAGATTTAAAAAATGTTTGATTAAAAAGGTTTATTTTAGAAAAACAAATATATTATTGTTTAACCTCTAAATATTACCCTGCATATTGAATAAATATTTAACAGTTACTGTTGTATTTCTGAATAAATATTTTATAGCAGTGTTTACGTACAGCTCTTTTCAGATTAACCATAAATACTAATCTCAATACTATTTAAATGTGTTTAAATTATAACTTTTTGAATTTTGATAATACAAATATGATAATTAATGCTGATATATTTACACAGAAAAATATTTTCATATTATATTCAGTGATGGAATGATACATTTGTATTTTTTTTCTTTTTATCTTATTTTAAGCTTTAAAGGGTTGTGCAACTAATTTATATTGCTTTAAAAAAATCAAAATTTGTTGCTAAGTTTAGATTTTTTAATATTAAGAAGAAGTAATATGTTGAATATTTTACTTTAGATGAATAAAAATTACAATGTCAAGTTGGTTAGAGCTTAATGCTCATGCAATTAAAGCTGGTATGGTAACCCTTTGATTCTGATAGTTATTCACTATGAACAATATAGTATAATATTTTAAATCAAATTAATTGCGGAAAATGAATTTCAATAAACAAGTCATTTTGCTTATATTTCAACACACAACGTAAATATATTATCAATTTGAAACCGGAAGATTAATATTTCAAATACCTTCACCAATCATCTGATATGCATTAAGTATTTGAAAAAATCAAAATATAAAGTAAGTAAAATAAAATGTATTTTAAAATTTTCATTTATAGAAAGCATAGAAAGTCTTTTAACAAAAGCTCAAATAAATGATTATACTGAAAATATTAAAAGGTCTCTATTGGTAAATAGTTGTCAAATAATATGTATAGAGAATGCAAGCAATTGTTAAGCAGTTATATTTATTATTGTTTAGTTTCTATTTGTATATTTATAGTATATACTATACCTGTAATCTTTTTGTATATTCACAGTTTTTAGTATCACTTTGTATATTTATTTAGTTATGCTTTAGTTAACATAATCTATTTAACTTAATAATTTAATATTAAACTAATAAGCTTATAAAAAAACAAAAAAACAATTGACATTATTTTGCAAACTAAAGTTTAATGTTAACAATTCGTTGTTGAAAAATCTGTAATACCTGAATTTTATTTTCAGATTTTTTTTAAGCTAGTTTTTATTTTAGCCTAAATAACCATACCTAAAAAAGGCTAGCAAATGCTATCAATCCAAATCACAAAATTGTTTTCAGCTTATTTTTGGATTTTAATTATGATTTAGGGTTTTAATTATGATACAATTAAAACTTTATAATACAATTATGATACAAACATTTAACTATATGATTTTAATGATGTCAATTATATACAAACATATGATCAAACGTAGTTTGATTAGAGGATAAGAATCTAAACTTCAAAGTTTAGGAAATATAACAATATTTACTCTTCTAAAAATGATTTTACCTACTTTTTTATTAATAAAAATTTAAGTTTATTTATTATTATTGTGTTTAGTTTTCATTATTATCTTGTTATTGTTGAAACTACTAAAATTTCTGTTTATTTCAGAATAATAAAAATGAATAAACAAGAGAAAATTAATACTTGAGGTAATGGCGCCAAAATAGTCAAGCCTTGAATAAAATATTTGTAAATGAAAAAAATGGAGACCCATCGAATATAAAATCTAATATTAATGAACTCAAGAGTTGCACTGATTTCAAAAACATTAAAATTGAGAACTATAGTGACTTTTATTTTGTGTCTGATCATAAAGATATTTCTAAAACTGAGACTTCTGATCGAGAATCTGAGGTTCCTATGAATGACGTTAATGAAGATCTTAATGACGGAGTTCTTGTTACAGAGATTGCTAATGGATTTTAAAATACATGGATTTTAAAACACAGAATAACTACGAAAGCAAGCGATGAACTGGTTTTTTATAATTTTACATCAGTTGGTCATCATGTTTATTTACGAAAACGCGCAAGGACAATTTTAAATTCTCCCAGAAATGTTCCAAGTGAATTAAAATGAGGAGGTGAATATATTTATCTTGGTATTTCAAACAGCATATCAAAAACTTTAGCAGTCAACTACCATTATAGATTTGATTCAAATACAATCTTTTTAGTTGTCAATGGTCTTCCCTTATTCAAGTCACTAAACACATAGGCCTATATTACTTTTGTTTGACAAAGGTATACCATTTCTTGAATCATTATTTGTCGGTAACAACAAGCTAAATAATCGTGATGATTTTTATATGATTTTTTGTATGAGTATGAGTTATTATTGGCAAATAACTTTCAGTATGATTCATATAACTTCAATTACAGCTTTGGAAAAATTGTTGCAAATGTGCCAATAAAACGTCAGGAAGTGTAAGCGTAACCATTTTCAAAACATTGAGTCCCTTGAAGAATTTTATGATCTTGTAATTTGGTAAGTTACATTCATAATTTCCATTTTTAAAGTTTGTCTGTTTCATAGAATGCTATTTCATTTGATCATTTTCTTGGTGAATCTATTTAAATTGCTCTGCCATTTTACCAGAATATGGTGTAAAAATTAAATTAATATTTAAAATGTAATAGGTAAATTCATACAATACATAAATCCAGAAATAATTTATTGACCTAATAGCCATTTACATTTTGTATATTTTTTCACAGTCTTGAATTTTTTGTTAAATGATTTTGTCTTATATTTGGTTGAGCAACTATTTTGTAGCTTTTATAGAACAACTGTGACAAACACCCAAATGAATCTAATCCTGTCATATTTGAACATGAAATTTTCACTAGACTTTTGTTTATGTTTTAGCTTTATCATTTCAAAAAAGCAGGTGGAAAAATGTTAAAGAAAATATAAAAAATGTTATGGTCAGGTATGTATTTTTGTTTAACTCTGGATAATCAAACCGTTTAAATTGTAAGTAAATTTAATAGAAAAGTTTAGCCCGATTAAAGAAATTTAGAAAAACAAGCAATTGTAATATTAATATTTGGACAAAATCAAATTTACATACGAGCTTCTAAAGATAATTGGTGAATATTTATGCTGACGGAAAAAACAATTTTAATGAATAAACTAGACAATTTTATTAACTTTTAAAACATCTTTTACGAGAACTACCCATTCATTTAGGTTCTCCCCTTTAGGTTTCAGCTTTAATTCAATGTCGAAACTTTATATATAAAACATTAATATAAAAGTGAAGAACCTTTCAAAATTATACTCTAATGTGAATTATAACTCTAATGTGTGTTTACAATTAATTAAATAAGTTCGCTAGATCGATTAATGTTGCAAAACAAAGTAGTTATTTTTCATTTACTATTTTTTATTACGTTTTTATAGAATTATGGAGCATCATGTTACGGCAAAGTTGAATATAAAAAGCAAAATTCGTAAAACTAACGTAAGAATTTTACGTTCCAAAACCTCCAGTTGTGAAAACAGATTGAAATTGTAAATTTAGTACATTTGCCAAATTCACTTTCTCTATGCTAATATCTGATTCAATAATCAATGTAATATTAAGGCTTGATAATCAACGTTTAGAACTAATGTAGTTAAAATGCTTTTTTGGATTACATTTATTGTTTGATTTGATTACAAACTGTATTATAAAGATTAACAAGATAGTGAATATATATATATATATATATATATATATATATATATATATATATATATATATATATATATATATATATATATATATATATATATATATATATATATATAAATATATATATATATATATATATATATATATATATTTATATATATATATTTATATATAACTATATATATGTATATATATACATACATATATATCCATAAAGTAGCATGTTCGAAAACTTATTTTACATTAAAATGGATCCTTACGAAGACATTTTAGTGTTCACAATAATTTTTTGTCTTCATATATAGCTTTTTTTTTTTTTTTTGTAAAAAAATGTCCCCTCAAATAGTTTTATTGCAATGCGAAAAGTACATACATCGACTGAAAAATAGCCTGACTCGCAAGGGAGTGCTGCTACATCGACAGAGGGTTTGGTTTTTCCAGGCAGCAAGGTCAGGCTTAGGGTCAGGATTAGGTTTGGGTTAGTTATATTAATCTAAATAATCGTTTTTGGATATATATATATATATATATATATATATATATATATATATATATAATATATATATATATATATATATATATATAATATACAAAATATAATAGATAACAGTTAAATAAAATTATTTATAAAAAAATAATTTTTTTTTCAAAAATGTATAATTAAAAAATGACATAAAAAAAAAAGAACATATTTAAGAAATATAGTAAAAATAGAGAAATAAAAGTTGCGATTAATGGGGAAAAAAAATATACTCGTAAATCAAGCACAAGTAGTATATATATATATACATATATATATATATATATATATATATATATATATATATATATATATATATATATATATATATATATATATATATATATATATATATATATATATATTTATATATATATATATATATATATATATATATATATATATATATATATATATATATATATATATATATATAATTAAAAATATCAAAAATATCAAAAATTAATATAAGTATACTTTTATAATAAAATAATATGTTTAAATATGTTTAAATAAAAATAGAAATAAAATAAAAATTAAAAAAAATATATAAATATGATAAAAATAGTATATAAAAAGTCAAAAAAAAACGACAGAACGGGAACAAAATTAACAATTCGCCGAAAG
>NC_061170.1:19883330-19918330 GCF_022113875.1 Hydra vulgaris | reverse complement strand
GTATTTATTGGTGAAGTTTGTGAATTAGAAATCATTGACAATCTACTTACAGATTCTTTGTTGCAAACTATTAAATCACTTGATAGCATTATACTATTGAACCCCTACTAACTTCTTTTGAAAGTTAGACTTTCTACTTTTTGTAAGTTTGCATATTCTTGCAAATAGAAAAGTTTCAGAAGATACTAGTCTTCTGCATAAAGATATGGTTTATTGCAAACTGTTTGAAAACATAAAAAATAAGTTGTTTGATTCTTTGACATTTTAATCATTTAAAGTTATTTTTTATGCTATTCTTGTTATTTTGTAACGTCAGTGTGCTCATCAGTTACCTCGTGGTTAATATTAGAATCCATTTGTTTTGGTTTCTGAGACAGCTTCTAATATCACTGTTACTAAGGAATTTGACACTATTATTTTATAAAAGGTTGAATTAGAAAAGTTGGGTAGTCAGGAATCGGAAAATGGTGAGCATGAAAAGGAAAAGCAAATTGATGATGAGATTTTAAACAAAACATAACTTTGTTGCTTAATGACAATGTTTATCATTTAATTGAGCATGCACTTTAGCAGAGGCTAACTTTTGCAATTGATGATATGCAAGGAATCCGTGAGAGGTCAGCATTAATAACAATCTGCAAAGACGTCAAGAAGTATTTTGCTGTTTATAGATATAGAAATGTCAACAAAAATTTGCTATATTGCGTATATTATTAGCAGTATACAACTAATTATCTTTGGATTTAAAACTATTAGCTATTTTATGCTCCAAAATATTACAGAAAAAAGATTACACTTGAAATCAACTGCCCGTTCTAAGCAATAAAAATTCATGATGTTTTTGTCAAAATATAAAATTGTATTGTTCGCAAATAAGGACACATTAAATGTAGGCGTTGGTAAAATTTTTAGTATAAAAAAGATATAATTGATCCTTATAGTACCCGAGTAGTTACTGGAGTGGAGTAGTTAACTTGGTGTTTCTGGCATATTCGTGTATGAACTTTTAAAATTGTCATCATAAGAACTAATTTTACAATTTCTCTGCATCTATAACTGTATATATCTTTATATGTGAAAAAACATTTAAAATTGTTAAAAAAAATTAATTTTTACAATTGTAATTATATATAATACTATAAATTTAAGAAATAATACAAATATAAATAAAGTTCTATATATTATTACTTAAATATAAAATTATATTAATAAAAATACTTAAACAACAAGGTTTAAAAAATCATAAAAAAAGTTCGGACTACATTTATCTGCTTTTAACTACATTTATACTTAAATACCACATATATTTAGGTAGATATATGTAGTATTTAAGATCTAAAAAAGTTGTACTATTTTTTCTACATATATCCATATATATTTTCTACATATATCCGTTGTGGGATTACCAATTTTAAATCCATTAGGTGCAAATTTATATTTATTATATGGCGGGGAAAAAACACGCCATATAAGGGTTATAAAACACATATATAAAATGGTAGCCTAGAATAGCTCACTTTTAATATAAAAAAATGGCCCAACCATTCATAACCTACATTTGCGCCATCCCATAAATCGAGTATGGCTATCTTATGAGGCCCTTTGTTTTTTATCAGTTCATTTTTCTTTTTTATTTTTTTATTAAAGAGGTTCTATGAAAAGATGGTGGCGACACCAGCCATCTTTTTTTTCTTTGAGCCCGTGTCTGTTTTTTTTATGTAACGTAAAAATTTCATTATAATTTAATTATTTTATTTTTATATAAACAGCAATATATATATATATATATATATACATATATATATATATATATATATATATATATATATATATATATATATATATATATATATATAAATATATATATATATATATATATATATATATATATATATATATATATATATAATATATATATATATATATATATATATATATATATATATATATATATATATATATATATATATATATATATATATATATATATATATATATATATATATATATATATATATATATATATATATATATATATATATATATATATATATATATATATATATATATATATATATATATATAATATATATATATATATATATATATATATATATATATATATATATATATATATATATATATATATATATATATATAGGTAGTTATATTTTTCCACTATTTTAATTTATAATTATTTTATTTACCGCAATATCGCAAAATAACATCATTTGATATATTCAAGATCATGATATATTGATATATTCTTTATGCAAGAACTTTTTTTTTTTTTTTTTTTTTTTTTTTAACATGTTTATTTCACAACTACAAAGTATTTACAATTGAGCAATCATCGATTGGCGAATAAAGATATACAAATATAAATCTAAAATATTGTTACATTCAACTTTGAGACATGATAAAAATAAATACAAAGTACACAATAGAATATATATGTATATATGTATATATTCTGAAGATCTCTTCAAAAACTCTTGAAAAACTCTTGAAAGCTCTGATATAATTTGTAAAGCATTTATTAATTACTATAAAACATGTTTAATTTTGACAAACAACCTTCAATTTAGTAACTATAATATAACTAAACGATAGTTCTTGCATAAATATTGATAAAACTTAACATAATAATTGTGTTATTATTATACAGAGCACTATTTTTCTAAACAATTTACAAAAGCAAAAGTAGTATTGATTAGACTATTTCGTAAAATATAATATACTAAATTAAAACAAAAAAACTCACAGATAATGGCTTCACAAACTTCTTCTTTGTTGAGTACCTTTAGAAAAAATTTAAATTATATAAAAAAAGAAATGAACGCTTGAAAACGAGTAAAAAATAACAATAAAAAGGAAGTAATGTAAGTAATTTAATTAAAGTAGTTCAATTTAAAGTTTAAGGTTTTTTTATAAGTATGGTGAATTTTAGTATACAATTTTTTCATATTATATTTGAACTGTTTTTATTGGTAACTCTAAAAATTTTCTCATTTACTCATTTACAGGTCCCCAAAGCAAAAGTTAGTGGAAAAGATATTAGTAAAATAAACGATACCTGTAAAATATAAAAATAGTTTAATAAACTTTAATTATAAACATATAATATATGTCATATAGTTTGTTTTGTCATTAAAAAAATTTGATATAGTTCCGTGTAATATAAATAATAGTTACGTGACTAAGGTAAAAAAAAAAAATAACATCATTTGACTTATTATTACGATCCTTTATCTGTGATGTGCTGTCATCGTAAAGCGCATCTTACAAATATTCAAAATATAAAAAGTAAAAAAATGGTAGTGCAGTCAATATAATACGTGAGATAACAAAAATAAATAATAATTGTAATGATAATAATAGTAATACTAAAAAAAAACATAAAACATTACCCCAGAAAAACTTTATATTATTTGTTTAAACAGAAAAAGGAATGTTGAGTTTTTAAAATTACTCCATAAATTAGGACTTCCAGAAGTCTTAAATTATGTAATATTAGTCAAAGTTCCAATAAAGAATTTGGTCTCCAAGTAATGCATTTGAAGTTGTATGTGAATAATTTTATTGAAAAGTGTGTTGAACACTATTTGGTTTTTTTTCCGAAAAACTGCTCAAAAAAAAATTTGATAAATATTTCACTTAAAAACGTTTAGTACATTATTAATTATAAATAGATCCTTTAAATCAGCAAACCAACTTGGATTTAAATAAACTCTGACAGTATTGTTTTGTTTTCTCAACAGTTTCTTAATTTTGTTTACAATAGAGCTGCACCAAGCGATATTTGCATAACTTAAGTAGAGGATATTTTATGGATTTTTAGTGATTTAAAAAAATTTAAGTAGAAGAGATTGAAGATGAGGAAGAAATTTAAGATATATAAGCAGTTTTGATTTAATAAATATTTTGCTTTATATAGAATGCTAAAATTTTTTGAAAGTTTATTTTAAATAATGATTATTTGGCCTCTACAGGTAATATTTTTATCAAGAATAACACATAGAAACTTCAATTATTGCTCCCGAATTATAATGAGTTAACAATGAAAATCAAAAAATTCATTTGTTTTCTTTCTTTGAAAAAAAGTCTTTGAAAAAAAGTTTGTTTTATTAGTACTTTAGAAAGTTTATTAGGCTTAAACAATTCTGTTAATTTAAAAAAAGTTTTATTGAATATTTTAAAAATAGATTGAAAGTGCTATTAGAATAAAATAAATCCGTATCTTCTGCAAATAACACTGAGTTTAAAATATTTGAAAAATTATGTAAATCATTTGTTTAAATAACCGATAAAGAACGCCCTATAATTGATTTTTAGGGAATGAGTTATTGCTAAGAAATACGGCTTTCCTTTTTCAAAAAATTTGATTTGTTTCTTAGATGTGATTTAAATGTATATATTTTTAATTGTGTATGTATGTGCTTCTAATAACATATTTTTCGCTATTTTCTTTTATTAAGAAAGATAAAATAAACTGTATCGAAAGCTTTCCCAAAATCTAAAAAAACTCTAAGTGTAAAGTTTTTTTCTTCAAATGCCTTTAAATTTATAGCAAGTATAATGCAACAATAAACCTTGCAATCTTTTTTTTTTTTTTTATACCTCTAGTTAATGCAGTTATATGTAATAAATATATGTAAAAAAGAAATGAAAAAAGTATGTGAAAGATTGTTATAACAATTATTAAGGTTATATAACAATTATTAACGTTAATAGCCCCGTGAATTTTTGCCTCAAATTGGGTTAACTCAAAAAAAATATTATAAAGACAAGTTATATATTGTTTGAAATTCTTTTCGTTAAAATAAGTAGTTATAACTTTTTTTTTATGTTAAGGAAAATAGTCATGATGTTACAAAGATTAGGGAACAAATTACAAACTTTTAAAATTTGTTGATGAATTTTTAAAACTTTATTAGAAAACTGCATTTTTATTTTAACAATACCTACGATTATTAATATCAAAAGAAAGCATTTAAACAAAATGTCTCTATTTATTTAGAAAGAAATCTAATCACGTAGAGAATTCTTCTATTATAGAATTAAAAATAATAAAACTGTTTGAAATAACATAACACTTTAATATGAAAAAATCTTTATCTTAAACTTTTTGTGTTGTATATTAGCAGTATTTGTTATATGTGATATGTGTGTTTTCATATTTAATTGATAAAAATTATTAAATAATTTACAGCGTATTTTTAAAACGACGGTTAAGGTGGAGTGATTCAATAAACTTTTGAAATTAGGTTTGCCTGTGTTTTGAAACATAGATAATTTTTTATGAACAAAAAATTCAAAAAATGTACTTAAATATTTGCTTTTTTGCAAAGTAGAGTCGATAATGTCGCCCCATAATAAAGTAATGTTTTGCCATATAGCCTATTCTTAGGGATACTGAAGCCGTTTGCCTCCCAAATTATTTTCAGAAGTGGTTTCCAACTCCCAGTTGGAGTTTCATGAAAGCAAAATGTTTTGGAGACTAAAACCATTATGGAGGTGGAAACCGTTGGTGGCCGTCTCCAAAAAAAAGTTTTTGAGAAAAATTGTTTTGGAGGTCGCTTCTAGTGGCTTTTGGCTCCTATGTGGATGTAGTTGCAAAACTAGATGGCTGAAACGTTTTTAATTTAACGATTTACTTAATTACTATTGGCTATTCAATTATTAATTAGAAGAAAACATAAAAATAGTTATTAAAGTGAATTATAGGAAAGGTTTTGACTATTTAAAGCAAAAAAATAATTTAGATTAAAAATAATTTATTTGTTAGACTTTTTTTCAACAGTCGACATCCTAATTTTTTTATTTATTTTATTATTTACAAAAACGTTATATTTTTATTTTTAATTATTATATATTAAAAAACAATATCTTATTCAAAAGTATTTTTTTTTTTTTTTTTGTTCTTTTATTTTTATCATGTTGTGATTCTACATGATTGGTACAAAGTTATAATGTTTTTAAAATATATAATACTAAAAATATATCATAATTTTATAGAATACAAAAAATATGATTGTAGGGTATCATTAATATTAAAAGAACACGGGAAACTTGCAGAAGACCAAATGGT
Organism: Hydra vulgaris; assembly: GCF_022113875.1. Classification (NCBI taxonomy): domain Eukaryota; kingdom Metazoa; phylum Cnidaria; class Hydrozoa; order Anthoathecata; family Hydridae; genus Hydra; species Hydra vulgaris. Next base: position 19,912,239 of record NC_061170.1, on the reverse strand, counting down.
CTTGTTATCAAGAAACCGCTTGTACTTGTATTATTTTTTGTATTTTCGTTTTACAATGTATCAAGTTTCACAAAATACTTCATTTTATATTAGGTTCACATATAATAAAATGTAGAAATAAAAAGTTGGTAAATACTGTTTGTAGTACACATAATACACATAAATATATTATTAAGCATAAATATAATTATAATTGACTTATATTAATTTTTTATATTAATATATATTATTGACGTTTTTTGGATTTTGTTTTCAATTAAAATTTTGGTTTTACTTTCAGTTTTAGTTTAGTGAAAGTTTAAATAATTGCTGATATTTAAAACAAACGTTTTTAGTAAGATTTTCAAACAATTTATGTTATCTAATTTTGTAATAATGGCATTTTTGGATATCAGTTTATTATAGAGATAGGGACCGCGAAACGAAATTGTGAAACGCGACAGTTTTGTTTTTCTGAATAGTACATTAAAGTTTCCTACTTCTCTAGTGTCATATCTATTTTTAATGCTTTTAAAAAATTCATTTAAGAAATATGGTAGGACAAGCCCGAATTTAAATTTTAGCATGCGGGTTTAAAATTGTTAAAATCAATATTCCTGCAGAAAGATGGAGCTGCGTTGTACTCACTATGTACTACATGTCACATTGACGGTGTTAATGTAAAAACAGTGAATCAAGTGATGTTGCTGATGTCACTTCTTAGATGTTTTTATATAAACTTAACTTTAAATCAATTAATTGCATTTTTTTTAGAGTTTTTAAGACTGTTTTATTGTATTTTAATATACCATGTCTCTTTAATTTTACCAAGTAAATCACATTTAAATGTTTCAAGATTATACATATAAAAGTTTACATTTAAAAAAAATATTGCATACATTAAAACGAATACATTATTTAGTTTTTGTATACACTCTAAATGAATGCATTATTTAGTTTATGTGTACACTCTAAATGAAGTTTATGTGTACACTCTAAATGAAGTTTATGTGTACACTCTAAATGAAGTTTATGTGTACACTCTAAATGAAGTTAATGTGTACATTCTAAATGAAATTTATGTGTACACTCTAAATGAAGTTTATGTGTACACTCTAAATGAAGTTTATGTGTACACTCTTAATGAAATTTATGTGTACACTCTAAATGAAGTTTATGTGTACACTCTAAATGAAGTTTGTGTGTACACTCTAAATGAAGTTTATGTGTACACTCTAAATGAAGTTTTTGTGTACACTCTAAATGAAGTTTATGTGTACACTCTAAATGAAGTTTATGTGTACACTCTAAATGAAGTTTATGTGTACACTCTAAATGAAGTTTATGTGTACACTCTAAATGAAATTTAATTAAAATTTACTGAATCTTACTCTTCCTCAGTATAATACATTTATTTTGTTTATCACTTTTTTTGTCAGTTTTGAAAATCAACTAGCAGTACTTAAAATTTAATTTTTTAAAGAGTATATTAAATATACTCTACAATTTTAAAATAAAATTTGACATATTACCTTTTTTTTTTAAAAAAAAGGATACATTACAGCAGAGTTCAGATTGAGAAATACAATTGTTGTTAATTTATTAACTTATTGGAAACTATTTATGATTTGAAAACTAATCTAGTTGTTTCAATTTTTTTTTACTCAGGAACCAATTTTATGGTGAAACCTGATTAACTGTTTCACAATTAAACATTTATTTATAATATTTTTCTAAAATAATTTTAGATTTATAGAAAGACTGTTTCTGTCCGCTTGCTTGATTTCAACTAATTCCACATTAAAGCCTTATATATTTTGCGCGTCATATTTTAGTTTCCTTAACTATTCACAACAATAAGGCCTACAAGATAATAAGATTGACTTTTTAATAACCTTCTCAAAACTATATTAAAAATTTTTTAATTGATTTTATTTGCAATTTTTATTTTTTTTAAATTTGTTATTTATAGGAGGAAATTCTCAATTCATCAAAAAAAAAAAGATATGCTGTATTATCAATTTTTTAACTTTTTTGAATTGTTTGTGTATGCTTTATTTGTATTTACAGTTTTTAAAAAACCTAATCTAGTTTGTACCTAATAAAAATGTAAAAAAGGATTTCAATGGATTTTCGTCAATTTTTCGCATAAATATTTAAGTTTTGCGTGGATAAATATAATCGCATTTTTGTGAAATAATAAATTGAAAATATTTTCTTAAAAGTTATCTTTTGAGGTGATTTTATTATTTTATGGCTATTGCGGTTTATCTAGTTATACTTGTGGGCTTAATTTTTATGAAACCGCAACCTTTTCGATTTATGACTTGAGGAAAATTTTGGTTTTTGACTTGAATATCTTATATTCATGTCAAAACTCATTTCTTTACTTAAATATCTTATCTTCCTGTCAATATTCATTTCTTTATTTAAATATCTTATATTGATGTTAATTTTTATAAAAATTAATTAACGTAAAGTTCTTCTTAGTTTTTAAATTTTTGAGACATATGATAGTAAAGCATAGGTTGAAATTACTATATAAAGCCTTTTCTATTGAATTTTTAAACTTATTTTTCTATATAATTTTTTTATTTAAAAATTATGAATTTCTATACAAAATTATACCAGAATTTTTATAGACCATATGTTTCGAATTTTTACGTAAAGGTTTTAGAACTATTTTTTAACAGTTTTAATAAAAAAATTCAAATTTACAGCTTCCAAAATTTCTGTTAATTATAACTTATTACCAGTGATTGTTTTTATTTCAGATATTACTATAAATTAATAGCTCAAACAAATGTTGAAAGACAAGTAAATAAAGAAGGCTTATTATCGCTATAGCAAACGAAAAAAATAAGGAGTTATTAAAAAACAACGAATTAAAAAAGGAGCCGAATACTCAAAGTTACCAAAATATAAAAAGCTAAAAGCTGATATAGAAAGAAAAATATAGAAAGAAAAGCAACAGAATTCTAAATTCAAATATATAAAGAAAAGCAAAAAATAAATGTTTTTTACAAAATAAAGTTTTAAATGCATACTGAAATCAACAACAGATTACTATTTTTACTTCTATAACGTGGTTCCAAAACATGAATTACTGTTATGCAGTTGTTAGTGATTGTACAACTCATGATAAAGAAACATCATTATTTGTTTTTGACAAACTGATTCAGAGCCGAAAGAAGTTGTTTAATTATGAATTTGGAGAGACGTACCTTTAACTCAGTTAAAAAACAAATATATTATGGTGGGTGATTAAATTTTTCTGAAAAATATATGGAATTGTTATAAAATGGAATCACAGTGCAAATAGTCATGGTAAAGGACCTGTTGACGGCTTAGGAGAAACTGCACAAAGAATTGCTTCTAATCACGTTATAATCAGAAAAGCTGTTATAAAAATACTGAAGATTTTCGTCACGTTTTTTGTAAGACTAGCCCAAAATTTCATTTTTTTTTAAACTTCATCTGAGCATATTTTTCACAGCATTATTTAATTGAATTTACAAGATATTTTCTAAAAATCAAATAAAGTAAGAACGATTTTCATTTATCATTACTTCTTTGTTTTTAATAACTGCATCCAAATAAAACGATATTTTTTAGAGTCTGAAATTTCAACTGCAAAAGTAAATATAGCCAAAGAAACAAAATGAGTTTTTTATGCATTTTGTAAGTCATGTTTTATGAAAATTGTCAACTAACCCAAAAACAAGAGTGAAGAATTATATGCTGCGAAACAATCATGTAATATAATATTATTATATTATACATAATAATGGCTAAATAGATATGTTCTTTAACTTAAACATCTAAATAACTGTTTGTTTTAATTTTTATTAAGTTATATCCTGTAATTAACGTTTATTTCCGTCCCCGTTAGCAACAATAACTAATTTGATTTACAATATATAAATAAATAGCTTAGGAATAATTTTACGTAATATAAATAAACAATCTTAGGAATAATTTTACGTGAAGAAATAGCTACTTTTTGTAATTTTAGAAACCTATCTATAAAGGTTAAATATTTGACTTGAAATATTCAACTGAAAACAACAGGTTAAATGCAATGCTTTTTTGCGTCCCCTGAGTAACACATCATATAATCAACAATTAACAATTTATAGACTTATAATGATTAAACAAGTTTGTTATATACAGGAAAACAAATGAATAATTTTAGGATGATTCATATTTATAAACATCCAATCTGTTAAAATAAAAATTATATATCTAAAAATGCGACATTACAAAAATCAACATGTTCCGTAAGTAACGGCGGAATTGCCCAGGTATGGTACTAAAAACCTTGGAGGAGAATAATAGCTTCGTATTGCAAAACTTATAGTTGCTCATGAATTTAAAGTTACGATTCTTATTATTTCGTAAATTTATTTGTAATAAATATATAGTAAACTACAATATATTAAATATAAATATGATAAACAATACTTTTACCAAAATTATTGCATATAAAAAAATTGTTGCCATATTTTTCTTTCTTTTCTTTCTTTTTTACGTAAAAAGTTGTGATCAAAAAATGTGTCTAAATGAAAAAATAAATGTTGTTAAGTATTCGTTTGAAATAAATGTTTGCATGTTTTAATAAAAATTTAATAACAGTAATTGTAATTTTTATTCGGTTAATCATTTAAAATGCAAAGTACGTTCTTTCTTTATTTATAAATATGGCGTTTGCTATTCAACGTCTACAAATTTCAACATAGTTTTTTTACAAATTTCAACATAATTTTTATTTTAACTGAATAAGGTCAAAAGATGTGTCTGAATTGTTTCTTAGAAAAAGTTATCCATGAAAAAAATATTTTCCCTGCATATTTATTTAAAAACTAATATTTTATATAAATATGCAAGTAATTTTACTTGTCTTAACTTTAGCGTCTTTTTATTCAACATATAATAAAAAATTAATTATAGTTGTTATTACTTTGCTTTGAGATTTAAAACCATGGCATTTTTTGTTCAATTTTTCTAATATTTTTTGTTAGCGGGTAAACTTATTTTAATCTAACCATGTGACTCTTTTTTATTATTATTGTGATGTGACTCTATAGACCATTTGCTTTGCAAATATAATCTGAGAGAGTTTAATGCAATAAAAAAATAATAAACATTTTAAAAACCTGTTCTTTGTGGTGGTGTCAGTAACATTGAATAATATAGTTAAACGTATTACACTCTTAACCTCTTCTAACTGCAATGAACTATTTATAAACTTTATGAATACGCTTATAAATATTTTATAAACTTTAGCTGAAAATCGGTTGCAATAATTTAATAGTAAAATGTTATTGAGAAGTAATAAAAAAAATACAGTTTTTATTTCAAAAAATATCAAATATTTGAAAATCGGTTGCAATAATTTAATAGTAAAATGTTATTGAGAAGTAATTAAAAAAATACAGTTTTTATATCAAAAAATATCAAATATTTATAGCTTTTATAACAATATTAATACAACATTATTTTGACTTGTTGAGGAAAAATGTTGCTTCGTAAAGAAAAAGAAAAGACTATGATGTGTTTAGTAAAACACATGTGAATAAGAACTCCACTAAAATAGAACTACAAAAAATGCAATAACCAATACTACTCATTTAATAATTTTATTTTTATTATGTTTTAGTACCATTATATGAGTATACATAAGTTAGGGACTACTAAAACAACGGGAACAGAAACTTCGAACAGATGCTAAAACGACAAAATAGTCTGTCGTAAACGCATCCATATCTTATTTGTTTAAATCAAACCTAATTTGTAATTTAAGTTATTTAACTAAATTTGAATCTATCAAATTTTACAAAATGTTATGTTGTATTTAAAATACATAATAATGGTAGAGAGTTAATCCTCTGACTTTTCATCTGATAAAAAAAATTGTAAATTCACCTATTAAAATTTATTTTATAAAAATATTTTGATATCGCTTTTTTTAGATAAAACATAAAGCATTTATTAATGTAATGACGGCAGTTCTTTTGAAATGAAAAAGCTTTTTTTTTTTAAATGATTAAATATTATGTAAATACCAATAAATTTAGATAGCTCATTACAATTTTTTACTTGTTAATTAGGTGCCCCAAGAAGTCCGAACCGTCTTGTCACAGAGCACCGCGGAAGTGCATTTAACCAGAAAGGTCACACTTTTTTCATTATAGTGACGTGAAATTAAATAATTTTTTTAGCTATATATTTGTTATGTAAATAAGTTATTTAAATTTTTTGTCAATTTTTTGTAGGGTGAGTTTTTGCTTTTTGTTAAGGTGATTTGTAGAACTTTATTGTTATATTACTGCAAGAAAACTACATCAAACCATCAAACTATATTTGATATGTTTGAAACGTATGATGTACCTTTAGATGCGGTGTGGATGCAAAAAACTGCGGTGTGGATGCAAAGAACCAAAGTAATTGTTGAAATGCAGAACAATGAGCTGGAGCTACCTTTTCCAATTTTTCTTAGCAATACTTAGTATTGGGTTTATGACAATTTAACCATTGAAGATAAGCAAGATAAATGGAATTCAAACAAGTACTGCTAGGCAGCGTTCTTATTGGATGTTTACAGTGCATATAAGATTTTTATGAAACGAACATTACGTGATGGAGAGAGAGTTGATATGTTTTTGGGTGATTTGAAACAATAAGTTTATCTTACGAAATTGTATGAAAAAACAGTACGTTTGTCATTTGTTTTAGGATTGCCCGAGTTTTTATCATCGCAATTCGCGCAAAAAAGGACCGTATTGATATTATGCTACTCAAAGTTAGAACTGCTTTAAACAGCGTTAAGATAAATGACAGTAATGTTAATGGTGCTGTGTCCAACATCAAGCTATAAAAAATCTGTTAGTGTGTTACAAGTGCCAAATGTTACAACACATTGCAAAGAACTGTATTTTTGCAAAGAACTTGTCTCAGGAGATAATCTTTCGATGTTTGGTGACAAAGGATATATAGCTTCAAGATACTTTAAGTAGAAGAGAAACGGGATGCTCGAAGACAAATTTAATTTAAAATTTTCTGCTCAAAAATCAAAATAAAAGTTTGAACTTTCTAAAGGTGGTAATTTTTAAAGGAAAAGTTCATCAATGTATTGGATCCGCGACTGTGATTGGCGAGGTTGGTGATGTCAAAATATACTATGAAGTTATTTTAGTAAATTTCGACCTTTCGGAGTTGATATAATGTTTGGTATGAGTTTAATTGAATATTATTAGAAAGAATTTTTATTTCTTTTTCAGGAACAGTGAAGTTTGGGTCCAGCAATTGCAGACTGGCAGTTTTACACAAAGACAAAGTAAACAAAAATGAAATTAAAAAGAAATGTCATTAGCTTGTTTTTGATGGTATTTTGAGAGTTAAAAGGAAACGGAAAGACGGAGATGGACCAAAACAAATGGTTAACAATGTCACCCAGATCGCAGTACTAAAACATAGTAAAACAAAAAAAGAAAGCAATCATGAGGATTGGATTAGGAGGAAATGTTTACTTGAGTATTTAACTATATTATAAACATTTGCATTTAGTTAACTACTGGTGCTGCGGGCAAGAGTACATAATGACTATATTGATCTAGTTTATCTATTAAGCACTCTTTTAATTATACAATGTTAAGCATGATAATATAAAAATATTTTCTTTATTCGTATATATACACGTAAGTATATGCATATATATATATATATATATATATATATATATATATATATATATATATATATATATATATATATATATATATATATATATATATATATATATATATATATATATATATATATATATATATATGTATATATATATAAATTATGTTATTGTATTCTACAAATAGAGTGCTCAATGTTCTTAAAAAACAGAGCAATAATAATTTAGTAAAAACACTTACAAAAACTAGGTTAGCGTTTTTACTAAATTATATATATATATATATATATATATATATATATATATATATATATATATATATATATATATATATATATATATATATATATATATATATATATATATATATATATAAATATATATATATATATATATATATATATATATATATATGTATATATATATATATATATATATATATATATATATATATATATATATATATATATATATATATATATATATATATATATATATATATATATATATATATGTATGTGTGTATAAATATATATATATATATATATATATATATATATATATATATATATATATATATATATGTATGTGTGTATAAATATATATATATATATATATATATATTTATACATACATATATATATATATATATTATTTTTTGAACTTTGTCCATTTTATTGTGGTTTTGAGTCATTCGCAATTATTCTATACTGTGCAAAGAGTGTTTTTTTAAACCATGATTTTTATCATTGATCCAAAAAGTATTGTTTGTATTTATACTTGCACAAAACAACAATGTTTTATTGTCATTTTTGTTTATTTATCATCACAATACATTGTTTGATTTTTGAAAGTAAGCAATTTTCTCAATATAAACACACAAAAAATTGTTTTTATAAAACATTGATATCTGACCAACATCACCAGACTAGAATGCGTAAATAACGCCACATGTTTGTTTTGATTTTTGCTATTGAGATTTTATATATATGTGTTGTAATTGCTCTCAAAACTTGTAATGTTTTTGCTCTCATAATTACTTTAAACTACTGTTATTTTATGCTGAAGTTTAAAAAAATGAGACGAAAAAAGTAAGTTCTAAAATCCTTTAAAAATATTACTGTTACTACGCTAATTGCATCAGTTAACGAAAAATTCACTGTTTATAGAATATCTTTTTTCTTTAAAATGTACTCTTTTTATTGTTATCTTTTCATAACAACATTATTTTATTGCTTTAAACTTGAAGATGTTTATAAATGCTTTTACTGTCACTTGGCAAATGCATTGTTGATTTTTGGATAAAATTTAAAAACTTTGTAAAAAATTATGTCAAATTTTATTTTTGTTCTTTTTAGAATGACTAAAACTAAAAAAATAATTATCAGGACAAAATGGAAAACTTTGAATTTGAAAAAGGCACTATATTATGTTAGAACTGGAAATACAAATGCAGCAGCATTGCGAGAATATAATATTCCTCAATGAGCTTTTTGAGACTGGTTGGCGAGAAAGGATAAATAACCAAAACGTAAACTAGGTCGAAAGACCACTATTCCCGAAACAGTAAAATCTGAGTTGAAGCAAATATAACGTATACAAGAAAAATGATTTGGTATAACAAGAGTTTAACCTAGAAACTATGCATATGAAATATGAACTCCATAAAATCTGCCATGTTGTTTAAAAGATGATATTGCTGGTATTTATTTTGATATTTTTTAATTTTTTTTTTTATATTTGAAGTTATTCTAAATCAATTTTGTCTATATATTTAATTCAGGTATTAAAATGAAATTAATTATACTAATGAAAAAAATTATTTCAGGCAAAGATTGGCGTGCAGGATTTCTCAGCTGTATCTGTTTAAAACTTAACAATCTTGTTGAAAAAAAGTCAAGTCTACGATAAACTAAATTTCGCACACCATCCTGAATTGATAAACAACATTAATGAATCTGGTTTGCAATTAACAATGATTGGCACTCATTGTAGTAATAAAAAAAAAAAAGAAGCAAAGCGTGTAAACACAGCTACTCATGCATATAGAGGAGAAACTGTCACTGTAGTTGCATCTAGAAATGCTACTGGAACCAATTGGATTCTACCTATAATTTTGTACTAAGGAAAAAATTCAAAACATGAGTATGGGAATAATATGTCACCTGTAAGTATTTTTCGCATAACTCTAAAAGTATATATTACTAAGGAAGAATTTTGTATCTTTTTGCGTCACTTTAACCACCACCAATTGCTAGAAAAAGCTTTGTTGAGTTTTGATTGACATCGTAGTCATTTGGATATTGTTGTAATAGAGGAAGTCGAAAAGTTAACCATCCATACTAGCAAAAAGCAACCCGTAATACGGGTTTTGGACGGTCTGCTACATAATTAATTTATAGTGGCTGTTTTACAAAATTTAATGTTGCAAAACCTTAACTAATACCCTTTTAGAAAATCGCCTTCAGCTTGAAAAAATTAATCCATCTGTAAAATTAACATAAAAAGTATGAGGAGGTAAAAAAATTTACCAACTACTACTAAACAATTACTACTTAACATTATTTAAGTAATTTACAAATGGCATAGGTCATAACAGTGAAAGGCAGAACCATTTTCATCGACCTTCCTAAGTTTAACACAATACGTTTTTAGTTACTGACACAAAATAATAACACTTGGTCATGCTTTAAATTGACGAAAGTGTCAACTAAATCCTTGTAATAATTTTTATAATACGAACCATTAAGATTAAAATGAAGTTAACTTATATTATACAGGAGTTATCCCCTTGATTAATTATTCTTTAGAAAAGAAAATTGTTAACTTTAAAATGTTAAATGCACACATTTAAATAAATTTATAAAAAATAACAAAGTTTATTATAAATAACTACGCAAATGAGTACAAATACCTTTCAAACAAAAAAAAAATTAAATTTACGATCAAACATGGGTATAACATTTTTTTTAATGCATAAATGCATCATATGACAAACCTAAAATAAAAATTATATGAGATAAGTAGACATAAAAATTTGTAAACCAAGCTGACCCGACCCGAGTCTTGTTAAGTCTGTTTAACACAGACCATTTCTATATTATTTTTTTGGCCTCTTTATTTCATTAATTTTAAGCAAAAATTCCTATTGTTAAAATTTCCCTAAAATTTCCTAAAAATTTCCTAAAAATTCCTATTGTTACTCGAAATTTAATTTTCCTAAATATTTTGACTCTAATAAAGAGGTTCCTTCCCGCTTTTTGCTTTAATGGTGGCCAGGTGAATAAAATAATAAAATGTAAAACAATGATCTACATATATAAGAATGTTTTCTTTCTTTCCTCAAAAGTGTTGCAAATACAGACTAAGCTAACTAATTAGTTAAACACATAAAAAAAACTTAAGTAACTCGATATTAAATGCGCAAAACTACAACATTCTCCATGTTTTTAAAGGTTTTTAGTTACGAACTCCCATTTACAAAGATCCCCTTAAAATACGTACAACAAATTATTAGGCATAAAATAGATAAAATATAAAATTAACTAATAGCATATATTTATATCTTTTTAACTAACAAAAATTTACAATAAAAAGAAATCAGGTTATTTTATTTTATAAATCTTATAAATGCGTCATAACGTAATTCTAAAATAAAAAAGTAATGAAATTATGATATCATAATTACAAAGAAAACAAAAAAACAAAAACCACCACACAATTACCAAAAATCGATTTACCCATTTATAGTAACCTATTTTGAAATTGCAGTTAAAGATTTATCGAAAATGTAACTATAAAACCTGTTTCGAAGTTCCAAAGCAATACTAAAAAAAAAAATCAAACTAAGATATAAATTGTTGTTTTGGCTTTTATAATTTAAACATATATACAACTATAAACAAATATGACTTTATGTAACACGTATAAACACATTTTACAACTATTGAATGATAGATATTTACCAAAAACAATGAAAAAAAAAAAAATAATAATGATAAAGTTACACATACAAAATGTGCTCACAACCTTTAACAATAAATTTTCGAAATGAAAATCTAAAGACTATAAATTAAGAACATTAAAAAATATAACAATATTTGTTACATTTTTTAACCTACTATACCTTGAATAAGATGTTTATCAATTTTGAAAAACAAACTATTAAATGCTATAGTTCTTGAAAATGCAGCATATAGTTGACCATGAGAGAAACACGGTTTTGAGATATTTCTTTTGTCTATATGTTTAATTTCGCGTTACGTAATATATAGACGATCCCTAAGAGAAAATACTTGAGACTAAAAAGATTTTATTTATTACAATATTTGAACAACCAAGGGACAATTTAAAGAATTATATCTTTAAATAGTAAATTATCAATCGCAGTATTAAAAAATACGCAAGAGCTTAGTAATTACAGAGTTTAATAAATTCTCAATACTAATATTATTTAAGTCTCATCTAAGAGAGAGAGGAAGTGTTTTAAAAACAGCATGTTAGAAAAAGTAAAAAAGTCATGCAATAAATAACAGTAACTGGTTTTATTATGCTACCAATAAAAAAAATTATTTTTACCTTGACTAAAAATTAATTTCCAGCATTTCTTGATTAAGTTCCAGCTTCTCTCTAACTGTTGTCAAATGATTAATATTGTAAATTTCACGTCATATTAAATTTACAAAATTAAAACCATGTTTCAACAGTAAGCAAAATAATCAAGTGATGACAAAGACAACTAAAAAAAAATGAACACAATTATGTTTAAGATAACAAAAAAAAAAAAAAAAAAAAAAAAAAAATTATTTGTTACTATAAAAATAATAAAATAATAGTATAATTCATACTTTGCTTTATTTTAAAGTGTCTAATGTAAAGTCAAATAATAGACATCAACACTGCTTGACACTGAATTCTGTCAAGTAAGTTTTCGATTCATCAAGCAAAATTTCTTATATTTCAACGACAATTAATTTTATTACGCCTAGATCTATTTCTTTCATATGACAACAATTTCAAGTCACCTATAACCATTTACACTAATAACTTCTTCGAGCCTAATATTATACATCTGTTATCATTAAATATATATTACCAGTGATTATACTACTGTTACAACTGAATAAATGAACGTTTTATATTTTTACAACTGAAAAATATAAAAAAAATTTATTGACATTATTTTAATTTAGCAAAGAATTTAGAACACAATGCAAAGTTATTTGCATTGTGTTCTAAATTCTTTGCTAAATTAAGAAAGCCTTCAGGCACAATCTTAATGCACAAAAATAATAAATGCAGAATCATATCATAATATAATATAATAAGCAATGTCAGTCTAAAGTAATATATATGTATGTATATATATTCAAATTTTTTCTATTCTTAATTTTTTCTTTGAGATAATATTCATATAGATTCAGAGAAATATAAAATATTTTGATATATAGGCACATTTATGTATATAAACTAACCTGTCAAAAATTAGTCAGTTTTCCGTGTTAAATACATAAATATAAAAAGAAGTTGGCAATGCACAGTATCATTAAAATATAAAATTAAACAAAACATTAAACTTACTCAAATCAGTAACAGTTCGACTGTCTAAATATTTTTATTATTAACCCTTCTATTTAAAAAAAGAAACAAATGATTTGAAGTGACTAAAAAGCACTTTAGCTCTTTCCAATTGCACTAAAAAATAAAATAAATCTTGCTTTGCTAAGTTGCCTAGTTCTAGAATCTGAAAACAAATAAGTAAAAAACCAAGAACAAACAAACATTTATTTACTAAAACTACTCTATTTCAACAAATTAAATTAAACAGAGAACAACATTGATACTTCTTGAAAGCTGAAAAACTTTTTATCTCAAATTTGCATGTAGACCTTGCTTATAAAACCACTTGAATAAGAAAAGCATCACAAAAGCCTAGAAGCTACTTAAAAATGATATATGCAACAATGAACTTTAAATGTTGATTGGAGTAGATTTTTTTTTTAAATTCAAAATGATTTGTTCTTCTATAGCAAATAAATACACCATAAATCTGAAGTTAAAAATGTAACAAAGAAAAACATATGTGAATTGAAAATTAATGTACCTGATAGAGATAAGCTGTGGTGATACCTGAGTAGTAGTTGCTAAATATTATTTTTTTATGATAAACAAATAGTATTTATAGCGAAATGAATTTCAGTAAATAAATAAAAGCAGTGAGTTCTAATAATGAAACTACTTATTAATCATTTTTAACAGCTGACACCAACGTAAAGATAAACCAAAGGTAACAACATTACGCAAAAAATTATTAAAGATAAAGCAATCTGTTTTCACAATAGTTATATTAAAGGCCAGGCAACACTTAGACCTAAAGCAGTAACATCGCTTGACTGGTAAGGTTGATAAATCTTGCTCTACACGTTTGCCAAGTCACTTCACTTTGAAATCATGGAAACAACATTATATAAACATATATACTAATTATAAAACAATATATTTTTTTAATGTTACTTAGCATATAAAAACACCCCATTTAACAATCTTGCAGAAATTAGATATAATACATTTCATACTATTATAAAAACACATTTATAAAACAACTATAACATATATCACCACATACACGTATTTATCAAAAAAATATTAACTTTGATCATAATATACATGCAAACATATATGCAAACTTTTAACAACTATAAAACAACATTTATTAGTATCAATTATTTTAAATGTACAAAGAATGCAGACTATAATGAACGACATTGTTACTTTAGATAAATATATACTGACATATGTCAGTCAGTATATATTTATCTAAAGTAATGAAAAAGAATAAACCATTTAAAAACAAAATTAAAAATTTCTAATGAGAATATATTTAGATACCTTAAAATGAAGCATAACACAACACTCTTTTGACAAATTCCAGAGCAATTTTTCTATTCCATATCATTTTTCCTTAGAGAAAATATACATATAGATATAAAATATAAAATAGACTGAAATAAACGCAAACTTATGTATATAAACTTACATGACCACAAATAACAGTCTTATTTTATTTAACATTTCATATTAAATACATAAATAAAATTTTATTCTCATTATTCTTTCTATATAAAAAAAATCTTAGCCTATGCATGAGAAAATGAAGTAAACTTACTAAAAAAGCGATCATTTCGTCTTAACTGCTCTAAAAATTAAAGCAAATACTTGCTTAAAATGTTTTAAAAAGACTAATGACAGAACTGAAACAGTTTTCTTAAAAAAGAAACATTGTGCTAATAAAACTATTTTACCAGTCAATTTAGTTCTAACTTCTTCTAAAAAATGAAAAATAAATACATACTTAGATACCTTAAAATGAAGCATAACACAACATTCTTTTGAGTCAAAAAAATTCTCAATAACTTTTGCTAAGAGAAAATATACATATAGTATAGATATAGAGAAATATAAAATAGACTAAAATAAACGCAAACTTATGTATATAAGCTTACATGAACACAAATAACAGTCTTATTTTATTTAACTTTTCATATTAAATACATATATAAAACTTTATTTTATAATTCTTTTTGCAAAAAACAATCTTTATCTATAAATAAGAAAACGAATTGAACTTACTAAAAAAACCATCAGCTTCTCCTAACTGCTCTAAAAAATAAAACAATACTTGCTTAAAATGTTCTAAAAAGACTAATGACAAAATGAAACAGTTTACTAAAAAAGAAACATTTTACTAAAAAAACTATTTTACCAATCTATTTTACCAAACATTTTAGTTCTAACTTCTTCTAAAAAATAAAAACAGGCTATAAAAATGAGAAAAAAAAAATAAGCAACAACAAACTAACAATTATTTAAATTTTTATTTTAAAAAATAAACAACATCAATTCTTTTTGAAAATAAGTGCATCAGCTCCAATTTGGTTGCTGATTATACTCGTAAGACCGCGTGGAACATATAACTGCGCTTAGAAAAGTTTAAAAACTAAGAAATAGCGTATTGCAGAACCGTAATTAACAAAATGAACAATAGGCGTAACAATGCGTAATTAACAAAATGAACAACAGGCGTAACAATGCGTAACTATGCGCACTAATAATATTCATTCGGCTATTAATGATTAGATTATAAACTTTTGCAAGATAAATTTTTTATATTTCGTTTAATTTTAAGTATCTGATTACAAAAAAATAGTAAATGAAAAAAATAATAATAATAACAATTACTAATAAAAAAAAAAAAAATAGCATTAGCATTACAATCTACATAACTCCCTGTAAACAAATCCTGTAAAGCTTGTGTAATTGGTGAAAGTGGAGGCAAAGCTACCTTAATATTATGGCAACATATAAAATGTGTTTCATCTAGAAATTTCTTAGCACCACAGTGCTGACAAATTTGATTCATTTCTCCTAAATAATTATAATCTGGAATAGCATTACTTCTCGCTATAGAATACATTCGTCCTTGTCCAACAGCTCTTCTTTCATTTTGGCGACGATTAACATTATCTCGATAGAGCCTATTTCTTTCATTTTGTAAACAATTAATTTCATCTTTCAACACGCCTTATAGCACTTACATCATCTTGTAAATACAAAACTACATCTAGCCTATCATCCATTTCAATGTCATCAATTTCATTAAACATATTTATCAAAGCAACACTAATTATTTCTTTTTTTTTTACTAATCTAAAGTTAACAATATATAAAAAAACTTAATAACTTAAAAAATCATACTCGAAAAAGTTTAAAAAAAAATTTTCAAAACAAATATATATAAAGAAACCAAACAAATGCAAAATAAAATTAATTTGCCATCATCAAAAGTAATACAGGTTTCTTAAGTTTATTTGATAGAAGTTAAGAAAAACCTGCAACCACATCAGCAAAAACTTATTTTATTTCCAATAAAAAAAAATTGCGACAGCGTCATAGTTCATGCGTTGGGAGAAAACATTGAACAAAACACGTAATAAAACTTATTAATGCATTATTAATGCATTATGTACGATAGAAAACAGGTTATTAACGCGGGTTTATAAATTTTTTTCTCCTAACACACTATTATGCTGTCGCAACTCCAAGGATATATATAGTTATATATAGTTATATATAGTTATATATATATATATATATATATATATATATATATATATATATATATATATATATATATATATATATATATATATATATATATATATATATATATATATATATATATATATATATATATATATATATATATATATATATATATATATATATATATATATATATATATATATATATATATATATATATATATATATATATATATATATACAGAACTATTTATTAGTGAAAACATATGAAAACCAAAATATTTTTTACAATATATATAGTATATATTTGATAAACAAACCTCTACATTTTCTTTGGTTCAACAACTCGATAATGATTAATAACAACTCTGTAAACATGAATTTTCTAATAATTTAAATCTTAATAAATTATAACAATTAACTACTTATTTAAACAAATAAATACTTATTAAATTTTAAAAGATTTTATATATACGTAATGTCTACTTAGAAATACTTTATGTCTATTTATACATTAAAAAGATCTACAATTTTGAAAACCTGAAACTTTAAATCTACCTCAAAAAAAACAGATATATATTGAAAAGTATTTTATGTATGAGAATTTATGTATAAGAAAATAACTTGAACTTACTAAAAAAGCGATCAGCTTCTCTAAAACTGCTCTAAAAAATAAAACAAATACTGCTTAAAATGTTTGTTGTACTAAATAAACTATTTTACCAGTCAATTTAGTTCTAACTTAATCTAAAAAATGAAAAATAAATACATATTTAGATACCTTAAAATGAAGAATATCACAACACCCTTTTGACAAATTCCAGAAGAAATTTTTTTTATTTTTCTATTCTCAATTATTTTTGCTAGGAGAAAATACATATAGATATACATATATATATACATAGCAAACTAACAACTATTTAAATTTTTATTTTAAAAAACAAACAACATTAATTCTTCTTGAAAATAAATGTATTAGCTCCAATTTGATTGCTGATTTTACTCGAATGACCGCATGGAATATATAACTGCGCTTAGAAAATTCTAGAGGCGAAGAAATAGTACATTTTACATAATGCAGAACCGTAATTAACAAAACGAACAATAGGCGTAACAATGCGTAACTATGCGCACTATTAATATTCATAGGCTATTCATTATAGGCGATGATTTGTCATCTAGCGCATTTTAGTCACGAACTTCAACCTCTGGCAAAAGCGTTTTTAAACCATTAAAACTTATTGGAATGTTTTCATTATAAATTTTTGAAGATAAATTGAGTTTCTTTGACGCATTTTCCGTTATGAGTAACGAAATATACAAATAAATATGGATGTGATATGGGACGCATATGAGGCTTTAATCGCCATTAGTATCGTTTTTAGAAAAAAAGGTAATTCCTTGAAACTATTAGCAATAAGCATTATCATTATCAGCAATAAATCCATAAAATTTCTAGAACTAAATAATTATGCTACCTAAGCAAAAAAAGTATTTTTTAAAAATGTAAAGTTTACATATTAATAAACTAAATATAAAAAAGTTCAGTTATAGACAACTTTACCCTAAATGAATAAAGAAAGTATCTTTATATTATCATGCATAACATTGTATAATTAAAAGAGTGCTAAATAGATAAACTAGAGCATATAGTTATTATGTTACTGTTGCCCGCAGTACCATGAATTAGCTAAATGCTATTGTTTATAATATAGTTTAATATTCTAACTTTAAGTCTCATTTGTTATCAAAACCTTCAGGCAAGTAGCAAAAATTTAATTTTTCTACGATATATATAGTATACGTTACGGTTTATCTTTGCATTTTAGATCGTTACTAAACGGAACTTACATACTAGTTAGGTTAATGTTATTATTAATAAATAATAATAAATAAATGTTTTTAGTTAGCAAATAGTTGCTAATAAAATTAAGAATATTTGCTCGTTTGGGTTTTATCTGATTTTTTTCAGGGCAGAAGAATCTGGTAATTTGAAGGGTTTCCCATAACGTTCCAAAAGTTTTAAACTGATAATTAAAAAAATCATAACAAAATTTACTCGATGGTTGCCATTTATTATTCGTATTGTAAGTAAAATAAAATTAAAAATTAACTTTTATGAATTAAATTTTTTGTATACATCATATTTATATTGTAATTAAAAAGAAGTTTTTTTTTATGCACTTTTTAACTGTGAAACTTTATTAAAAAGACGTTCATTTATTTATTACCATTATTAATGGTTATAAATAAATAAAATTTTAAAACAATGTTTTTTTAATGGAGTTTCACAGTGAAAAAATACATCAAAAAAAAAATTCTCTTTAATTACAATGTAAATTTAATGTAAACAATATAATAATATGGCATTATAAAAGAATTTTCTAATATATATTTTTTCAAACAAATTTACAAAGTTTAACATTGATAAACATATGTTCTAGTAACTATTAAACATGTAGTAAATACTCCATTGAGACATTGTTTGCAAATTTAAAATCAAAGTATAAAGTGCTAGTGATTTGTAATAGCTGGTTTGAGTTTCATCAATATTGGTTTAGTCAAAAACATTTAAAAAGAACTAACAAGCGAATGAGATAGGATGCATAGGTTATATTTAGGGAACTAAAAGCTTTTAAATCGTTTTTACAGATCCACTGTCTTCCATTGATTTTTCTATATTTTATGCAAGCAAAATGACTAATGTTAACAAAATTTACCCACCGTCAGATATAAACAAAGATGTAATTAGGTGTTTAAATGCAAAAAAATGACTTTTTTGTTATGCATTAACCTCATTTTTTAATCTTTGATATTTTTTGACATGGTTTAAAGTTGTACACTTGTAATATTAATAATAATTTCATACTATAAATATAATAACTTATACTTACAATACCTATAGTTGTAAATAGGACATAAATATAAAATGCACAAACAACATCGACTAGATATTCTCAAATTTAGTTTCTTTTATCGAGTTTTCAACATTAGAATCAATTGCCTATCGATGTTGTTAATGACGCTGATTGTTAATGAGAAGGGTTTATTTAAAACAATTCAATACTCTAAAGGTTACTATCCGTTCTTCGATATATTCATAGCAAATTTTATAAATTTTTTTAACTTCTTTTTGAAAATTCAATTTTTATTCCGGTATTGGAATCTTCCAAAACTGTCAGTTTATAGGCTTTAATATAGCCTTTAATATCGTATATAGAAGCGTACGTGAATATATTTTTTATTTAAATTTACTTTTATTTTTCTTTTTTTATATTTTTCTGCAAAAATTGTTTTCTGTCACTCTATTCTTCTGAACTTTTGTAATTAAATTTTTTTCTCTTACATATTTTTTCACTCATCTTATCGCATCCGTTCATTCTCTCTCTTTTTTTCATTTTTCTTAGCGTTACTCTTTTATATTTATGTTCTAATTCCAATTTTTTAAAATATTATTGTTCCTTTTACTTCTTTTTTTATTACTTTTATTAATGTAGTTTACTTTCTATATTATTTCCTGGTTTTAATATATATATTTTTTTATTAAGGTTGACTAGTTTTTAATATGTAAAATATAAATAAATTTGTAATTTTTGATTTTATGGTTAATTAACCATAAGCTTATTTGTAGTATGCACGGCAAAATTCATTTATCTTTTTATTTAATTAAATAAATGGATAA
Organism: Hydra vulgaris; assembly: GCF_022113875.1. Lineage (NCBI taxonomy): Eukaryota > Metazoa > Cnidaria > Hydrozoa > Anthoathecata > Hydridae > Hydra > Hydra vulgaris. The sequence continues at coordinate 19,891,793 of NC_061170.1, read as the reverse complement.
AAAAGCTTTGCCGTACATATTACTCAGACTCCGAGCATGCCATACATATTGCACATTAAAGATCAGTCTCGGTATTACACAAACATAAATTAGAGAGATAGACATATCCATCTCTTTTCATATATGTAATTTTGAAAAAAAAAGTTACTAAAAAAAGAGATCTGTAGTATCTATCTCTCCAGGTAAATAATACGGCCTTTCAATTGTATTAAAAAAGACAGTCATATGTGCGCGAAAAATTCAAATTTTTGTCAAACTCGTGTTTGGTGTTTGCCCTGTTCTCTGACATGTCAAAAACGACACACAATGTCACGAAATGACTTCTAATATAAACCTCGTGACCTAAGAAAATCTATTTCGGGTATGATTGTAGAGATATATAGTAGTGCCTTAGAAGTGATTTTAAAATCTTTTGTCATCGTCCGTGGAAAAAAAATTGATTTAAAGTTTGAGCATTTTCCGTAGTTTTTTTGTGAAGTCAAGGCATGTAAAAAGCTTATTTTAAGGTAAGAATTTACTATATTTTGTCATGAAGGTTGCAAATAGAGATATTGTTTACATTTTTACATGAGTTATATGAATTGTTTGTTTATTTTTAAAATTTTGGGAACATTTTACATGAGTTAAATGCATTGTTTTTTTATTTGAAAATTTTTGGGAAAGGGCTAAATGCAAAAGCATTTGTTAAGAAAATTTTAGAAAGATCAAAAGTGCAATAAACATTTCTAAAATGCCTAATCAAGCAAAATGTCATGATGAAAAGAGGAAATCTGAACGTTTGCTTTGTTTAAATAAATCCTCAACTCACTGCTGCTATGATTGAAATCTGCCACAAAATCTTTGGCCGATCAGTCAACTTTGTTGACCAAACAGTTCCAGTTGGAGTTTGTGAAAAATGTTCAACTTCCAACTTTACCTGAATATAGAACAATTAAATTTCGGCCTACAACAAGAGAATCAGTTTTCTTGATCTGATGTGCAGGGAAAGGTTAAAATGCCCAGAACCGGTCAAGCCAACTAACCTAACAATTCCACCAAAAGAACTGCCAGCTGTCAAAAAACGCTGCTCTGCATGCTTTTCACTAGTTGGAAGAGGTATTCCCCATGTCTGCACCAAAGGAATGCTTAGACAAAACTTACTTGAAGTTGTAACTAAAGATGGAAAAGCTGTTAATAAGGTGGCTGCTACAGTGATTGCCAACAAGACACAATCTCCTCATAGAACAGTTTGTCTTAGCCAAGGATTGGGAAGAAATCTTCTTTTGACTCCAGTTATAAATACTCTGAGTAAAAATCAATCTTTTAGCATTTTTAAATGAATGCTGATAAATTAAATAATTTTAGTTTTAGCATTTTCAAAGCAAAGAGAACTTTTACCAGCAATATCCAATTTGACTGTTCAACAACTCTTACAAGTTCAAAATTAGACTGGCTTATCTAACAGAGGAATGAAAAAGCTTGTTTCAGCTTTCAATCAAGTTATTCCACATTGCCTAGTTGAGAAAAACTTTAGGGAAAAGTTTGAATTACTTGTAAAGCATCTTTCTGATTTGTTAGTCACCTGCGACATTATGGACACAACCAAAACTGACAGCAATGAGTTCAAGAGATTACTTGTGCACTGCAAAGATCTTGATGCTCTGAGAAACACTGTCATCCCAATTCAAGGTCCACCATCAAATGAACTTAAAAAGATTGGAATAAATGGAGGAGGATGTTTCTTGAAAGTTTTTTCTAGGAAAAATTGCTTTAGAAACGTAGAATGTCTCTCCACCATCCAAAAAGCCTCTTTTCAAAAATTCAGGTGTGAAACGCCAAATATTGGTAGTTGTTTTAGAAAATCTACCTGAAAAGTATGGCAATTTGAAACAAATTCTTGACAAATTGTGCCTTGAAAGGATATTTTTTGTGTTTTCCTGTGACATGAAACTTGCTAAAATCATCTGAGGTTTACAGTCTCCGGTTATTAAACTGTCTTACATTCTTGGACTCATGACTGTCAGTTTTGGTTCTAGTGCACATCCTAGTACTTAGTGTGACATTGAATCTAGAATCTTCATCAGAGTGGTGAGCTCTGAACTTTTGGATCTATTCAGAATGACTACATGGCTTGCAGGCTTCCAAACTGCAGGTGACCAAAAAAAAGAGCACGGGACTTTCTAAATGTTGTGCATCAGCTTGTTATCAGATTGCCAGATAATATACTTATCTTAAAATTCATTACATCAATGGAAATTCACCTTCTACTTGGCATTGTCAAGCACTTCTTCAAGATTCTCAGTTTTTTATGGCAAAATACAACCGAACGGCCAAAGATGATGAACAACAGCCGTTTCATGGAGGACTGTGTGCTGGAAATGATTGTAGAAAACTTTTGAGAAAAGTTGACATGCTTCAACAACTTGCAGAGGCAAATCTTGTTTATTGGCATTGCCATTCATTGATACATTCCGAAAGTTTGATGAGCTGTTTATGCCTGTTTAGGAAATACAATTCAACAGAACTACTGTGAACAAATTAAAGAGTTCAGGTACTTTTACGTTAAGTTTCCAAACAGAAGTATCACTCCCAAAGTACATGCAGTCTCTTTTCATGTTCCCCAGTTTAATAACCGGCATAACCGATCTTTGGATCTGTATTCAGAACAAGCAACAGAGTTGCTGCATCACAACTTCAACAATCATTGGTAACGTTTCAAAAGACCTAGCAACCACCCAAACTACCCCAACAATTGTCTTAGCTGTTTGATTGATTACAACAGCAAACATTTATTTTGAAATCATTATTTGAAAGAAAGAGAGAGAATTATGTTTTTTTATAAGTGCTATATGTTAGAATCTATATATAAACCTAAATCTTTCTTGAATTAAGATTTAAGATTAGTAATTTAGGTAATTCAAAAAAAATATTGAAGTTTTTGATGAATGTCAGACTTTCATAGCTAAAAATCAATTTGATACTGTATTTCCTTAAGGAAATTTTAATTTTTTTGTTTTTGTTTGTAAATATTTTGTTGCAAATAGAGTGTTTCGATGCACAGAATGAATAAATGTCACTTTTTTTTTATATGAAACTTAATTTCATTATTTAGAGCAGTAATAGAAGAAATCTTTGATTCAATTTTTCTTCCATGGACGATGGCAAAAGATTTCATAAACATATTTAATAAACTCCTACATATCCCCACTATCATACCCCAAAAGGATTTACTTGGGTCACAAGGTTCTTATTAGAAGTCATTTCGTGACACTGTGGGCAAGCAATATGCGCGCCTGAAATTCAAATCACTGTCAAAATAATTTTAAATATTTAATTAATAAAATTGAAATAAAATAACCTAACAAAAGTGTTTTAGAAATACAAATGAGTACAAATTATATATATGAATATTTTTAGAGTACAGGATTTGAAAAAAGTACGGTTTGTGAAAAAAGAGTACAAAACTTAGTAAATAAGTATAGCTGGTCACCTTAATTATCTACATAATTTTTTTGGTAGATTTCAAAGTTCTTACAAAAGATGGAAGATAGGTCATTACATTCCAAGAAATTTTTCTAGAAAACCAAGGTCTTAATTAGGTATTAAAAAAGGAAAAGCAACTGACCTTAGACTATTTTTAGTATACACTGAGCCAGTTGTTTAAAGGGAATGGTTTAGCCAAAAATCTATTCAAACTTTTTAGATTTTTTAGTTGCAGTTCTAATTTCATGTATTATTGTGTTAAAAAAATATGTTAAATTTGCTTGTCAGCTACTTATTTTGTACAGTTTTATTGGTGAGCTTTATCGTAAAGATCAATTAGTTTAAAAGCTTAAAACATCCCCTTTTACCTCTTCAGGGGGTAAAAGGGGACGTTTTTAGGGCGTTTTGTACCATTTTTAAAATTGTTTGAAGGAAGTCTTGACATCATATATAAATTTTTTTTTATATTTATGTTTTGTAAGACTTATTTAATCTAAATAAAATGGGCTCTATTCTCGAAAAAAAATTAAAAGCTCAAAAAAATTGTTTCAAAAACTCAAAAATTTATAAATATTTAACAAATAAAAATATTTTTAGATTGTACATTCTTTAAATATTTTTATAAGTAAAGTGTAAGCTTTTTTAGTAATTAAAGTGTTTTCTTGAAACATATTTTATATTAATTGTTTTTAGATTATATACTTAAATGAGTAATATTATGCCCCTGAAAAAAAAGTTGAAAGTATCAGGTTGGATAAAATATTTTTAGTTAAAATGTTAATCGAAACGCTTTCAGCAAAAAAAGTTTGCAACTACAAAAGAAATTATTCAATACTATCTCTTTCTACAAAAGACAAAGTGAAGAAAAAGTGAAGTTCTTAGTAGGTTGTCGTAACAAAAGTTCTTCTTTTATACCTAATTGTCTAGTTGATCAGGCCAACTGCTGAATACTGTTCAAACTAATGGTACCTTGGATACTTGTTGGATTTAAAGTGCTTACAATACAAAAACTAAAATAATGTTTTCAATAAGTTCAAACTATTTTAATCTATGATTATTACATAAATATGCTCTTAAATAATATTTTTACATGAGTAAAATTGAGAAACTGTTGACGGAGTGGATAAAATTATAATATCAAAGACACAGAACAAATCTTACTAAAAAAAAAAAAAAAAATTGTTTAAAGAGAACATAAATAAGGTATTTTAAATTGGAGAACATCCTAATGTTATGTTTAAATAAATATTAAAAGATAAAATGAGAAAAGTGAAAGACAAAGAGGGAGATATTGCTTTTTTAAAAGATCAGCATAAAAAAATGAAAGAAAAGGATGTCTTGGAGGTAGAGATAAATGATATGAGTAATCTGTAGTAAGAAGTAAAAGATGTATGTCAAAGTTAAATATAAATCCGTCAGCAGAATTATATAAGAATGATTAAGACTATCAATGTTCTACTGTTCAATGTTTAATGACTATACATTTTGATGGAAAAATTATTAATGAATTAACAAAAGGAAAGCAATTTAAAAAAGATAGAATTGCAGTATTGGTAAAGATTGATACGAAAACAGAACTACTTGGCATTACTCCAATAGATTCTAGTTCAGTTATTTATCAAAAGCAAGCTATTGTAGAATTGATGAAACATTTTGGATTAAAAGATAAGGTTAAATGTCTCTGTTTTGACACGACTTCAGCAAATACAGGAAAATGGAAAGGTTATCATAAACTGCATCATAAACTTATAATTTATTTGAACTGAACACTTCAGCAATTCTTTTGCTTTTACCTTTATGCTGTACTGCGAAACTCTAAACCTGTTTATTACACTTTCCATCTTGGAATGGCAAACGTCAGATGTCTGCTTGTTAAACTGTCCAAGGGAAAGGCCACTTAATTCAGCAAATGTTTCCAGATGTTTTATGAGCTGTTTATCTAAAAACTAAAAAAAATTTACGATAAACATGTTTATCAATAACTTAGTTTCGAATACAAAGGTTAAATAATAATTTCATATAGGTAATACAGCGATTACCTGTCTGCAATAGTCTTGCGCATCTTAAAAATTTTGTGTAAAACTCTCAATTGAAATTGAATAGTTTGGGTCACGTTTATAGCTAAAGACACCATGAACAAACCTTATTAAACTTTCTCATTGTTTCCAAGAGAGGATACGGTTAACAGACATTATCAAATTAAGTTTGTCGGAACTTTAAAGTCTCTCTTTTCATGTGTTTCGTTCAAATGTTCCTGCGTGGTAAAGTTTTGTAAAGGTATCCAATGCTCTTGACCTAATTTATAAACAGACCAAAGCTGCATCATAAATTCTGCCAAATGGTTAACAAATTCCATCAGAAGATGCAGGTCTGGTAAAGGAACTTTTTTTATTATATTTAGAAATTTGTGTTCTATCTTGAACAGACAAGGATTAATGACTAAGATATGGAAACAATAATTTTTTTTTAAATAATAAATTTGTGATGAATGATATACTTTAAAAAATTTTTACAATATACTTATTTATTTATACCTTATATTCTTTTATTTTTTTCACAGGAGATCCTGCAGACAAATACAGTTCATAGTAATCATTTAAAGATTGAAATATTCTTAACTCTCCAGATAATAGTTCAGAAGAACCTTTACACCAAGTACAGGCATTCTATTCTCCATAAGCCTAGAATTTTATATAATAATTCAATTTATAAATATACGTTGGGTAAAAAAAAACTTTTTCCTAGTAAAATGTTTACCTCATATGTCTTATTATCTTAAACTTATTTAAAAGCAACATTCCGAAATTTCTAGTAATATGTTGAATAACTTCATGTCAGAAACCAATGAGTAGTTGCATTCATGCAACTTCAATCTTTCCACAGTCTTTGTCATGTTAAAATTTACCCTTTCACAATAAGCTAAAACAAGTGACGTATTTGCCCCTGACTGTGATCCTATGGAACTGCTATCTTCTGCCCTGTCCATGGTAGGATCAAACAGATTTACTATTAATTTCAATGATCCTCCGCCTATAAATATATATCTATATACATACACACATATTTATGAATACATATTTGTATATAAATATGTAAAAATAATATTTTCAAAAATATGTTTTTAAAAAGTTGATTATTAAAATGTAAATATAAATACCTGAATTCATTGCAAGTATGTTTTATTGAACATGCCCTTAGTATTTCATCACAAAATACAGAAACGTTGTAATATCTTCAATATATCTTACAGTTGTGAGCATGAAAATTGCAGTACCTGGAATATTTTGAAAACTATTGCGCAATTTTTTTTTTACTTATTACTGAAAAAAATTTATTGCACTTATTTTGACACTTCAATCTAATAAAACAAAAAAAAATTACATCAATAATAGTTTTACATTTTATTTCAGAAAAAAAAACAATAATATCAAGAAAGCTCGCAGTCGTTGAAATAGCAGTGGTATCTGAAAATAGAGAAAAAATTATTTTTTATGGTATTAAACATTAAAATTGCAAACTTTTGAACATTATAAAGTTAAAAATAAGTCTAATATAACAATATTTACCCTTAGTATTTCGTTGCAAAACCTTTGTTTGAGATAACGGCTTCACAACGCCGATGCATTGAGTCAACTAGGCATTGACATTTTCCTGCTGGTATTGCGTACCATCCTTGTTGAGTAGCTTCCCATAACTGCTGAGCATTAGTTGGATTAGCAGTAGAAACTGCTTTTTTAACGTCCCCATAAGTTTTCAATGGGGTTTAGGTCAGGTGACTGAGCAGGCCACTCCATAACCTCAACCCCATTGATCTGAAACCACTCTTTTGCCTTGTGACTAGTGTGTTTTGGGTCGTTGTCTTGTTGAAAGACCCATTTTAACGGCATATCTTCATTAGCATAAGGCAGCATGACATTATTGAGGATATCGACATATATATGTTGGTCCATAATAGCATTAATCTTATAAATAGGTCCGACACCATTATATGAGAAACAGCCCCATACCATGACTTTGGCTCCACCATGTTTTACAGACTTAATGGTATATTTTTGCTGGAATTCTGTATTACATGGACGTCTTACATATTGTCTTGAACCTGTACCTCCATAAAGAACTATTTTTGATTCATCAGTCTATAATACGTTGCGCCACTTTTCGATGGGCCAATTCAGATGTTGGTTTGCGAACTGCAAACGTTTAGCGGTATGTTTTTTTGTCAACAAAGGGACCTTTCGTGGACTGTGTACATACAAACTTTTCTCTCGTAAGCGTCTACGAACTGTTGTTTCACTCACCTGTAGGTCAAGATCATCTTTGACTTGCTTGGCCGATGAAAATGGTTTGCTTTTAACAAATCTAACAATTCTTCGGTCTTCTTGCGCAGTAGTCTTACGTTTCCCCCCTCGTTTTTCAACTTTTGCTATATAATTTATGGCATTTGAAATCATCTTTGCTGAACATCCGAGAACATTTTGTATATATGAGTAAGATTTACCCTCTCTATAGTGTTTCAAAATAATGTTGCGTTCTGCTGGTGTACAATGATGTCCTCGGCCAACTTTGAAAGGTTTAGAAAACAATTTTACCATTACGCATACTCAAATAAATAAAGAATATGTTATAATTGAAGTAGTACTTACTTTTTCAACGAAAAGTACTAAAATCTCTTCAAGTTTTGCTAACTAACTTTAAAATTAATACAACCACTGCTATTTTAATGCATTTTGTCAATTACAATATTTTTATTAAAAATAAAGATATTCTACAATGTAATGAATTCTCATTTGCTCAATTTATTTATCTCATTCTAGTACATACACACATAAAAAATTAGCCCTTCTGTATTAACAGAAGGAGAGTAATATTGAAAAAACGAATAATTTTTTGGTACTGCTATTTTCATGCTCACAGCTGTAAGTCTCTCTTCACAGCAAGATTAATGCAAATATATAAACATTAGGTCTCTCAAGAACAGCAGATGATCTTTTGAAAGTGTAC
>NC_061170.1:19858330-19880830 GCF_022113875.1 Hydra vulgaris | reverse complement strand
GGTCAGTTTTGCAAGCAATATGAAATAGCGTTTCCAGAAAAAGAAGTTATCATAAATACCAAATCACTTCAAAATCCCTGGATGTCAATAGGCTTACTAAAATCTTCAAAAAAGAAAGAAAAATTATATATAAAGTATCTTAAAAAAAAATCTTATAAAAATGAAATAACTTATAAAAATTATAAAAATATATTCGAAAAAATAAAAAGGTACTCAAAAAAGCTTTATTATGCTCAGTTATTAAAAAAACACAACGGAAACACTAAAAAAGTATAGAATGTAATTAAGGATTTAATTGGAAAAAATAATTATAAAAAAAAACGCTCTGCCAAAAAATCTTTTAATTAATGGAAAATTAGTTTATGATAAATCTATTATAGCTGAAGAACTAAACAACTACTTTGTCAATATTGGTCAGAAATTGGCTGCTAAAATTCCATCTAACTCCACTTCTTTTGATTCATACTTAAAAACTTATGACAAACTTATGGATGAAACTAGTTTAAAACTTAGCGAGCTGAGTGCTGCATTTAGCAGTCTCAAAAGTAAAAAAAGTGAAGGTTTTGATAAAATTAGTATTGATATTGTCAAATCAGTATTTGATATTATTGAACCTTCTTTATTTCATGTTTTTGATCTTTCATTTAAAACAGGTATTGTTCCTGACAAACTAAAAGTTGCCCGTATAACACCAAGCTTTAAATCTGGAGATAAGTCAAATATATTAAACTACAGGCCAATATTCATACTACCTTGCTTTTCAAAATTGCTAGAGAGAATAATGTATAATAGGTTATATATATCTCTAACTGAGAACGACATGTTGTATTGCAAGCAATTTGGTTTTAAAAAAAAAAACTCCACAGAACATGCAATAGTTGAACTTTCTAATCAAATATCTGACGCCTTTAATAATGACTGTTTTACTTTAGGACTTTTCATTAATCTGTCAAAAGCTTTTGATACCGTAAATCAAAATATTCTAATAAAAAAACTTGAAAACTATGGAGTGAAAAATAAAAACTTACTTTGGTTCAAAGGGTATCTAACAACCCGGAGGCAATTTTTATATTATGATCAAAATAACACAATTCCATATTCCATAACTTGCGGGGTTCCTCTGGGCTCAATTTTAGGACCACTCTTATTTCTATTGTACATAAATGACTTATATCTAGCAACAAATCTTTTAGACCTAATTTTTTTTGCAGATGATTCCAATCTTTTTTATTCTCACAGAGACATTAAAACACTTTTTAAAATAGTTAGTGAACAGTTATGTAAAGTTAATGAATGGTTCGTAAGTAACAAACTTTCATTAAATGTGGATAAAACAAAATATATACTCTTCCATAAAGTAAATAAATCAGAAAACATACCTATAAAATTACCAAATCTTATAATTAATAATACTTATATTAAACGGGAAACAAGCGTAAACTTTTTAAAAGTAAAACTGGATGAAAATTTACTGTGGTATTCTCATATAAATAGTATTGAAACAACACTCTCAAAAACTATCGCAATGATTTATAAGGCTAAACCTTTTCTAAATGAAGCATCCCTCAAAAAATTGTATTTTGCCTTTATTCACAGCTATTTGTCTTACTACAATACTGTGTGGGCTAGTACTGGCTATACAAAACTTAAGAAAATCTACAACAAACAAAAACATGCATGCAGAATAGTGTTTGGAGCCTGCAGAAATACTCCTTGCGAACCACTTTTACGTGCACTCGGTGCTTTAAATGTGTATAAACTCAATTTACACCAAGTTTTATTGTTTATGTTTAAAACAAAAATGGGATTGTCCCCAATAACTTTTCAAACCTATTTTTATAAAATTTATCATAAATGTTCAACAAAGTTTTCTGATAACAACTTTGTTCTTCTCAAGTATAATTTAAAATTAACCTTCTATTCAATTAAATATCGCGAACCTTATCTGTGGAAAATATTCCCAGAGATTGTCAACAAAAACAAGACTAGAACGAGAGAGGAGAAGATATAACTGATATAAGAAAATTATATTTATATTTACATTAAAACAATTTAAAAATGAATCAAAACAATTATTACTATTCAGGGATCTTAATTTATCTGACTTCAAATGTTTCTTATAAAATTTATTCAAATAAAAACAAATTTATTTATATTAATCAAATTTAAGTAATGATGTTAAAAATTCATCTTGTGATAATGTTAATTATGAAATCTTATTCTTATTTAAAACTTTTTGTTTAAATGATTTTAAAACATTTTAGCGGTTGCTAGCATTTCGACAATTCTTAGTTATTGCTATTTCGAATTTCTTAATTTTCTCAGTTACTTTCTGTTTTAATTCTTACCTATATTTTATATATTTATATTATATACATTTGTATGTTACGGTTATGTAGAGTTTTTTTTATGTATGGTTTTTTTTTTTTTTTTATATTTATGTGGGGCTCGGCGATAAGGCAAAATGTGCCTTCTTCTTGCTCCTGCCATTAGTTTTGATATATGTATATGCAATGTAAACATTCTTTAACGGCGAAATAAATTACACTTAAAAAATGTATATATAAATATATATATATATATATATATATATATATATATATATATATATATATATATATATATATATATATATATATATATATATATATATATATATATATATATATATATATATATATATTAGGGTGATCAAAAAATGACCAAAAAATTTTTTTTTGTACTTTTTGTTATTCTTAAGGTCTTAATGTGTTCATTTATTAAAGTAAACATTGTACCAAAAAAATCAGCCAAATCGGTTAATATTTAGAGGTCGCGCTGGGGCGATCTTTATACCCCTCTAAAATTGGAATTTTCAAAAGTTCAGTAAAATATTGACCTTCGTTTTCTGTGCACATAACGGTTATTTACCGTTCGATTTTAATAAAATAAAAACGAAAATAAAGCTCTTATTACGCACATATTAAAGCGGCAAAATAAATTGCAAACTAAGCCAAATTTCAATGCTTTCCTATCTTAAGCTTCCAACGATTTTGGAAGTATTAAAATTTTTTTTCTTCCACCATGAGATGAAAGGATTGAGTAAACATGAAAGTTCGGTAACAGTTATGAAATCAACTTGTGAAATTTGGGAAAAAGCTAAAATTCCTACAATTCGAATGGATAATGCAGTTTCAAGGCTTGAAAAATCTCATAAAGAATATACGGATCTATTAAAAGACAGAAATAAGAAATCAGCTGTTGCTAGAAGCAAAGTAACAGACTTTGAAAAGAGAATTATAAAACTTTTTGATATTGCTCCAACTAATGTTTTTGATTTAATAAAAATTGCTGAAGATCGCGATTTCCTCATAGATCAACGAGATGATAGAAACATGGTCTTGGGTTCCATTGATAAAGATGATGCAGAGAAAGAAGAAAATAAAGTTTGCAGAGAGATAAGTTTGGATAAACGTTTGCAAAAAGAAGCGTTAAGAAAATAACGCTCTGAAGAAGTAGTTGTTCTTGAGAATTCACCTTCGCCTTCAAGTTCTGCTAGTATCGATCATAATGATATCGTAGTTTTGAAAGGAAAAGATGATGCTGCAGAAAGCTCCGATCTGAAAAGGAAGCGTTCTATAAAAAAAATTATTACCCCTGAAGTTGTCGCCTCCTTAGATAGAGGAAAAGTAAGCAATCGTGTGGCAATGCGAACTATAGCAGCTACAATGCGAAGTTTAGGATCTTCCATTGAAGAGTTCTCTATATCTGTTAGTACTTTTCATAGGGCAAAAACGGTTTATCGTGAAACTCAATACAATGAAACAAAAGAAAATTTCAAACCGGCTGTACCTCTCGTAGTTCATTGGGATGGAAAAATAATGGCAGACATCGCTGGAAGTGGAAATGTTGAGCGTTTGTCAGTTTTAGTAACAGGGCGTGGTGTTGAAAAACTTCTAGGAGTGCCAAAACTTCCTGACTCAAAAGGAGAAGCCATTGCTACTGCAGTTGTAGCTTTCCTCCATGAATGGGACGCTACGAATCTTAATAATAATCTCTGTGGCATGTCATTTGATACCACAGCTAGCTATACAGGATCTGAGAAAGGTGCATGTAATTTACTTGAAGAAAAATTAGGAAAAGAATTATTGAATTTAGGTTGTCGTCATCACATTACTGAAATTGTTGCAGGATCTGTGTTTAAAATTTATTTTCTAACAACGTCCGGACTAGATGTTGCTATTTTCAAACGATTTAAACAAGCCTGGAAGAATATCAAAAAAGATGATTTTAGTCCAACAGTGCAAGATGAAGAAGCTGAAAGATATCTTTCAAACGTCTCGATTGAAAAAAAATTGTCTAAAATTAACTACTTAAAAAAATGTTTGCAAGACTCACAACCACGAGAATAAAGCACCTGGAGCGTTCCATCATGCTCGGTGGATGGCAAAACTTATTTATTCAATTAAAATATGGTTATTTTGAGATCAGTTTAAAATGGTGCAACATGAATTAAACGCAGTAAGAGATATTAGCATGTTTGCTGCGTTAATATATGTTCGACAGTGGTTTACTGTACCACTCAGTGCCTCGGCCCCATTTAATGATCTAGATTTTCTAAAAAATATTGAGGAATATCGTGAAATGAATGAAAATATTGCGACCGCTGCAAACAGGGCAATGAAGCGGCATCTATGGTATTTAAGTGAAGAACTTATATCTTTGGCCTTTTTTAGTGATGATGTAGAGATTGAAGTTAAAAGAAAAATGGTAACTGCCCTTCAGCGTCAATGCGTAGACAATAATATTCCAGCAAAGAAATTAGCAGATATTACAAATGTAATGAGTAAATCCCTTGAGGACTTTGTAACGTGTAAATCACTTTTATTTTTTAATTTCTTAAACATTGACATTTCCTTTCTTGAAGAAGATCCTTCAAACTGGAAAAAAAATGAGTCGTATGCCGACTCTAAAGAAGTAGTGAAGTCTCTTAAAGTAGTTAATGATTGTGCCGAAAGAGGGGTGAAGTTAGTACAAGACTTTAATGCTGTCTTAACAAAAGATGAAGAGCAGCAAAAGTATGTGCTAAATTTAGTTGCAGAAAACAGGGCTGTCTTACCAGATGCAAAATAATCAACATTTAGTGTCCCTCAGGGCTCAATACTTGGTCTTCTGTTGTTTCTCTGATATATTAATGACATCCACTTATCCTCTAAATTCCTTAATTTTGTTCTTTTTGCTGATGATACTAATATTTTCTTTTCGGGGTCTAATTTAAAATTTGTTTTTTCTACTGTAAACACAGAGCTAATTAATTTCAATGAATGGTTTAAAGCCAATAAACTGTCCGTAAACATTGATAAAACTAAATACATTCTGTTGATTAAACCTTCGAAAACTGATAACATACCCCTGAAACTTCCTGATTTATTTATAAACAACATTAAAGTAAAAAGAGTTCATTCAATGAAAATCCTAGGTATAATATTTGACGATCATTTAAACTGGAAAAATCATATCCAATTTGTTGAAAACAACGTTTCAAAAGCTCTTGGTATCCTTTTCAAAACGAAGCACCTTTTGAATATAATGTGCTTAAAAAGCTTGTATTTTTCATTTATTCATAGTCACATTAGTTATTGCAATATAGCGTGGGCAAGTAATTATTCATCCTCTTTAAAAATAATTAAAACCAAACAAAAACAAGCGAGCCGGGTAATTTTGAATGCAGGTAGATATGCATGCGCCGAGCCTTTACTTAAAAAAATTAATGTTTTAAATATTTATAAACTAAACATCTATCAAAATCTGTTATTTATGTTTAAAATTTATAACAACTTGCTTCCAACATATTTTCAGCCTCATTTCACCTTAATTAATCACAAGTACTCTACAAGATATTCCATTAGCAATTTTCTCATACCTACAACATCCCTTGGAAAAACAGACTTCTCAATAACATGTCGAGGACCACGTTTGTGGAACTATTTCCTGAAAAGAGACATGAAAAACATGACTTCAATTAAACTATTTAAAAGAGCCGTTAAACTATACTTATTAGATTTAAATAATAAAAACATTCTTTTGTATTTTTAAAAAAACATTTATATATTGATTTGTTAACACGTATATATGCTTGTGGCCTATGTATATTTTGTGAACTGTGATGTGATGTATTATGTACAAAACTTGCAATATTTATAAAACTTATACAACGTATATTTTAAGAAGTTAATACGTAAAACTTTATTGATATTTTCACGAACTTAGGAGCAGGGTGATAAGACACATTGTCTTCTGCTTGCTCCTGTCAGAATATAAATATTTAATTTTTAATTTTTACAAAAAACATTGTAAAATGATTGTTTATTGATGAAATATATATATATAAATAAAAAAAAAAAAATTAGTGCTAAACAAACCAGTCGACAATGAGCATCTGTTGTTGTTTAATGTTGTTTAATGTTGTTTAATAAAAATTATTATGCGTAAAAAGAGCTTTATATTCGTTTTTATTTTATTAAAATCGAACGGTAAATAACCGAAATGTGCACAAAACGAAGGTCAATATTTTACTAAACTTTTAAAAATTCCGATTTTAGAGGGGTATAAAGATCGCCCCAGCGCGACCTCTAAATATTAACCGATTTAGCTGATTTTTTTGGTACAATGTTTTTTTTCATAAATGAACACATTTAGACCTTAAGAATAACAAAAACTAAAAAAAAGTTTATTTGGATCACCCTAATGCATGTATATATATATATATATATATATATATATATATATATAATATATATATATATATATATATATATATATATATATATTTTAAAATTTTCTTTTGTTACATTCTTTATGAACTGAATTAAAATACTAACTCTTCTGAACCGCATGACTAAAACGAAAAAAATAATATCATATCATTGATAAACAAATACGTCTAGCATCTTAATCGCATCTATATGATCACCGAATCTTTTTACTCAAATGAATCTTAAAATTACACTAATCTTAGTTGTTATTTAGTTAATAAATAAACAAAATTAATATTAGTATGATTCCACTAGGTACATCTAAATCCACTTCAAGGTTTTTCAATAGATTGGGTTGAAAAATTTAAAAAGCCAAATGATGGTGTCACTGTATGTGAAGCCAATATTATCAAACGTTGGTGCGTTTACCTTTACGCTTCTACCGACAAAATGCTAAACCACTGTTACAGGATGGTTAACTTCCAGAAGTATCACACATGCAATATTTGCAGATGATAAAAAAAAAAAAATTATAACCAAATACAATGTTCAACGTAATAAAATATACGTTGTGAGGAAGAACATTGTATTTATTTATATATACATATTATATATACATATATACATATTATATATACATATATACATATTACATTACATATGCATATTAATCAAATATGCATCAAATCTTTGATGATAGCTAACTTACTAAAAGATCATTCACCTTCAAAATATTGAAACGGGCAATGTTTGAAAGTATTTAAATGAAAAATACACTTGTGGAGATATTGAAATCAACTCTTTCGCATAAACTGTATATAGAAGTATAACAGGCTTTTTTCTGGCTAGAATAATTCTTCTTACGGAAAAAAAACGCCAAACTTCATCAGAAAATTCATTTTTACATATGTCTTCTGGGTAACATTTTGCCAAATTCTCTACTTTTAAATCTAGTTCTTTGTCTGTTTTTAGATTTCTGTGAAGACCAAAGGAAAGAAAATTTGTTATATTTTTCATAAAAAACTTAAATTCTTGATCTCATATAACTAGTTAAATTCTCGAGTGCATAATTTCATTAAATTTCAGCTTCTTTGAAATTGCAACTTCTGTTACCTATATTCTATTACCTATTACCTATATATATATACTTCAATTTTTAAATTATAAATGATATAACTCAAATCATAAATTAAAATTTAAAAACATTATTCTCACTCCTAAAAGCTAAATTTCCTGAAGCCAGAAAAATTTTGACTTAAAGAATGCATTATAAAATTTCTATCGCTTTGTTTCATCTCAAATTTTATTTCATGTCCAAAAGAACTTTTACGTGCCGTTAAATAAGAAGATAATTTTTACTACGCAAAAGGCCAACAAAAAAGCGTGGGTTTAAATGGAAAATAAAAACTTTAAAGTCAAGTAAAAATAATCCTTTTTTAAATGTAAACATAATGTATTTATAAATAAATTTTTTCTGTATTTACTTTATATACTCGATGGAACATTTTATTTATTACATTTGTAGATAGAACATGATAATACTGAGGTAACGATATGTCTTATTAAGTTATCCAACATCATTAATTTTTTTATATATTTCATTATAAATAAAGTTTTGGTTGAATAAAAGATGAAACTCGAATTTTATATTAGCCACTATCAAAATACTACATTAATGCAATCAAACAATGCAGTTATGCAATGAACACTCATTAGATGCACGACTTTTATAATTATTCATACTTTTTAGATATTTTATTCATATTTTCACTTATATTTTTAACTTTTAGATTTTTTCTTTAAAAATTATAATTAAAGGTTTTTCAGCATTATAAAAGTATGGTTTTAATAGTTAGTTGAATAAGCTTTTTTCTGTAAAATAATATAGGTTATTAATTTGTCGATTTACGTTAATATTTAATTTTATGTAGTTTTAATAAATATTTAATTTTGTAAATTTCTTTATAATTACAGTTATTGTCGAATAAAAAATGAATATAAATAGAATAGTGTATAGTGTTAAAAATAACATATTAAAAAATTGGCTTCCATTGAGTGCCATTTTAATAGTGAGACTATCTTTTATGGAGGAATGCATGGTACGCCACGGTTATTTACAAATTTTTAATCAAGATGAAGAGCAGCAGGAAGATGGGAAGAATTTTTTCTGAAAAAAAAATGAAGAATATTTGAAAGGCACCACTAAATGTACAACACCTGAGAAGATTGTGAATAATGATAATTAAAAAGGAACATGTGAGCCTTTGCAATCCTTTGCTTCATCTAGTAATAGATCAAATAGGCAAAAGACTCGGGAAGAATGTTCTACTTTTTTTTGCAGAAGAATTAGTACATGCTGCTTAAATGAGTTTAAGGACTTTTGGTCAAATACATGCAGCTCAAGTTGATAAAGATGACACGTTAACAACCACAACAAGAGCCTTAAAGTATATATCTATTATTCGGTCACAAGATAAAGTAGCTTTACCCCAAATGAAGCTCTTTCTTTAATAATCAAGAAAGCAGAATCAAAGCATTCTTATAAACTATTAAGTAATGTAGCTAGAGCATATAAATGTAAATTATACCCATCATACCTTGAAGTAGAAAAAGCAAAAAAAATATTGTTATTCATCATTTGTTTACACAATTGTTAGTGAGTCGTGCGCACAAATTAAACTACAGGCTTTACTTGATTATACAACATCTAGAATTATACAACTTATGCTGATGTCATTGATACTCTAAATTTGGAAATTCTGAAAAAATTAGTACTTCACTGTAAACGGGGATGTGATGGAAGCAGCGGTCAAAGTGTTTATAAACTAAAATTTACTGAGACTGGAAAATCTGATGAAAGTATTATTTGTACTTCTCTCGTACCTTTACAATTACCAACATTGAATAGCAGATTGAAGTTTGTACACCATATGCTACGGAACAAAATAGAAATTCCATTTCAGTAACTTATTGTATGTCCTTTAAAATGATAGACGGTAAAGTCTGTAGTCCAGTAACTGGTACCACTTCTCCACAACGTTGCTTCCTGTGCAAAGTTTCCTCTGAAGAATTTATTGACATTAACATCATTATAAAAATGGATATTACTTCAGATAATTTAAGATTTAGCGAATCTACATTGCATGCGTGGATAGTAATACCACGAATATAAAGTGTTAATCCATGGAGCAGATTTTGTAAAATAAACCCTTTTACCAATCAGATAACCTTCTGAAGATGTTCAAGATTCACGCAATAAGGACATAAAAAACTTCAGATTGCATCATTCAAAAAAATGCTCAATAGAATTGAATATGTGAGGCATTTTTAATAGGCTCTTATTAACATCAGATCCATTCCTCTCGATCATCAAAAAATAGCCCTAGAGACCGACAAAATCCCTACATCAAGAAGCTATACAATTGTTAAAACAACCTCAAGTTACCAGATAAGAGACAAGGAGTGATTCCGATTTAGATATATGTGGTTCAATATCAGATTCGGAATAGAATGCTTTGAACATTGATGAATATGATATACGTGATTTTTGTTACTAGGATTAAATAAATAATTTTTTTACCATTTTACTTATATCATGTTTCTCCATAATAAATTTATGCACAAATTAAAAAAAAAAAAAAAATCTGTTTATTTATTAATAATATGAATTTGGCAATAAATTTACAATGTTTTTGCTCTAATTTAACTCCTAAATCATAAGCAATGAGCTAAAAAACCAAACCACATGAGATTTCACTACATGAGTTTTCATATTTTCAACGTATAAACAGTTTTGGCCGCCATATTTGAACCATAATTTTGAATATTTTGAATCTGACTTGATATTCGTAATCAGCGACCTCGAAAACTCTCATGAAGGTAATTTGAAAACTTTGGCCACAAAATCGGGATTTCGTCTGAATGTGCGGCGGTATAATTCGCTAGCCCTTTTTTTTATCAAATTAGATCTGATTTTTTCCTGGTCAGAATATTATCAGGGAGATAAAGACGCGCTGGAAAAAACCAAATGCTACCAAAACCATTTCTTTTATTAAATGCTAGTCCAAAACCATGCTATTAAAATCATTTCTAATTAACATAAAACCTCTAAGCAGATAATTCAAATATGAAACGACTTCAGTTTTTGCTTAAATTCTTACTTAATACAAATAATCATAAAAAATAATAAATTATTGATATATTTCTTCTTCAATGTCCATAATATTTAATTTATTAATTCTTTCACGTTTGATCTTTTATTAGTCCAATGGGCAACCTTCATACAATCAATAAACTTTTTGAATAAATCTTCATCGAATATTTGATCGATTGTTTCACTTATTTCATTATCGAGTTTGCTCTCATTCAATAAGTAATTAAATTTCGAAAGTAAGTCATCGAATGAAGTGTATGTCGATTCAACAGCATGTAAGTCTTCATTTTCCACTAAAAATAAACAATAATATCAAATACGAAAATAATTAAACTACTACTTCGATATCAGGCAAAAACGAAAATTAGCGTTACCATTTAATAATAATAATAATAATACCAACAATGATAATAGTAATAATAACAATAATAAAATAGAAATAGAAATTTATAACAAATGCGAAAATTCTTATGTGACCATTTGCAAGCAGAATAACTAACGAAACACCGATATGATAAATGTCCGTTCTTTTTTTTTTCGGATTAAAGGTTAAGGAAGAAAGAGGTCCTGATATTAAATATTAGAGTGGGAGATTCGCATGTCTACAAACTAGACAAGTTAGGAAAAATGCAAATAAAGATCGTTTGGAAGATACTGTGTTCATTTACGCTAAAAATCTCATTCGTGGGTAGCTAAAGAATAAGAGGATCACCACGAACGTAAAGAACTGTTTGAACTGAACGAGAAGAACTGTTTATTTAGCAAGTTTCACATCCCAGTTCGGTCAGATGTTAGCACGCCGTCGCCATTCTTAAGAGCTAAAATATAATCTTTGCAATCTCTGGCCTTTTTTATTGTCATAAAGAAGCCAAGGGCTACGAGGCTTCGTTTGTGTGTACAGAGCTTCAATAATTGCACGAAACTTTGTTGAAAAATGTTTTTTAAAGTTGCTTGTTAAATAAAAGAATATTGTTAACAAACCAAAATATAAAAAGGAATCATTTGATTATCGTACACAATAGGAAGTGATAATTAATTGTCACTTCCCTACGTTTTAAGTTAACCAATCATCATAATCTATTTGAATGCTTGATATAACAATTCACAAAACTAATATATTTTTTAAACTACAGACGGCAATCCCTCTGATATATAATACTTATTTAAGTAAAAATTAAAATCTTACTGATTTTTGAAGATACTCGATTGAATTCTGTTTGACAGTCGGCGTCGTATTTTCTTAAAGGCTCGCTATCATATTCTGCAACTTGTATGGTTTTAATATTAGGGCCAGTTTTTCTTTCTGATTGTGTTCGTGTTGGCGTCATTGTTTTTTTCTTTCTTTGTTTAAACCAACCTAATGTGCAATCCTTGATATTAAGTTTTTAGTTTTTTAATGTTACAAATTTTTTTGTGACAAAACAGTTGACAATTTCTATTAAAATAAATCATAGACAAAAATTTCTCAAACAAAATTTTATTTTTTGTTTATTTGTATGGCATATGTGAATAGGAATAAATATTTTCTATTAGTTGTGATTGTACTTGTAGTGAACTCAATTAATTCATTAAAAAACATTAAATAACGAACTAAAAACACTAAAGATACCTTTTAAGTGTTCCAATATAAAATTAACCATCTCATAATCATTATTTTGGCAATCAGGATTTGTACGAACCATGCTAAAGGCATCGTTTAAAATGGATAGGAACATGTTCATTATGATCCAAATTATTATAACATTGAAACTAAAAAAAAATATTGGCCCCAGAACAATGTTAGCGTGTTTATATTGATTAAAACTGAATTTTCCTAACAATAATGAAAAAGTTGAAACTATTGACTCGAAATACGTCTTGTATTCACCCATTAATGCACCTAAAGCAATTTATTTTAAATAAGAAATTTAATTAAAAAAAAAAATCTTAAAACATCAATACCAGAGAATTTATTAACACAAACAAAACTGCACCAAGAGCAATGAAAAATTTTATCAAACAAAATGCGATAATAAAGAGCAGAGAAACATTTATTTACACAAATGAAACTAATTTTTTATTATCAAAATAATAAATGAAAGTATGTAAAAAACTTCACTCTTTATAAACAATTAGAATCATATTTATAAGTTTCCAAAACCAGTTAAAGTTGATTTATTTATGATTTGTTCGGAATTGCATTCTCTGAAAGTTATGTTTGCTTGGTCATTGCACAGAGATTACAAATAATAACTCTAACTTGATTGGTCATTGCACAGAGATTACAAATAATAACTCTTAGATTAAGCCATGTTAACAGTAATTCTTTACAATATTTTTTAATTTGACAATGTCAAAAAATCATTTCAATAAGATTTCATATTCATATTTTATAATAAAAATGTTTATAGAGAGTATGATTTATACATTTTATATATTCAATAAAAACTAAGTTTACAGCAACCGCAAAAAGTATTGTGACAAGTTGCAGATTTTATTAGTATTTATTCATGTTCCTGTGAGATTTTATTACTTCTTTTAGAAGAATTTGCATAGATAAAGCAAGGCTATTGTATGACTCTTTGCAAATTTGCGGGCACCAGGTTAACTTGAGAGATCAGTTAATTTCTTCATTGATGCTGATTGTGGTGCTGTACCTTGTCCTTCATTATTTCCCGTAGGTTTTCAATTGGGTTGGGATCAGGGCTGTTTCCTGGCCGTTCTAGAACATTTATATTATGTTCATGAAGGCTTTATTTGACTTTTTTGAACGTGTGGCAAGGAGATGTCATGTTGGAGTATTGTTGTTTCATGGAACCGCATAAATTACAAAGGATCAAGGTCTTTAATATAACGATCTTCATTCATTAAAACATTGGAGGCAAGAAATAAAAGCCCCCTTGTCCAACTTCAGAAAAACAACCTCAAACCATGACACCGAGGGAGTGTTTCATAGTCTTTTGCATGTAGACTGGACTGCAGCGGTTGTTGCCTATCGGCCCAAGCACTCTCATTTGACAACTTGAAAACGTTGCAAGCTTTGACTCATCGCTAAACATTAATTTTTTTCCAATTGGCAACATCCCAATGCAGGTAACGTTTAACAAAATCGAGTAGCATCATCATATGGTGACTCTGTGATGAGAGTCACCATATGATAATGCTGCACTGTCCTAATGGAGACGTTTCTAAGCAATTCAAAATTCTCAAACTTTAATTGGCGTGCAAAAAAAAAAAGGATTATTAACTACTGCAGGTTTTACAATTTTATTTGCACTTTTAGCTGTTTTACTTATTTAGGGGGTATTGCGCTCAGGATCTGCCAAATATCGTTTCAGCCATCTTGCTACCATCGAATGATGTCGATTAATTTCTTTATCTATTTTGCTGAAAGAAGTGACACAACCTAATACGGATGAAAACTCCAATATACTGAATTAAAACAGTTTAGTATGCTTTAATATAGAGAGGAATTACTGCTAATTATACAAGAACACGGTTGGTTTTAATAAAATGAGTGTAACTATTTTAATTAATTTTTTTCTTCAGAGATCCAAATTGCAAATTTTTTTAGCACTTATTGCAATAAATTTTTCGAACACTGTATATTCTAAGTGATTATCATAATCGCTTATAATTAATACTTAACTTAACGCTGCCGCTGCTGCTCACTATTCGTGCACCTTTACACGGACTTTTTTACCATACTTGGCCTTTGAGTTTTATTATAAATTGCTTTACTTCTGAACTCGCCTAATGAGGCTCTTTCAAATCTTAATAATCTGTCAGTATCTGCTTAATCAGTAATGAGATCAAAAACTTTGTTTCTTCAGCTTAATTAGTGATAAGATCAACAATTTTTATTTGATAACTTCTGTAGTAAAGGATGAACATTATGTTATTATTGAATTAGTAAAGTAACTTTTAAAGTCAGGTGATTTATTTAAATCATGCTTTTTAGTCTTTTGTCAATTGTATTTAAATTTATTAATTTATAAAATTAATCTGTAATTTTTAAATTAAAAGACGACTCAAGAAGACGTTGCTCATTTCAAAGGTCAAGAGGTCAAACTCTTGATAAAGTTAGTGTTTAACACACTTGCATCTCACATGGTCAACTCAATGTTACATGTTAAAGAACAAGATCGTTTAATACCTTATTTAAAAGAAGTTATAAAAGTCCGTATAAAAAACCAGATTGTTTGATAGTTTGTTTTTGAAAGTTGTTAAACATTTATTACGAGGTATTTCAAAAAACAAAAATAAGGTTGTATTTGTAAAGTTTCAAATTTATATATTTTTCTTAATTTATATATTTATCTATATATGTGTGTTATTTATATTGTGTTCTATTGTGTATATATGTGTTAAGGTTATATGGGTTTATATTTTGTAAGTGTGTAAATATATGAAATGTTTCAATGTTTGTGGTGTGTTATATGTAATATGTTTATAGTTTGTAAGTAATAATTATGTTGTTTGCATGGTTTCAAATTGTTGTGACTGGGCTTAGTTTACAGCAAGATTGTTGACCTTGCTAGCCAAGTGGTGTACTTTGCTATAATGTGACCTGGCTTTGTTGAGAGCAAAAATATTGTCCTCGCCAGCAGAGTGGTGTATTGTCATAATAAAACACATAAATTAATTCTGTTTGTAATTAGTGTATTTCTATAATGTGTTGAAAAAATATTGCTGAAAAAATGTGTTTTAATGTTGTTATCCACTGTTCTTAACAATGTATGCTTTTGACAATAAATAAATTTTGTTAAAAAGCAGGCTTTACTAACAGCTCCTCCTCATTAAAATTTTTAAGAGTTTCGATTTTCTTCATTAAATATGTTTAACTCAAATTTTTTTTATATATATAAAAGTAAGTATACAGCGTGTTGAAGCATAAGTTATAATAACTTTTGTTAAATTTTTAGGATTTTTTGTATAGAGAATGTTTTCTTTATATTATTATTTTAATGTTTTGTATGTACATCAATTTATATATATATATATATATATATATATATATATATATATATATAATATATATATATATATATATATATATATATATATATATATATATATATATATATATATATATATATATATATATTATATATATATATATATATATATATATATATATATATATATATATATATATATATATATATATATATATATATATATATATATATATATATCACACAATAAAATATATAGAATTAAAATGTCTATACATATATTATATGTATAGACATTTTAATCTTTTTGCCTTAAATTATTGTCCCTTTTTCTTTAGAATATTAAATATCTAAAAAAAAATTAAAATAGTAAAAGAAGTTTCAATATTTCCAAGTTTCTTCACTTGAAGCAAATATATGATTGTTTATAGAGGTTCTTTTAGTAGTTTTGTATTTATTTATTGCAAATCTTGCGTTAAATGCCTTTCAAAGTAATGAAAGGGTTTTGTTGATGGATGATTACATTTTATCCTTCCATGCTAGCAGTACCTGCTGAGTTGACAGGCCTTAAATTTTTTTAATTTGCTTTATTTATGAGTTCTTATATGTAAAAAATTTGTTTTTTAAATTACATTTGTTTTTTTTTGTTTTTTTTTTATTAAATACTTATAATATTTTGTCAATAATTAATAACAACTACCATAAATATATAAACAATACTTAGTTGAAAATATTACATTAATTTATAACTTTAGTTTAAGTTTTTAATAAAACTATGTTATCTTAACACAATGCTATATATGGTAGAATATAATAGATTATAGTATTATGCTCTGTATTATTTGCTTACACTTTATTTTAGATAAGTTTAAAAAAGAAACTTCAACTTTTATTATATTAGGCATCATTTTTACACACTCCTTTGATGCCTAATTATGTCTAATAATTTAAGAAATGAAATTATTAGACTTCGTCAAAATGAAAGAAGGCAGGCTAGGCGAGCTGAGATAAACCGCCATCGAAATGAAAGAGATGAGCCCAGGCGAGCTGAGATAAATCGTCGTCGAATTGAAAGAGATGAGCCCAGGCGAGCTGAGATAAATCGTTGTCGAATTGAAAAAGATGAGCCCCGGCGAGCTGAGATAAATCGTCGTCGAATTGAAAGAGATGAGCCCCGGCGAGCTAAGATAAATCGTCGTCGAATTGAAAGAGATGAGCCCCGGCGAGCTGAGATAAATCGTCGTCGAATTGAAAGAGATGAGCCCCGGCGAGCTGAAATAAATTGTAATCAAAATAAAAGAAAGAAGGCTAGGCGAGAACTTAATAGGTATAATATGCATCGCATAGCAAGAAATAATATTGCTATAGAGAGTAACTACCTCGGAGAATTAAACCATAATTGTCAGTATTGCAGTGCAAAGAAGTTTTTAAATGAAACTCATTTTTTGTGCTGCCATTCAGGAAAAGTTGTATTAGCTCCTCTTTCTCTTTATCCGCCATTGTTGACTGGTTTAATGACAGGAAACCATGTTGATCATGCTGTAAATCAAAATTTTTTTAAACACATAAGGAGTTATAATTCCTCTTTATCTTTTGCTTCCTTCACTGCCGAAATAGCTCCTCCCTCAAATAATGGCCCTTTCTGTTTTAGGGTCTGTGGGCAAATTTTGCATCGTGTTGGAAATTTAAGGCCTGCAGAAGGTTGTCTGCCCAAATATTGTCAGCTGTATATCTATGATCCTAATGCAGCTTATTACATTGATTGATTGTTTTTATTGCATTTTTAATTTTCTTTTATTTATCTCTAGCTGCTGCTTCTTCTGTTACAAGTAAGTTGTTCTATTCACTTATACTTGACTTAATTTATGGATTAATTGGTTTTATTGCATTTTTAACTTTCTTTTATTTATCTCTAGCTGCTGCTTCTTCTGTTACAAGTAAGTTGTTATATTCACCTTTACTTGACTTATTACATTGATTGATTGCTTTTATTGTACCTTTTGTTTTTTAATATAGCTACAAATGTGCTTTCCAGTTTAATTAGTTAATGTAATAAGTCAAGTATTAGTGAGTAAAATAAATAAGTTGTTGTGCTCACTTGTACTTAATTTATTACATTATTTGCTTTTATTGTTTTTTTACAGTAGATTTTTTGTAAGTATTACCTAGGTAGATAGTTGTATTTATATATAATTTTTTTTTCAGGCTCGAAATCATGGGAAGATTTCCGAAAGTATCGCTCCCAGCATCCAGGCCCTCTATCTATGAGGGCCTTCCATCGCTGGTGTTTGTTTGGGGACGACCATCCCTCCTTTAGATGGAGGGATGGCACACCATACAACACGGGGAATAGAGCGGATGCTGGGAGGAGAAGACAACGTGGCTCAAAAGTTGTCAATAATTTTTTTACATTTTAAAATGTAAAGAAATTGACAACTTTTGAGCCACTTCATTTTTTTTTTGTAATATATTTTTGTAAATTTATTTTTGTAAATTTATTTTTATTTTGTTGTTTTTTAATTTTTCCCATGAATGTTAAATGTTATCAAAGTAAATCATTTAAATAAAGACACCTTTATCAACAATGCTCATTAACTAGAAATAAAAGTCACGGTCATACATTTGATAAAGTTAATGTTAATCTCAAAGGGATTTGGTTTTCACACAATCAAATTCTATGTAGCACCTTCTAGAACTAAGAATATAAGTGTGTGGTGTTAGTAGTTTAAAATATGTATAATAAACTCAGAATAACTCAATAACCCTCAACAAAACTATGAACTAATTTTGAAATTCAAGTTGAGCTTTTTTATTTATTAATACCTCCCCTCCCAATAACTTTAATTTTCCTTAAAAAACTAATTTTTTTGTCCTTTGAAGGTGGTTCTGCTATTTAATTAATTGTTGTGATGTTTTATGCAAATAGATTTAGCTCACATTCATGTTGGTCTGTCAGGGTTATGTAAAAATAAAAAAGTAAGTTTCTTATTCGCATATTTGAGTTTTCAAAAGTATTGATTGCATGACATGTTAATTTGTAATTAATGTGTATGATTATTCGTTTAAATAACTTTGTTCCATTTTTAGTTCCGTTTCTTATAGCTGACTTGATTATGGCTTACCTAAAGCTTAATATTTATGAAACAATGATTCAATTTAAATTGTATTATAAGTAGCTCTGTTGAATAAATTTTTTTTTTGTAATTTGTACTAAAGGTTATATTTTTATTTTATATCAAGAAAAATATGTTTTTAAGTAAATATCTATATTTTTTTATTTTGGGATTTATTGTTTTAAATGGATATAAAAATCATTTTTGCTTTGTCTTTCATATTTCCTTTTATTATATATGAATAGTAACCATTTATGCTTTAATCACCATTAGCACTCGAAGTTTCCATTTGCATTAAGTATCGATTTTTGGCACACACAACAGGTTTAATAACTTAGGCAGTAAAAACAGCTTGAATGATTTGTTAAGAGTCTTTAAAGAAACGCTTTTACGAAAAGCATTAAATAGATAAAGCTAACTTATTTAAAATAATAAGTCTTTAACCCGTTTTTCTATATCCAAATTTACTTTTTAAATAAATGTTGATGAAAGGGTAAAATATCGTTATAGCCTACGTTAATTTTAAATTCTTTTTAAATTAAAGAAAAGAGTTTTGATACTTATTTAAATAGGGTTAATAAAATATTTTAAATTATATTATATATATTATATTTAAGAAATTATTAAACTAAATTAAATAAGATTTTTAGATGAAACAGTAAAAATAATTGTTTAAAATACGTGCGTGCAAATAATTCCTTTAAATACTAAACGTAAAATAACGCTTACAAACACCAAAAGTATGTTTGCAGTGAATAAAGTTAAGTTCAAAGATAAATAGGAAGAAATGTTTAAAACTGTTTCAATAATAACATTTATTTTTAATTACTTTTGTTGTAAGTTGGGATGAAAAAAAAAGGTCACTGGAGTATGAACTCCCGGGGTAAGATGACTATATCTGTCTAAGTGTTGCGCGTCTACCAATTAGCCCATAAACGTATTTTCTATTTAGAATTTAAGATTATTTATGACGCATAAGAAGTGTAATTAAAAATTCAAAACCAAGTTTGCAACAACTGAATTTAAATAAAATCTAATTAGATGTGTATATGTTATGAACGTTAACTAAGGCGTACTTTAACGGCGTCACGTGTTGAATGTTTTAGCATTTTTCTAAGTTCGTAGTCTTTTTTACGTTTTTTCTTATTAAAATTTTTATAATTGGCATAATATTAAAATCGTTTGAAGTTTTTAAAAGAACATTTTAACAGAAATGTTTTTGTCATATCAAAAAGTAAGTATAGTTTTTTATATGTACATTTTTAAACGGTTTTAAAAAATATTGAGGTAAGGAATAAGTATAGAAAAGGTCGGTGTAGAATAGATTTACTAAGACCCTTAGTTTACGTCCGGATAGCTATAGATAAGTATAAAAATGGTCGGTTCGGTAAAGACCCGTATTTTACGGGTCACCCCAGCTAGTTTTTATATTAATACACTAAGGAATATTAAAAACTAAGTTATATATTTATATTTATAGTTTTATAATAAAATTATTTTTTGAAAGTATGTGTTATTAAGTTTTTACATCAAATATTAAGTCGAAATTTAGTTACTTGAAATGGTCAAACAGCATTAATAGACTGTAAATCCATACCCATGTATAAAATTAATTGGGTAATCCTAAATTTTTTTTATTAACTTTTGTTATGCAACATTGTAAAAAAATAAGTTTATCTTCTAGCTCGTTGTTTGTTGTTGTGTTGTGATATTGTAAAGAGTTAGATTTATATAAAAATTTTTTTTACTGTTACAGCTATAAATAACATTGTTCAACCTGCTTATTTTCTCCACCTGTTGTCATATTACCTCCTTTTTATTTTAAAATTGTCCAGAAATAAACTGTAAGTGTAGTTAGACCTGGCCACTGCTCAAACAAGTTCCATCTTTTGTTTCATTAACTAAAACTCAACCTCGCATGACTTCTCATTCAGCAAAGTTGCATTTTTTTGCATTTTATATCATTGCTTTATAAATATACTTTTTTCATTGTATTTTAACTTAGTCTTAATTGTATCATAACAATACGATTAATACAATAGCTTTTTTTAATTTATTTTTTGTTTTCTCTTTCATTGCTTACGTAACAGAAACCAGAATAAAAAATTAAAATATCTGAAACCCATTTTTTTTATGATAATTTTATGGTGAGAATTAAATTATAGTTTAAGGTAATTCAAAATTTCAATTGCTCAAAGTTTGTTTTATTTAAAAATATTACTTGACGTGTGAATATATTATTTTTCTGGGATTTCAGATACTAGTAAATACGTAATGTATGTTTACTTAACTAGTAATGGATATTAAAAAAATATTAAGTAAAACAAAAATTTTTTATTGCATCATAAAAAAATTAAAAACTAAAAGCAGTTTTCTGCATGTTTTATACATATTTGATTTGATAATTATACGATAATGATTTGATGATAATTAATAATATATTAATTATCATCAAATCATTATCGTATATAATAAAGTAATATATGATATGATTATTGATGAGTTTGATATAAATTAATAAACTAAATTTGCCTTAAGAGTTCATAGGTGTTAATATGAGGTAACAAAGTAGTTTAAACAGCATAAATCTCAATAAAATATTTTTTTATAAAAAGATTTGAACATATGTTTTAAGTTTTTACTAATATTTATATAATATATAATTAGGAAATAAATAAAAAAATTAACAAAAAATGTTAAGATTTCATAACTAATTTAATAATTTATACCTCAAATATAATAATTAAATAAATATTTTTAAATTTTCACAAAAAAAAATAAAAAAAAATTGAACTTTACCAAACGCAATATTAGAAAAGGTAACAAACGAACACAAAATGATAAAAAAGACAATTCCAAACATTGATAAAGGATACCACGCAGCTTTTAATGTATAAGAAATCATCGAAACATGATGGTTAAACTGCAAAAGTTTAATAAACTTTAAAGTCACAAAAAAAGTAATGAGTGAAACAATGCATACATACATCATATCACAGTACGATGCTAGCTGAAAGTTTATAAACACATGCGGTTTTTTATCTGGAAGCCGCTCCAATAGTTTTTTTGCTAGATATTCTAAAAGAATCATTTAAAATTAATATAAAAAAAATAGTTGTGAATCGCCAATAAAAATGAAAAAAATAACAAATATCAGCATGAAGAAATATAAATAAAATAACTATTTAAAAAAACATTAACAATAGAAAAATAAAACTTGTTTTTACGATATCATAAATAATATTTTTATTTTTTTTCAAAAAATACTTAAGCTAAAGATTAGCATTAAAAACTTATTATTTCTTCAATAAATTCATTCTCCACTAGCAAGTTCATCTGTATGCTTCATGATAAACCTACTGATGGAAAAACACTTATTGAAGAAGTGATTAGATAAGAATTTTTACTTATTTATTGTTACTCATTTCTTTAAGAACATTGAGCACTTAATTTTTACAAATATATATATATATATATATATATATATATATATATATAGTATATATATATATATATATCTATATATATATATATATATATATATATATATATATATATATATA
>NC_061170.1:19823218-19857330 GCF_022113875.1 Hydra vulgaris | reverse complement strand
AAATTTAATGAAAATTTAATATTGAATAGCATTGAATACAACGTTTTACAAATTAAATTTCAACGTTGAAGCAAGGTAAATACTACGTTGGGCCAACGTATAAAATGAATTGTTAAATCAACGTAGAAAATATAATTATTTTCCGACTTTAGAAAACGTTTTATTCACATCGGTTTTTAGTTGTTGGCGACACCGCATTGGTAACTATAATGATAGAAAAACAACGTTGGCAGCTGATGTTGGGTTACAGTAAAACGGGGTGAATAGAAACAGTGGGGTGAATAGAAACAAAACTTTATTTTTGTATATATAATCTATTTACTACATAACTATGAGTAAATAATGGCAACTAATA
Organism: Hydra vulgaris; assembly: GCF_022113875.1. Classification (NCBI taxonomy): domain Eukaryota; kingdom Metazoa; phylum Cnidaria; class Hydrozoa; order Anthoathecata; family Hydridae; genus Hydra; species Hydra vulgaris. The sequence goes on along the minus strand of NC_061170.1, from coordinate 19,856,975 downwards.
CTTTTTTCAGGTTGCTACCTTTTAGCCTGAAAGTGAAATAATGGTTTGCTTATTTAGCTGCATTGGTTATTGTTTGTTTTTAATGTTGAACTTTATTGCGCAATTCTTGTTTTTTCTTATTCACTTTGAACTTTTCAGGTAAGTCGGAATATTCAGTGTTCTTGAAAGTAAATAGCTTTCCAAAACATAGTTTAATTATTCATATAAAAGAGTTTAGCTAACTTTAAGCTTTAACTGTAACAATATTATTTTAACAATTATTTGAATTTTTTAGGTTAGGTTTTCAGAATTGACGGGTTGAACAGAAACATATAATTTCTAGTGTTTCTTTACACCCCGCAATAAAAAAGTAATTTTAAATCACGTTTATACTGTACAAAATACATACTGTATGCTATATATTCATGTTAGACACTTAACTGAAACAGCTGTTTTATTTCAGAACCCTGTAAAATGCCAAGGAAGTACAAACACGTGGTTGGAGGTGGCTACAAAAAGCACGATCCAAAAACAATCGAAAGAGCAATTTCTGACATACAGAATGGATTAGGCCTTCGAAAGTCTCCTGAAAAATATGGTTTGCATTACAGTGTTTTTTATCGACACTTGAAAAGAGGTCCAAATTTGAAAAAACATGGTGGTCAGACAGCATTATCTCTTGAAGTAGAACAGCTGTTTGTTGATAGGCTTAAGATATGTGGCAAATGGGGTTATCCCATTGAAACTACAACTCTACGACTCCTTGTAAAAGACTTTTTAGACCGATGAGGGAAAGAAGTTAAGAGGTTTAAAGATAAACTCCCCAGCCGTGACTGTGTGGAATCATTTATAAAACGTCATAAGGAACAACTGGCCGTGAGAATGTGTCCGAATATTAAACGCTCGAGGGCTGGTGTAACACCAGAAACAATTAACCACTATTTTGATGAACTGACAAATGAATTAAAGGATGTGCCTTTATCTAATATCGTTAACTACGATGAGACGAATCTAAGTGATGACCCTGGTAAGCGAAAGGTCATTATACGTATAGGGACAAAATATCCAGAAAGAGTCATAAACTCATCAAAGTCATCTACGTCTGTGTTGTTTGCAGCCGCTGCTGATGGCACTTTTTTACCACCTTACGTTGTGTATAAGGCTATGCACTTGTACCAAAGCTGGACAGAAGGTGGGCCAAAAAACGCCAGGTACAATCGAATAAAGTCTAGCTGGTTCGATTCCTTTTGCTTTAAAGATTGGATACTGACAGTTGCTCTTCCGTACCTGAAAAATAAAACGGGTCGAAAAATTCTGATTGGGGACAGTTTGTCTTCCCACTTATCAATGGGATCTGTGAAGTTGTGTAAAGACAATGATATCAGTTTTATTTTTCTCCCAGCTAACTCCACCCATCTCACACAACCTCTAGACGTAGCCTTTTTTCGCCCATTGAAATCAACATGGCGGCAGATTCTCAAAGTAGTTGTAGTTTCAAGTATGCACATTTTCATACCAAAGTTGAAAATTGTTTCTATTTACCCCGTTTTACGGTAACGAAATGCGCGACATTGTTCTAATGTTTTAACAATGTATGTGTGCTATCTGGGTAGTTTCACTGTTTTTAATAACATCATCCCAATCACGTTTTTATAAGTCAGATCTAAATATTTTTTTTATCAAAGTTTTTAAAATTTCTACGTTTTCAAAGTTTTTAGAATTCCTACGTTTTCAAAGTTTTTAAAATTTTTATATTATTGAAAAGATTTATTTCCTTTCAAGGGTGCCTATAAATGTACCGACAATTAAATTAGATTTTTTGGAAAACGTTAATTCAACAAAAGTGGGTTCTAAAAAACTAGGTGAATAAATCATCAAATCATTTCTTCATTTGTAAATTAACTTTTATACTACAAGGACATTTAATTTTATGATGCTCTATCGCAAATTGTTTCAATTTTGCTTCAAAAACATTTTTTTGATGTTGTTAGTTCTTGTTTCTAAATTGCGGTGATTAAGGGATCAAAAATACCCCAAAAAGTTAGCCCCACTTCAACCTAAATATGAGGTCAATGAGTCAAAAAATAGATTTTTGATGTTATCTTATACTTAACTTAATTTTTTTGATAGGTTTTTTTGACAGCTTTCATTGAATAATAATTTAAATTCTGAAAGTTTTGATTATATAAAGTTTACAACCTATAACTACAACTGCTACAACTTCTATTTTGTTATTTTCATTGTATAGATGTTATAGTATTTTTAAAAACTTTTTTGAATAAAATAACAATTATGTAAGATATTCAATGTAAATCATTTAAATTATTATTAGAATTAAAGAATGAGAATAAGAAAGAGAGGATTAGATCCTGTTGACAGTCGTAGTCGTTGTTCTAGTTCTCTTAAGCCCTAAAAAAGCCGATAATAACAAAAAAGAAATTGAAACCTAAATTTATCAACTAACATAACTTCAAACAACTGTATTTTAAACTATAAAACAAAAATAAATGTACACTTCACTTCCCTCGTAGCTATTCAAATCAATCGATGTACTTGGCTAAGCTGCAACAATGGTCATATTAGTCGATCTACTCATGACATTGATTATAATTATTATTTTTTTAAACATAAAAAAGTATAAATAATAAAAAAAAATTAATAAAACAACATTTATTTTTAAAACATATAAAGAAAAAATTAAAATAAAACATTATTATACAAAAAATTGTTCTTTTTATGCAATTTGAACCCTCAACTTTTCTAGCTGAGCCTTAAAGTATAAAAGTATAATTATTCGAGGATATGCGGCAATATATTAATTATAAAAAAAAAATAAAAAATAGTTAACACATTTCTTTAGTTACAAAAAAAGCATACACAAATTTGTTTGGGCTTTTTTGTACGCGCGAACTGATAATGCCTTTCAAAGTAATATTAAATTATAATAAAGAAAGTTTATATATATTAAAATTTATACCATTATTTATTTTTTTTTATAACTTTGAAAATCACAAAAACTGGATCAATTAATAAAATGGACAAAATAACACTAATATGAACATCTGGTGGATTTATTTATTTTATTACTATCAAGTTATTATTTATTTTTATCATCAAAACAAATAATAAGTATTTAGAACTTGAAATAATAAAAAATACTAAAAAAGTAAAAAACAATTATTAATTAATAAACTAATTATTCTACTATTCTAAAACTTACCTTACTCAACTATTCTAAAACTTATCAATCAATATTGTTTTTGCTTTATTTTGTTATTATTTTTTTTATTTAGAGATATGAGTCTGATGTATAAGTTAAATTGAGGTAAAATTATTGAAATATAAAAACACTTTGGCAATTTATTATTAAAGTTGTTTTTTTGAAAACATGCTTGATTTAGATTTAAAAACTGATTGAGTAATTATAAATTAATACAAAATGAAATAATACTTATCTTGAACTATTAAATACCCATCTTGGAAGCATTAATACTATTGAAATATACATATTTGTAATATTGAACAATAAAAACAATAAAATTTACATATTTCTCTAATAAAATTAAAAAGATTAGGAAAAATAGAAATAAAAAACTTACTTGTATTTTGTGTACAAAATCTAGGAATGATATTAACCTAAAAAATATTTTTTTCATTAACTACAAGCCAAATTTTTTTATTTTTTGTCAATCTACCTAGCTGTTAACGAAATATAAAATTATATTACTGTTTAAATTTATAAATATTACCTTTAAACTGAAAAGTAAATAAGCTTATCATGTATAATAACTTGTTTAAATGTAATTTATAAAAAATTTAATTAATTAAAATATATTATTAAAAAGGAAACTAAAAACGTAATAGCTACTTTTCATAAAAAATTACTAATTTAAACATAAAATAGAACACAAATATATGAAAAAAACGTATATCTAAGCAGTTTTTACTTTATAAGTTTAATGGTATTTAAAGTATATTAGATTAAAATTGTTAAAATTTGTTAGTAACATTTTACGTATTAAAAAGTAAATTCACTGATTTAAAAAATTCTAGAAAGATGAAAAAATAAGCTAAAAAAATGTATTTTTAAAACATTATTACAAATACAAGTAAATTGAAGAAATATTTCAGAAGAAAAATTAATTTTAGATTTTTCTAAATCGGAAATTTGTTTATGTTTTGATTCATAATATAAATAACTAAGAAAGATTTTTTTAAAAGTTTGGATTTAATTAATAAAATAATACTTATATGCAGTTAAATTGAACATAAACATTCAATAAATATAATGACATTAAATCAATAGACACAAACTTATAATTGATTTTTAGTTAAATATTCCCTTGCAAGATATAATGCTTAGCAACCTACTTATCGTCAAAAACTTAATCTTGTTTAAGTAATACATATTTTTAAATCATTATCTTTCAAAAACTAAATATCTTACAAAAAGATGATTACCATTCACAAAAATGTTGTCTAAGTCATGATCATCTTATGACCTACTATCTCCACAAGTTCTTTTTTGCCAAGGTTCATGTTTAATATCAAATTTTGAGAGAGGAAAACAAAATTTCAAAAACGTTGTTGAAATTAAAAATGAAAATATGAAATATAAACTTTTTGATTATTTTAAAAGTGATTTGGAAACATATTTTTTAAAACTAACTTTTTCAATACTTTTTAACCTTTATACTGGTTTTAAGTTTGTTCAGGTTGGCGTTGTAAGTTCATTTTATGAGCTTTATTTTTGCAAATTTTTTGGTTTTAAAAAGGCAAAACAAAACATCTTTATAGTTCTTAACACTTTACTTTTTTATTAAACAAATCCGCACCTACGCAAACATTAACGATAACGATACCATTGAATAATAATATATATATCAACCTACTACAATACCCAGCAAAATGGTGAGAAAAACATTTCCTATATAACATTTACGTACTTATTAAGCTACACCATCACCACCATATTATACTTTTTTACTCGACTTACCATGACATGCCATTATAACTCACAACTAAAAGTACCCCATACCATACTCATTTATTATACACATATAATAGTTATTATATCACACTCCTAACACACCAGAAGACATATCTATAACGCAAGACATTTTCTTAAATCAAGACGTTTTCTTGAACTAAGATGAGCTAGAATTGGCAAAACTAGGGCACAGTACTACTCTGGCACCCGTTATGCAAGATGAAAAGAATGAGTAAATAGAAAAAAACCGCAAAACCGGAGCACTATATCATTCAGGCCTCATCGGGACTTTATGTAAAACAATAGGAATAAACAAATTGATCCAGAAGATGAAGAAAGAGATAGACCAAAGAAGATAAAGAACTTAATGACAGCCAAATATTAGAAACGGTAAGATTTAAAATAAACCTTTACAACAAAACACCATGAGAACCTAAATTTGTTAACTATCACCTCATAACTAACCCTCTAGTTTCGACTCCGTTATGTGTACGTGCATACTTCTCTATATAAACTTATCTTTTTGTATCCAAGCTCCTTAGATTCTCAATAGACTTTCAGAATACCATATAACTGCGTCAGAACATATTATAACATTATAATACTCGATACGCACACCAGAAAAAATAGAAGACTTTTTGGGTATGAGTTTATTACATATCATGCCTGACGTGGTAACTAAGCCGTAGGCTATAAAAATATTTTGGTATTTTAACTTTTTCGAAAACATATATATATATATATATGTTTTTGAAAAAGTTAAAGTACCAAAACATATACATATATATATATATATATATATATATATATATATGTATATATATATATATATATATGTATATATATATATATATATATATATATATATATATATATATATATATATATATATATATATATATTATATATATATATATATATATATGCTGTTTCATTAAGCAAATGGGTAAGGCGTTTCTTGATTCTACATAATCAACAAAATATGCGTTTTTTTTTGTATGCCCTAATTTTCCATCAATTGAAAATTAATATTAACTACAAAATTGTTAGTTATTTTATTTGAGAATACGAAATCATCTAAGCTATTGCAGAAGCATTTATGTGTATCAAAGAACAATTATTATTATTGCAACCAAAATTCATTTTTACTGACAATTCGAATAAATAAACAAATTCACTTAACTTTATTTTCCAGACTAAAACAATTAATAATTGATTTTAAATGGTACTAAATAAATTTCTGTAATTTAATTTCCAGAAATATTGCTTTTTATTTAATATGGAATATTTTGGTAACTACTTATTTGTTATTACATTATATTTATTATAATTATGATCGTAAGTCATATTTGGTTCGATGATTTGAAGATTGTTTTTTGATTTAGTAATATATGCAAAGGCCATTTATAAATCAAACCGAAAATTTTTATACTCTTATAATAAGTGTAGTTTTATTAGGACTTTTCAATAAGTAACATTAATAAGATTTATTAAAGTTGGCGTAATATAAATGTGGATACTTAACAAATATTTTCAATTATATAAACAACTTTTTGCACTATTGGTTTTAATTTTTTATTAATAATATCAAAGTATTTACAAACCTTTTTTTGGTACAAATATTTTTTTATTTTTCATATGATATTTTCACATTGATAAATATCACATATGATATTATATGTTAAAATGTTTTTCAGTTTGTCTACTTTTTAATTTATATTTGTTTTAGTCATTTTAATGAAAATATAAGAGCATATCTTTATATAGAAAATACCACGATGAAATTTCAGATGTTTGATTGATCAAATTAATCAATGTTTGATTAATTTGCTTCTATGTTTAGTTAAACGTTGTATGAAATTATTTTATGTATTTTTATCAATAGATTATATATTTTACACTAAAAAGCAAAATAAAACCTTTTTAAAACAGTTTTTGATGCTCGCAAAGATGGCAGAAGTGTGCTACTTGTAAACTTCTTTTAGATAAAATTTGAGTTTTGAATATTTATAAATTTTTCATGCACCTAATTTTACGGTTTAAATAGACAGTTAATTCAATTAATTATAGGTACCTTTATTAGTTATAAAAATATTTTTTTTTAATTAAAATATTTTATTAACTAAATGATTTTAATCCGATTAGATTTACAGGTTACCCATACGGTAAAATATTAAATTTATTAGCGTTAGTTTTTAGAATAAGCTTTTGCCTTTACCTTTTTTGTAATTTTTACATTATTTAGTGACGAATAAAGTGTTTTGAGAGTATATATTAGAGTGATTCACATTTAATCGAATTTTGAAATTGAACTTCTTAATTGATTTAGAAAATAGCCGTTTTTATAAATATATATCTGGTTCAAAAACTTTTTCTTTACAAATTTTTATTTAAAACTCCCTATTTAAAAATTTTAAAAAGTAGTGCATCTTTGCAACTTTATCAATTTTTTGATAACAAAAGGATTTTGTTTTTAAGACAGATTACAAAATATTTTGCAATTTAATTGCGTTCAACAGAACAAAGAACGAAGTTGTCAAATAGTTTTTAAATATTTTATTATTCGTTATCATTTAGTTATAAAATTTCAATTTGATAAATTTAGAGACAAGCTAACATTTGTTCTATATTAATTAAATTGATATTTAGAACTAATTATTTACTTGTTTCCAAAAGTAGTAAAATTTTATTTATTATTCTTCATAAACAGATACGCCATAGTATTTAGTCTTGTAACTTTATTTTAATTGCTCACTACAAAACTTTTTCAAATACTTTATGTTATTAGTAAAACACATGCAGTTTTAAGTTGCATGTCTAAGCACTTGATATTAAGTTTATATATATATATATATATATATATATATATATATATATATATATATATATATATATATATATATATATATATATATATATATATACATATATATATATATATATATATATATATATATATATATATATATATATATATATATATATATATATATATATATATATATATATATATATATATATATATATATATATATATATATATATATATATATATATATATATATATATATATATACAGAGAGAGAGAGAGAAAGAGAAAGAGAAAGAGAGAGACAGATTTGTAACTACACATAAATTTTTATACACCTAATAATCAAGATGTCTAATTTAAAATTTATTTAAAAAAATAAATATATTCATACCAAAAGTAAAATAGTAAAGAAAGTCATTTTTTTTCAGAACAATATGTCGCTCGTCACTTTGTTGTTAACTTCATTGCCATGTTTCATTAACTTTAAATTTTTAAACATAAAAATAATAAAAACTTTAAGCTAACAGTATGCACATATATTTACGTTATACTTTATGTGAGCATTTCTATGTAAAATAGGAAAAAGAAACATGAATAGGAACAATTTGTTGTAAATTATTTATTTTACGTTGACCAAAGTAAAAAAATTGTATAAATGGGTCAGTTAAACTGAATTATTAAATATAAGGATATTACGCAAGGCGTAAATTAACTTTGACGTATATATATCAAACATGACTTTTTTAAAAACTAGATACAGAGGTAAATATAAATTAAAAATTGAATATAAATTTAAAATTACTTAAATAGATTAACTTGCACGTTATCTTACAAAACCATGTTTTAAGTTTTATTATTTAAAATTTTACATAATTTTGATCTGCACTTTAAGAGAAACTTAACTTTAAAGCAAAAGCTTTTCATTAGATATTTTTCATTGGGGAAATTTTTTCGCAATATTGCCTAAACTTTAATGATAATCCATCGAAATTTAATATAAAGTAATCTAAAATTAAAAATACTCATAGCTAAAATAAAAAAAAATGACCCCTAAAGTTATTTGTTGGTTTATTTTTGTTTTTCAAATAAAAAATTTTGATTTATTATCATTCGTTCTTTTAATACCATTACGTCTAGAAACAAAAATATTCTAGTAGATTTACCACTTAGTCCCAATGTGATAGCAATAAGTTAATAAAACATTTTAATGTTAAATCTAGTTCTGAATTCAAAGTCATCGTCAAGTTTGATTTAATTACCTTTTTATGTTTAAAAATTTTTAAACATGTAAAGTTGTTACCCCCATTAAAATAAGGAGTTATAAGTTTACCTTGTTCATAACGTTCAAACGCTTAAACGACATTTAAAACCTGTAGATAAATTGGAGTTTAGTTGCGGTAGAATTGTTGTGTATTTTTGTTTCCAGGCTACAATCACCTTGATTTTTTGAAAAAATATTTTCATTCGGCATAAACCTGAACATACTTAAATTTTGAGTTATGAAAATTCTGGAAGTGTTAAAGTAAATATTCAAATCCACTGTTAACAGATGCAGAAAAGACATTTTACAAAGACCGATCATCACTCAAAAACATTTATTTTAAAAAGATGCCAAAGGCGCAGCATCATCTTTTACGAAACTTTTCTAGAGCTCATTTAGCATCATTAAATGCTGAGACTACTATCTAAACAGTTTTCAAGCTCTTTTAAAATGAAAAACCTATATTAATTTTTATTATTTTTTATATTTTAGCCCTTCTTTCATATTTGCATTCGAATTTATTTTTTTCAAATCTTAAACTAATTAAAACGAGTCTCATAAACTTTTCCATAAAAGTGTATTTTTCAGGGAAAATATTAAAAGTCATTATATATAAACTGGTTGGGACATCACACATATAACTTCTTTTTAATTTAACTTTTAAATTTTAAAAAATAAATAATAAGAAGCAAAGGGGAAATTTAAATTTCTCCCTTGCTTCTTATTATTCTTTTTTTTTGCTATTTTAACATATTTATCCTAAATATTCTAGCTTCTGTAAACATAGGAAAAAAAAAAATTCAATTTCGCCAACCCTACGTTCCACTGTGCACTTGCATCAAAACTCCAATGGCATAGTAAAACTCCAACTATCATAGTAAAACTCAGCATAGAATTTTTATGCTAATTTTTTAAAGTTTTTTATGCTAAGTTTTCTATGCTAAGTTTTCTATGGTAAATTTTTTATGCTAAGGGTATATACACGCTTAAAAATAGTGTGGAAAAAAAACACGACACCTAGTGTGGCGTATTTTTGGCTACACAAATTGTCCACTTCAAGGCTACACTTGTGAAGTTTTTTTCAAAATCATCTGAAACGCCATAATAGTAATGGCAAAATTGTTTATCCAACAATGTTTACAGAACGGCTATAAATGTACCTTTACAGCTTTCATGTCGCTAGTTTGACATATAAAATGTTATCATAATATTAATAATGATTTTATTGATGAAAATCCTGAGCCAAAATCTACCATGTTTAATTCATTAAATGATAATCATAAAGATTTATTGCCTAGTTTTTCAAAATATTCATTGCCTTGTTTCCCAGTGAATTCTACATATCAAGTTGACACTTATCATGAAAAAACATAAGAATATATTTGTTCTTCATTAGTTTCTTCATTTCATTGCGAGCAAACATTAGTGTCCCATATTATATTATATTTGAAGTAATTGCTTCTGTTAACAATATTTCACAACCATTAGTTTCCTATATTGAAAATGCTGCTTAATCAGTTTTAGATGACATTGGAGCAAATGATTCCACTCGAACAATGTTTAAGAGTAAGTTAGAAAGTAGCTTAATACATTGCAATGAGCCATTCAAGTTTCTTGACACATTGTATAAACAAGATAAACACTTATAAAACAATTATCTTTTTGTAAATCCTGAAACTTGCTACATGGGCCCTTCTAAATACGAAACTAATGAAGGAATTTCTAAGATTGTTTATGACACTTTTCAATATATATCAGTAAAACAAATTACAGCAAGATTTCTTTAAAATTACAGTTGTTTTATGATAGAATGGGAACACCTAATCCACTTCGTGGACAGCCTTCACTGTGTAGAATCGGAGTCTTTTCCTTTGCTGTTTTAAACTTACCTGTAAAGTATAATTCTTGCTTTACAAAGATTATAGATATATTGGTTTAAGATTTTTCATTTTAAACAAACCACCATCTTACTATTAGTGAAGATGAAGATTATCCTGTTTTCGGAAAAATTATCAGCTTTGTTAGTATCAGGGATAAGTCCTCATGGTTTGTTGTATTGTCTATGCTTAAAACACTTAAATTTGTGGAGCATTGCCACTGCTTTTTGGTCGAAGATGTCAAACCAGTTACTTATCTTGTTTAAAATTGGACAAACTTATTGATGATCACCCTGTTTTATCGTATCAAAAAGGAAATGCATATTATATTAGCCAGCAATATCATGTGATTAAGGAATAATTTAAAAAAGTGTTAAAACTTTTTTATATTTTTTTAAAAATACCAAAATTTGTATTATTGAAAAAATTATTATTGAACTGTCATGTTGATTGTTTTGAACTATATTTGATTATTTGAATAATAATTATTGCTTGTTGAATAATTATGTCATGTTGATTATTTTGTCGTTTATATATATATATATATATATATATATATATATATATATATATATATATATATATATATATATATATATATATATGTGTGTGTGTGTGTGTGTGTGTGTGTGTGTGTGTGTGTGTGTGTGTGTGTGTGTGTGTGTGTGTGAGTGTGTTTGTGAAATAATGTAGGACTGGTCTGTTGAAGAAATACTAAATAAAATGACCATGACAAAAATAAAAGAAGCAGAATTAGTTGATAAGCTAAAAATAATGGAGGAAATAAGCTATAAAGAAATAATTTTTTTAGTTAAGATTCTTAGTTTATTTTTATTTAGATGTTTCAACTTTGCTTGCCTTTAATGCGCTCCCTTTTTTTCTCATAGCACCTCCACAAAAGGGCAAGAAACATCCTAGAATGGATCCTAATGCAATTTTGGCATTAATTTATAGGGAAATGGATGTAGGTTTTTTCTCAACATTTTTTTGAAGTTAAATTTGGTTTATAATTGAAACGTATTACTTTTTTGAGCTTTGTATTTTCTGCTTTTTTTAAATTCTACTTAAATATTTAGGTACACCTCAGTCTTAAAAACTTTATTGAAGAAATATTGAAGAAGGAGTTTTTCAACCAATTTTATTCAAGTGTTGCGGCACTCTATTTATTAAACTCGATAATACAGCTATACGGTTGGAAGCCATACCGAGTTTCAGTTTTGCTTTTGAGTTACTACTAGCTTCTTATTATGTATGCCATTGATTAAATGCAACAACTGCATCGCAAAAATTTCTACAAAAGTCGCATTGAAGGCCACAAAGTGTGGTTTTCAAGTTTACATTTTATGTGGCCTTACGAATGCAACACTGAGTGTAGCTTTTTGAGCCATATAGTGTTGGTGTAGCCGGCATCGACACTCAATGTTGTATTCTACGCGACATAATGTAGCCTACGGCTCAACACAATTTTTAAACGTGTAAGTTATTTTTATGGCCAACATAAATTTTGTTTACTTTAAACAGCTTGGTTTAAGAGTTTTCATTTAAAAATGATTTTAAATACCTCTTTAAGATATTTTGAAAGTTATTTCATTTTTAAAATGATTTTAACCACCTCTTTAGTTTAGTTAATTCCGATGATGTTTTTATATTTTATAATACTTGAACTTTTGAAGAAACAATTTCTTAAAGTATAACGTTAACTTTTTGGCACCGAAATTATTCGGTTTAAAAATATATACATATACATATATATATATATATATATATATATATATATATATATATATATATATATATATATATATATATATATATATATATATATATATATATATATATATATATATATATATATATATATATATATATATATATATATATATATATATATATATATATATATATATATATATATATATATATATATATATATATATATATATATATATATATATATATATATATATATATATATATATATATATATATATATATATATATATATATATATATATATATATATATATATATACATATACATATATGTACAACACCCTCACTTTCAGGGGGTCAAAAAATTGGCATAGTAATAACTTTTGTAATTTACAATTTTTTTGTATAAAATTTAAAACCTGTTGATGAGTTTAAATTTAGTATTACAATGTAAAGTTGAAAATTTTATTGCATAACTGCGCTCGCCTTTGGGTAAAAGGAGGGGTGGGGCAACAATTTCAGAGCATTTTTTGTTTTTACAATTCCATCAATGTAATTTTTTGCAAAGCCTTATTTGTCATTAACATGAACATACTTACGTTTTGAGTAAACACATTACGTGAAAGTGTCATATCTGAAACATCATAAAATCCTGTGGAGGCCATGTATATATATATATATATATATATATATATATATATATATATATATATATATATATATATATATATATATATATATATATATATATATATATATATATATATATATATATATATATATATATATATATATATATATATATATATATATATATATTTCTTTTCTTTTTATATTTTTAGTTAAAAAATTTTTATATCTATAATAACGTGTAGTTAACCATAACCCATAAAGATAAGAAATTGACAAATACTATAAAAGATACTATAAAAAATACTATAAAATATATAAAATATATAAAATATATAAAATACTATAAAATATATAAAATATATAAAATATATAAAATGTATAAATATATAAAGTACTATCAAATATATAAAAATACTATAAAATATATAAAATATATAAAGATACTATAAAAAATACTATAAAAGATAAGAAATTGACAAATACTAAAAAATTACCTTTTAAATAAAATGGGTATATATAAACAAATCAAATATAATTAATATGATTGTAAAAGATTATTAAAACAAATTTTTATTGATTTTACTAATAAAGGAAATAAATTAAGTTAAAACTATAACATATATAATATTTAAAAAACAAACTTCATAATCCTAGCTTCAAAGAGTGGGATAACCTTTTCCAAAATCAATTAATAAAAGACATGATTATAGTTCATAAGATTTATTATCATACTTGACAATTTCTTTTTTTTTTTGCTTTCAACAGCCACATCATGTAATACCATATTACAATTCTACTATATTCAAATTTTTTCTACAGCTTTTTCCGATGAAATCCATGCTCTTATATTTAAATTTATTGATTTATTACAAACATTATTATTATTTTTTTTTTATGGTATAGTTAAATTTTTTAATTCTTTCCTTGCTAAAAGACATATTGCTTTATTTTTTCTTTGAGAACATCTTTTCTTTAACCTTATACCCTTGATTAACTAAAATCAAATGTATTCTAACTTTCAAAATTTAATAACAGTTTAGTTGTTTATTTATCAAAACAATACAAGTACTTTTTAGATAACATACTCAATGTTATATATGTAATTTACAAAATGATAAAATTTACTGATAAATTTCCGATGATTTAATTGAATTTAAAATGAAAGTATTTACATTTGTACACAATACTATTCAACTACAGAAAATAAAAGCCCTTCGAAAGTTTTGTATAAAAAACAATAAAGAACAAAATTAATTTTCAAGAAATGCAAATAATTATTACTTAAAAAACCAGAACAAGGGAATTCGACTAAAGTCTATCTTTAGCAATGGGATAAAGTTGTACAAGAAATTGCCAAATGAACTTAAATCTATTGACATAACGAGATTCAAGAATGAAGTCGCGAAGGTTTTAAAAAAAAATTTTCTTTCAGAAATATCCTTTTTCAACAGGGATGTTTTTAAAATAGACATGAAGTTTTATGTATGATTTTTCTAACTAGTTTCAAATAGCTGTAAACAGGATAATAATAATAATAATAATAATAATAATAATAATAATAATAATAATAATAGTAGTAATAGTATTAATAACAATAATAATTATAATAATAATAATAAAAATAATAATAACAGCAAAAATAACAATAATAATAACAACAATAATAGCAATAATAATAACAATGATAATAATAATGACAACAATAATAACAATATGTTTTATCAAAACTCTTAGAATAGTTAATTGCCTAAAGATACTTTAAAATCCTCTAATGTTAAGTTTGTTGACATATTATATTTTAATAAAACCGAGCTTTATACTTAAATAACATATAATGTTTATTATTTTTTTAAATCTTAAATATTAAAGTTATACATTTCTTTGCATGTTTACTGCAGTATACAAGTAAACAAACTCTTTTTTTTTATAGAGTAAACACTTTTTATATTATAGAAATAAAATTAATAGGAAATTAGATTACAAATCAGATAATCACGGATTAGCTTTTATGTTCATTCGTTGTGCTGTATATTAAAAACACTTCATTTTAATGTTCCATAGCTGAAAATATATTCATAATAATATGTATACATAAAAAGTTGTATTTTGAATTTTATCTTCTATGTCTGGCTAACTTATTCAATTGAGCATGAGATGTTAATCTCATGATCATTTGAATCTCATAAAAAAATCTCAGGGTAAAGATTTTAAATCTCAGGGTAAAGATTTACTCAGAGCCTAATGTTGGTGGTTTTCAGGGTACATTTACAGCGACTCAAGCTGTAGTAAAGGCAAGCTATAATGGAGAATGAAAACACTGATAAAAATAAAGTTATGACAAATTTTCCTAACTCTTCTTTATTCTCATATTTAAATAAGAAAATGTTATTATGGAAACCTTTTCAAACCACAAAAACTTTAAAATTCGCTTTCTTTTACTACCAATAATCAAACTTTACTTGAAATAAAATGCGATTACATTTAACATTAAGAAATAAAACAGTAAATTTTAGACTAATATTTCCAGTTATAAAAGTTAATAATCAGAAAAAACGTTTTTTTT
The DNA here is from genome assembly GCF_022113875.1 of Hydra vulgaris. Taxonomy (NCBI): domain Eukaryota; kingdom Metazoa; phylum Cnidaria; class Hydrozoa; order Anthoathecata; family Hydridae; genus Hydra; species Hydra vulgaris. Next base: position 19,841,147 of record NC_061170.1, on the reverse strand, counting down.
TTTCAGATTATTATTTTGATTTTTGATTTTTTTTTCAGCTGTTGTACCGTTTAACTGATGATAGCAATAAAGTTTAAAAAATTTGCTCAGGATGAATTTTTCAATGAAAAAACAACAACATTTGGGTCGTGAAACTAATCTGTTTTTTATGGCTGATCAATGAAAATGAAATCAACAAAAGATTGATAAACTGAGGTCAATGAAAGGTGTATTGAACAAATCACTTGCAAACATCTTGTTTTTAGGCTGCCATACGTGAAGCCACGCTTTTAAAAGTAACTTGGAAACAGCTGAAAATAAGAAAATAAGAATTTTTTATTATTTTGGTAATTGTCTTATATACAATATTGTTTTTGCTTGTTTAATTTTAAGTTACACATGTGCAAGATGCAATTGATCTAAACAGCAATATATAAATTAAATAGAGTAACTGTTCATTTTTTAGTTTGGTTTCATCTTTTCTTTATATTTTTTTGACAGTTATGAAACTGCTTTAAAACGGATAGAAACTTGAGAGTTTACATCAAGCGTTGAAATGGCTGTTAAAAGTGATGAAGAAGAATTATCTATGCCTCCTGCTTAAAAGGTTTTAGTTTACATAAAAAGTGACAATGATGAGATTGTTTATCAGTTTCTCAAAGATTGAATAAATCTTTAAGGTTAGGTGTTTAAACCTTTAGGGTAAGGTGTTTCCGATTATAGTTGGCAATCAGAGCTTTGCTTGACCGTCTTTTTAAATTTGTTTGCTAGTTAAAGAAGAAAAAAGATTTTCTAAAAAAGACATAGATAGTTTTGTTCTTAGTGTTATCAATTTATAAAAGTTTTATAAAAAAATCAATCCTGATCTGAAAAACTGACCTCTGGAATTACATCTTTTTGTAATCAATTACTTTTTTCTTCCATAATGTCACATTTTAATAACAATATTACATTCTGGAAACCTTTCTAAAACATATACACGTAAAGAGCCCTTAAACTTTTATTACAACCAACTATATTTCACTTGTTTTTTCTTTTTAGATATTTCTTGCATCGGTTGGAGAAGATAGTTAAAAACAACTTACAGCGGCCTTCGTTTTAAAGCAAATGGACAAATTAGTATGTTTTTCATACTCAATGTGTGGAAGGAAGCAAAAATGTCATGCAAGGTCATTATAGGTAAACCACATTTTTTCAATTCTGCATTTCATTTCCTTTTGATAAGCAAATATTTTAGAAAAAGCTAAATTTTAATAAATGTTTCTTTTTGTAATATATAATTTTTCACGTATAAATATTTTACAATATTTAAACGTGAAAATTAACTATTTCAAAATGATATTGTGATGATTATAAAAAATTATTTGTAAAGTTGTGTCTAATAGTTAGTCAATTTTTAACAATTTATTGTTATATTCGTTTAATTTAAAATCGTAACTGACAAAAGCATTCAAGTAAATTTTTTTTTCAACTTTCTGGCAACAGCCATTGATAGAGATTACGGATGAAAAAGTAGATCCATAACTGAGCAACGTCCATTATGGAGCAATGAAATACGTATTGGTAAAATAATAAAAGCTATTTCCCACTAGCTGATAGTGAAAGTATAATACAAAGTATAATATAGCATTGTTTATTTTGTTATATTTTGGTTTTGGCCCAAGATAAAAGTTCTATAGAAATTTATATAAACTTTTGAAACATATGGCCTTTGGAAATTCTATAGAATTTTCTAGATTTTCTATCGAGTTTCTGTTAACTTCTGAAAAAATTGTATAGGAATCTTTTTTTCTAACTTTTTTTTAATAGAAAAAAAAGTTTTATAGCAATTGCTATAGAACTTAATAGACATTTTATCGAAATTCTATAGAGTTCTATAGACTATATTTTTCAAAAATTTATAGAGAATTAAATAGAATTTTTTTTCCTGGGGAACATTCTATGTCTTTTTTTTTCACTTGTGTATGTTTCATATAACTTCAAATAAGTTTAATGATTTACAATTTTTTTTTTCTTATAGCTTGTTCTATGATCATTGTCATCTCCTAGACTATAAACTGTTTAACTCATAAAAATAATGCAGTCTGGTACTATATATAGTACTAGGCATCATTATTCTTTTAAATAGGTCTAGTCTAAGAGATGACAATGATCGAAGAAATTTTTAACAATTAAAATTTAAAACAGTATTGTTTTAAAGTTTTTTTTAAAGGATTTTATAATATCATTTAAACAACAAAACTGTTATAAATTTTAATTATTAAAAACTTGTAGTAAACAGTATCTTTTATTATTTTTTATTAAGAAAAAAATAACTGCAAATACTCTAAACATTTGCTTAATATAGTTATATATCGGGAAAATATTGTAAACTATATTACGCCAATATTGGCCAGTATTACATCATTGGTACGATATTACTAACAATATTGTCGCAATATTTTAAATATTATTTTGCCATTATTGCAATGTTTACATTTTTCCAACATTGGCTAATATCGGCGGTACAATTTTGGAGCAATATTGCACTGTTATTATTCGCTAATGTTGACTTAACAATATTAGCGTAAAATTGTACCGCTAATATTGGCCTATATTGCCAAAAAATTCACATTGCAATATTGGCGCAATATGGCTTACAATATTGCTTAAATAATGTCGACAATGTCGCGCCAATATTGCGCTAATGTTGTTTGCTACCTGGGTGGTATAAAAAACAGATTTACTACAAAGAAGATCATTTTGTTGCCCTGGTGCCCTCGATCACCAGATATCATACCAATAGAAAATGTTTGGTCTTCGATTGACACTCAATTATTAAACTATCAAAGTAAATCAACTGAGCATTTGAAGCATCTTTTGAACGAGTATTGATTAAAAGGTCAAAATGAGATATGCTTGTTCTTTTTTGCTATCAAGCAAAAGAAGGCCACTTTAAATAATAATAATTTTTTTAACTTTCCGTGTTGCAAACCTTAACTAGATTAAACTTCTCTGCAAGTCTTTTTATGATTATATAATTAATTACTTAAATTATTTGAATTATGTTTTTTAACTATCATATTGATTTTAATTGTATAGCTAATAGATTGTTCTTTAAAAGAAAAAAAATCATTAAATTCATTTTCCTAATTTTTTTTAGTTGCAAAAATCATAAAAAGTTTGATTAAAACTACCATCTTGATTAAACTTTTCTGTATAGCTTTATATATATGTATAAATATATATATATATATATATATATTATATATATATATATATATATATATATATATATATATATATATATATATATATATATATATATATATATATATAAATATATATATATATATACATATATATATAAATATATATATATATATATATATATATATATATATATATATATATATATATATATATATATATATATATATATATATATATATATATATATATTTAATTAAGGTTATCTGGTATCTTTGAAATAAGTTTTTGAATTTTCTCTAAAATTTTAATATCTTCTTTTAAATAAGGCAAATATATTGACACTGCATACTCTAAATGTGGTTGCACATAAAATTTATAAAGTTTACTTCATATAGTGTCATTTCTAGATATAAATGTATTTTTTAGATTTCCAAGCATTCAACTTGCTTTGCATGATGCTTTTGTGTCTTAATCATAAAATATAAGATCAGATGAAAACACTATACCAAAATCTTGTTCAGTTGATGTTACTTCAAGCTTAGTTCTTTGGTGTATGCTAAGGTCATTTATGTAGTAATCAAACTTTAGTAAGTTTGAACTCCCTAGAATATGCATTACTTAACACTTGCTTTCGTTTAGTTGCATTTGCCAAATTTTTCCGCTATTTAATCTAAATGAAATCATTTTGCAGTCGTTCACAGTCTTTTTTGCTTTCAATTGTGGCAAAAGTATCTTTGCGTCATCAGCGTACATTTTACAAACGTTGTTAATTATAACAATCAGATCATTAACGTAAATATCAAACAAAGTATGTCCCAAAACTGAACCCTGAGGAACACCGTTAGTGACAGAAAACTAATCAGATATTGTTTTTCCTGAAACAACACGTTGTCGTGGAATTGAAAGTAAAGAGTTTATCCCAGAAGAAAGTTTATCAAAAATTCCGTATTTTTCTAGTTTAATTAACAAAGGTTTATGAGGTACTTTATTGAAAGTTTAGCATAATCAAAGAATATGACATTTGTCAATTTTTTTTTTGATATTGCAAAGGTTATATAATCCATAGTTTATAAAAGATTTGTGACGCTTGATTTGTTTGTGATAAATCCGTGTTGACAGGTAGATATAAACTTATTATGAGATAAATATTCTGTGATTTTATCTCTAATTATTTTCTCAAGAATTTTACAGTTAATAGAAGTGAGGCAAACTGTTCGATAAATTGCTGGATCTGTTTTGCAGCTTTTCTTAAATAATGGAGTAACATTGACTTCTAACCAGGACTCTGGTAATTCAGATTGATCAATTGAATGTTGAAATATAAGCGATAATGGTTTGGCTAATGATTTTGCACACTTTTGTAGAACTAATGAACTTACCCAGCGGGCACGGCAACGTCCATATGACGTCGAATAGACGTCTTTTTAGGACGTCCAGAACTGGTTCTAAATGGCAACGCCAGACAACAACTTTTTAAGACGTAATTAGGACGTGTTTTTAGGACGGAATAAAGACGTGTTTTGAGACGTCTAAAAGACGTGAATTTAGGACGTTCAAAGCTAGTGCTAAATGGAAACGCCGACTGACGTCTTTAAATAACCTAATTTAGACGTTCAAATTTATGTTTTTACAGAACTTCTTGAGAATAAGAAAAAAATAATAAATCATTTAAATTTTTTAATAATATAATTGTGCTGAGTTTTATAAATTACAACTTTGTAAACTTCTTCTTCCACATGGCTTTACTTAAACGTAAGGTTCAAATTTATGTTTTTACAGAACTTCTTGAGAATAAGAAAAAAATAATAAATCATTCTAACATGGCTTTACTTAAACGTAAGGTTCAAATTTATGTTTTTACAGAACTTCTTGAGAATAAGAAAAAAATAATAAATCATTTAAATTTTTTAATAATATAATTGTGCTGAGTTTTATAAATTACAACTTTGTAAACTTCTTCTTCCACTTGTTAATTTCCAAGAATCGAATTTTTGAACAGTTGACGTCATTCACCTGCTTTTCGATCAGATGCACTCTTTAAAATATTGCCACCAGCATTTTAAAAATGTTATTTTTGCTGTAGGAATCAGGGAAGCAGTCTTAACCTTAAAAAAATATTGTTAAGATAAGTATGTAAAAATAAAGGGGAAAGAAATAAATAACACACACACACATATATATAATTATTATTTTATAAACATAATATCAAAATCAAAAAACACGAATTTCTCAACACTAAATTTATTTTTTTAAAGAAAATTTTGACTGGATTGTTGTGACCAGCGTATATATTTATGTATATCAAGTATGCAATATAATTGCGGTATTAAAAATGCTCTTTTTATAGTGAAATTATACTTACTTTGAAAGTATGCGCTCCTCAAATGCACTGCATGATGAGCCACCAACATTTAATAACTTCTATTTCTAAATTCAAATGATAAAACTAGTGCAACTGATATGGGACAATTTAGTGTAAGTTATATTGGGCATAGGAGCAATTCATTAGCAATTCAAAAATTTTGTTTAAATTATGTTTATTTGTAAAGTGAGCATTATGTATATAATTACAGATCAAAATTTTTTATGTAAATTACCCTTATAAAAAAAACTAAACATTTAACCATAATAAAAAATATACTACTTTTTGCAACATTAGTATCGAGAAATGATTGATCACAATGATCAAAACTATTCTCAACTTTAAATGTTTTTTATATTTCATTATTCTTAAGATAAGTAAGTAAATGAATTAAAGACTATATATTAGTTAATTAAAAAACAATATGCAATTATAATTTATATATATATAAAATATAATAGAAAAAATATATATTACATCTTCGCTTCCAACAATGCTGCGAACAACAACTATAAAACTTTGGAAATTATTGAAAGGGAATAGATTAAGTTCGTACAGCAAGATAACGATTGACAGAAGACTTAAAAGATTTCAAACTATATGAATCAGGGAAGCAAGATGAAGTAAGCAAATTCCAAAAAACTGATGTTCGAAGAAAAAAACTAGCTTTAGAGCAGTGCCCATTATAGTATTTGTAGAAAAGATTAAAAGAAGCAACATCACGACGATGTGACAATGGTTGGAGATTGGCTGCAAGAGCAGGTCCAACTATGTTTACAATGCGTTTTTGCACCTTGTCTAAAAGAGAAAGAGCATCAATAAAAGATCTGCCTAGATATGGCAACAGTATTTCATACAGGGACGAATTTGAGATTTATAAAGATAGAGAATATAATCTAGAGTATGGAAGTGTCGAGCTCGATTAAGAGATGCAACCTTAGCAGATGCTAATTTTGCAATGGATTTGATATACGGTTTAAAAGAAAGATCAGAAGTAAAAGTTAATCCTAGAAGATGAAGGTTAGATGACTCATCTAGTACATTACCATTCATAAATATAGGAAGATCTAAAATATTGCGATAACGACTGGCCAAAAAATATTGAGTTTTATTTGAAATAATGTTCACTAGCCATTGTGAGCTCCATTCTGTAGCAGAGGTGAGATCCTTTTCAAGCTCAGATACCCCCTCCAAGCAATCAGAGAGTGTAGGCTTCTTATCATGACAAGAATAAATAGTAGTGTCGCCAGCGAACAAAACTAACTCAAAATTTTGCTAACTAGATCTTTTGAAAGGAGATTCTTAAATGTTCTTTTTTTCTTGCTGAATTGACTAGGTACCTATTTTAAGTATTGAGAAGTATTTAAAAAATTAATTTATAAAGACAAAAGGCCTAGATAGTTAAAATAACTTCCAAGATAGTTATTACAAGAAAAAATATTTCTTACATTAATCTTTGTAAATTTTTAAGGTTTATCATTGACTTCATATATTTTCTTTAACTTTGTTTTAAGAAAAGCAAAATTTTAAATCACAAATTTTGGAGGAGCTGAATGAATTTGTTGAATGAAATGAATGAAAGAAGTTGTTACTAATAAAAATTCATTAGGCATATTACATAAAATAAATTATATTACATTAACCATTACATAAAATGAAATATAGCCAAAACCGTTGTTCTATTTTTTTAAAGCCGAAGGCAAAAATAAAAATAAACTAAAGAGTTAAATACATTAAATCAAATAAAATTTCTTTAATTTAAAACAAAATTAGATACAAAAACTACAAACACATCAATTCTAGATTCCTAAATGCATATTTAAATAAATGCAATATGAGTTTTTGAAATACAAAACAAAAATGCAACATAGTAATATCAAATACAAACATGTATTTGACAAAAACATATATATATCAACTGACACTTGATGTAGTTGACGCTCCTAAAAATAAAATCTTAATTAACTAATAAATAAAATTTATGGAAAAGTAAAAAATATTCTTACAAGTGTTATTCTTATAGCATTTTTTATTTTTTATTTTTTTAATTTTTCTGTTTAACTTTAAATTGTATTTAATTGATGTTTCACACTATCTATTTCTAAATTTTAACTAATACTACAAACTCTACTAATTTTAACTTATAATAACTAATAGTTCTAAATTAGTTATTATTAGTTAAAAGTAAGGATTTTAAGGAGACATTTTTCTATTGTTTAAAAAGATTTGGTCACAAAAGCCAATTTTTTGAAAGAAAAAATAGCAAAATTAAGGAGAAAATAACTACATTGAAAACAGAATCTTATTTTTTTCAATAAATTTAAAATAAAAACAGAAAAATTATTATAAATTAACATATTACTTTATATATATATATATATATATATATATATATATATATATATATATATATATATATATATATATATATATATATATATATATATATATATATATATATATATATACAATAGAAATATAGGTTTCCAATCAATCAAAAGACTATATAATTTCTTTAATAATAAGTATAATCCATTTACTTTAATAAAATTTCCTAGATGATAAAAAAAAAAAAAAAAATTAAAGAGTGTTTCTCATCGGTTACTTAGTAAATTGCCAATAACATTCCAACACGTGATATAGTGGTTATTCATATGTTAATACAGTTATATAAGAGACAGGTGGGTAGAAAATTTCCTTTAGGGTAAAGGAAATTCTCTACCCTTTTGTCTCTTATATAACTTTTACGACTGGTTTATTTTTTTCAATAAGACTTATTTTTAAGTCAAAACTTTAGAACTTCACTAATAACTAATTACTAAAGTTAAGTAATTGGTTATTAACGAAGTTCCAAAACTTGATATCGTAATATTTCAAAAAGTTCATTAACTAATGTACTAGTCCAATTATTTCGAATAGAACAATCTAAAAGTTGTTAATTAAAGATATTGAATTATATTGAATTATCAGCATAAACTCTCTGTATTATTGATAGGTTTTCCTTTTGAAAAATATGACTATGCATGAGATTCTGCGATGTGTAAGTGTTTCAAACAGACAGAACTAGGTTCTTGATATAGTATATCAATTATAATAATTGAATTATTATACTTGAAATACTATATCAAGTGTCAAGTATATACTTAATATATATATATATATATATATATATATATATATATATATATATATATATATATATATATATATATATATATATATATATATATATATATATATATATATATATATATATATATATATATATATATATATATATATATATATATATATATATATATATATATATATATAGTATATCATATATCCAGTTTTTAACTATTTATTTCAATATCTGTATCAATTTCAATATATGTATCAATATTAATACGATTCTCAAGTAATTAAATGTTTATAAATAAATATATAAATTATCAAGAACCTGGCTATAAGTTGCTTTTCATAAGGTGTTTTTAAAATTCTCCTTAAATCTTTGGGAAGTTTCAACCTTGATTTGGCAATATTTCAAGAAGATCATTAACTAATGTATTGGTTCCATTATAAAATGGCACAATGTTGTCGAGTAAAGACATTGAATTCAAAGAATTATCAGGATAATTGTTCTATGTATCATTAACAAGTTTTCCTATTGAAAAATTCGATTCTGCATGAGATGTCTAAATCTTTGAAATTGTTGGAACTTGGTTCTTGATATAGCAATACTATACTAACAGTAGATCAAGTATATATATACATAGTATAGCATATATTCAGTTTTAAACCGTTTTTTTTTTTTATTATCTGTAAAAATTTCATTACCTTTATCAATATTACCACAATTTTTAAGTAATTGATAACAAAAACAAAAATTAGATGGAACGCGTCTATTAGTTGTTGTAAAAAAACTTCTTTTGTAACTAAAAAAAAACTTTATTAAAAATTTTAACTTCAAAATTTTAAGAAGTTTTAGCGCTTGCGTGATTTAACTGATTTGTTTTTTATTTAATGAAGCATTCTGGATACTTTTTGGACGAAAATTTTATTGGACCCGAAAACGTCCTAATGACGTCTTTTTTACGTCCTGTGCCCACTGGGTACGCAGTCAGAGCCAATCAAATTGTTTGGATCTAATTTGAGTAAGTGTGATTCTACTAGAGATTAGTCTACATTAAAAAAACTGATAGTGTTTGATGTTCTATTTGGGAAATGCGGTAGTGTGTGTACATTTCCGGTTGTGAAAACAGATTGAAATTGTAAATTTAGTACATTTGATATATGCACTTTTCTTATGCTAATATCTGATTCAGCGATCAATGTATTATTAGGGCTTGATAATCAACGTTTAGAATTAATGTAGTTAAAAAGCTTTTTTGGATTGCAATTATTGTTTGCTAAATCTTCTTCAAAGATTCTAATTGCCGAACTAGTATACTTTTTGATTTCATTACAAATTGTATTAAAAATATAAACTAGATATTGAACTTATGCATATATATATATATATATATATATATATATATATATATATATATATATATATATATATATATATATATATATATATATATATATATATATATATATATATATATATATATATATATATATATATATATATATATATATATATATATATATATATATATATATATATATATATATATATATATATATATGTATATATATATATATATATATATATATATATATATATATATATATATATATATTATAACGACTTGATGTCCTGGTTGAACTTTATTAGAAATCAAAACAACTAAAGATTTAATAACAGTTGAATAAAAAGACGCTATAGTTGTAAATAATGAATATGTTATTAAATAATGCAAGTTTAACAAAACTTTTTTATTTTTCTGTCTATTAGTTTTCAACATTTGAGTTGATGTAAAAAGATGTTTTGTAAATTATAAGGAATTTTGAATATATTGCAAAATCAATTTTTAAGTAAAAAAAAGTAAAGGAACAGTTAATATGGCGTCAGAATTTTTGTATGCAATTGCTTTGGTAACTTGGATTTTTGAAATATTATACTTAGATTTGCTATATTTTTAACGTATTTAGATAAGTTTTATAGATACAAACATATGTAATAAAATTTATATAGTTTATTGTACTTTAGCAGCAGTGACAGATCCAAGAAGGATGGAGGGTGGTATTTATTCTGCCCCAACAGAATCTGAAAATCTTAAAAAATATCTAAGAAAGGTCTTTTTTTTTGGGAGACGCAAATATGGTAAAAAATACAAAAGTATTTCAATATTTCCCCAACAACCCAATATTCCTGGAACTGACACAGTTTATTAGCTTATTTAATATATTTCGACTTTATTGCATTGAGAAATGTGTTTTTTAAAAAAAGATACCATCTAATAATTGTTATGTTAAAACTTGAAATGCCATTTTAAACATTAATATATTTTTTTTATTTAGATTGTAAATACTTTTTGTGTTGTCAAAACTTATCAAGGTTTGTGATTGTAACTGAGAAAATAATGTACAAACTTTAGATTAAAACTTATTATTATTTATACATTCATTAACAACACTTTAGCATTTTATCATTTATTTATCATTGTTACTACTTTTTTTCTTTTTCTTTTTATTTGTTTTAGACAAAGTAATTGCAAAAATTAAATATAATTTTAAAGCTAGGTGCTTTTGAGGTTAAAAAACATTCCAAAAACCATAGTGCCAAAAACGTCAGAAAAAAATTATTTTTTAATATTTTGTTATATATATATATATATATATATATATATATATATATATATATATATATATATATATATATATATATATATCTGTTCTTTGAGTTTAATTACAGATCAACAACTGTTGATAGTTAAGCTACCTGTATCTTAGGGCTAAGAGTCAGAAAAAAATTATTTTTTAATATTTTGTTATATATATATATATATATATATATATATATATATATATATATATATATATATATATATATATATACATATATACATATATATATATATATATATATATATATATATATATATATATATATATATATATATATATATATATATATATATATATATATATATATATATTTTATATATATATATATATATATATATATAAATATATATATATATATATATATATATATATATATATATATATATATATATATATATATATATATATATATATATATATATATATATATACTGTTCTTTGAGTTTAATTACATATCAACAACTATTGATAGTTAAGCTACCTGTATCTTAGGGCTAAAAGTTTTTACAAATACTGGTAAACGTTTTCAATAATACATCTGAAAAATGAAATATTTTGACATCATTATACAATTGTTTTATAGTGAGTGGAATAATGACGTATTTATTGTGTTAAAAGATTTAAACAAGGCTCTCATTAAGAATTTTTTTAATACCTTTCAACACTTTAAAAGTATTTTATATCGCATTGTGACGTGTGGCTGTAAAAAAATGACTCCAAAAATATATTTTGTGAAGGGTCCATATTAGTGGTGCTAAATTATTTGATTTATTTTATGAACTCTCCAATAAATAAAAATTTCAGATAACCTTGTCAAACTAACGCGACGATTAAAAAAAAAAAAAAAATCAGTTTGAACACAAAGATTTAATAACTACTGCCCATCTGTTAGGCATGCATTTTACGGTTATCTTATATTAGAGGAAAAAAACGTTTATAGTGGAAAACTACACTTCAAATGTTTAATATTATTGAGCAGTTATGGACCCCGTTATACTCTTGTTATAATCCGTTATAATCTTGCTTACGCAGTCACTGGCCTCAAAATTAAAATATTTTAACTACTAATGAAATAGCTTTAAGATATTTCGTTTAATAAGCTGTGTCGTTAAAGTGCTTGGTTTCGAATAATATTTTTAAAGCATTAGGAAAATTTGTTCGAACACCAAACTTTTTCTTTAAAGGCTTGTAAGAAGAAAGTCTTTCTTTTCTGTACATTTTTAAACTTGCCTTTGATAGGAAGAAAGTTGTCATTGCCACTTAGTACCACTTAATTTAATCTATTACCATTAACTCCTAATTTGAGCATCTTTTTTTTTTTATTTCGTGCTTTCACGTTTCTGAATGTCAAGAAAATCTTTAAGAACTGATATTACATATTCCTAAAGAGATTCAAGTAATTGTGAATCAAAAGTTAAACTTGTACTTTTATCCTGAGAATTTTTTTATTTATTTTTTTAAGCTATATATAAATAAAGATTTTACACACGCTAAACAGTGTATGATATTAAAAATAGGCAATAGAATATATGTTTCATTTTATTATGATCAAGATATAAGTCATATGATCAAGAAAAAAACTTATAAGTAAACTTTTTTAGTTAAGTTTTTTACTTTTCATCTTGTGTTAAATAAACAATTTAAATTCAATTTTTTTTTTCGAATATAAAACAGTTACATTCTTTTTTTAAAATTTTTAAATAAAGGTTTAAAAGAGTTCTATTTTGAACAATATTTTGAAAAAAAACTTTCCTTAAAAATGGTTCACGATATTGAAATTAAAACTAAGTTGATATTTAAATAAGGTCTTAAAAAAACAAAATTAACATTTGAAAAATTTGTTGCGTGTTTTTGAGTTATTTTGGTAAATTTAGAAGATATTTAAAGACAAACTAGACGATATTAGAAAATAAACTATGCTTTGATTTAAATATAAACATCATACCTTGGTGCATATTTAGCTTATAAGCTTAATTAAATTTGATACCAGTTAGTGTTAAGTCTAACATGATTCTATGCCAATGCTCCGTTATACAAGGAACACCAATGTTCACTGTGGCTTTATTTTGTATCTAACACTTTTTTTTATCTATACCCAAAACAATTGTTTCTCAAAAATGTAAATACAAATTGCATTTAAAGTTTATTAATAATAGCGCTTGTCCGAAAAAAGCTATTACTATTAATTTTCCTGTACTTTCCGGCACCACTTACAAAACCAGAAGATATTATCTGAAATGAAGAAACACAAAAAGTATATAGGCATTGAAGAAAACCAAAGAAACTGGATACAAACTGATAGCTGTCAACAGCATTTAAGACAACCGAATTTAGAAAATGTGCTGCATAATGAGTAAAGTCATTGTTTGGGTTTTTAAATTTTGTTTGAAATTTATTGTATTTTCTAAACATTTCAAATGCATTGTCTAATAACAAACCACAATCATCATTAATTTTCAAGTCAAGTTCGTCTAACTTCTTTTTAAATGCATCAGCCATAGCCTTTCTGTTATGTCCACAAGTAAACACAAACTCGATAAGTCTTTCTTCGATAACATCTTTCTCAATTATTTTTTCAGTTGATAATAAATAACCAAACTATTCTCTTGTAAATAAATTTTAAAAATAAAGAAAAACAGTTTGGAAAACAGTAACTTAGTTTTTATTACTTATTTAAATTTTTTTAATGTTTTTGTCAGCAACATTTTAATCATATTAAATGGAAATCTAACAACAAATGAATAAATAAAGTCTGTATTCCCTCATCTAAATGGTAACACATGTTACCAGTTAGATGAAGGAATACACATGCTTTAGTATAAGATTAAAAAACAGGTGGTTAATTTTTTGATTATTTTGTTGCCTGCTGTCTGCCAACACGTGTTTTTGACTTCTAATTATGACCTTTTTTTGGTGCACGGTTTAATTCAGAAGTCAAAATCCTAGTTTTTTTGTTTTTTTAGAGCTGAATTTGGCAGTCTTGTTTTATACAAGGCTTGTTTTATACAAACCATTAAAATCATTCAAACTCAGTTTTAGAAGTTAAAGAACTAGAAGAATGTTCTGATAGTAGACCTAAAGCGACAACTTTTTTGTTCAACATTCGTGTCTTTTTTTAAATGTATTTTGTTCATTCTATTATTTAGGATTAGTGTTAAGTCAAAAGCTTATCCGTACCACTAAAACGGGAACTGTAGAGATTTTTAACATGTTGGGCAGTTGCCGAAATTGGAAGAGGGCCTTAATTGGAATACTTGCATTTATTTTTGAAAAAAATGAATTATGGCTATATTTTGCATTTTTTCAGTAAAACGCATTATTTTCTACGTTTTGACACATTTTGAAAGTTATTCCACAAAATATACGTTTGCACCATTGATTTAAAGTTTTTTGCTTCATTTTTTTCAGTGATCTACTTTTGTGTTCACACTATATTGATTGTGACTTTTTTTATTATAATTAATAAATACAAGTTCTTTAAAAAGTTTTTGATGAGCTATTTATAATATTTGTTTCCTAATGTAATTAATACTGATCTAAATTCAAGATTTTTAATAAGAAACATAAAACATTTTTTTTTTTTATTACAGTTACATTATGTCAAGAATCTTCTTATAACATAACGTGCCCTGCAAATTTCTCTATAAAAGTTCTCAATGCCACATATGGAAGTTTAAAAAATTATTCAATTTGTGCTTCAAAAAACGCAAGTTACTCTATTACAAATTTGTGCAATGGAGCCAATAGCTGTTTTATTGAATCTAATAATCAAGTATTTGGTGGTGATCCCTGCCCCAATAATTATAAATATACTGTTGTTAACTACATTTGTTATCCTCAAGGTATATATAGTTTATTAAGTTTACACTTTATACAAAAAGTTAGTAAATGTTTTAAAAATATAATATATATTTTCACCTTAATTTCTTTTAAATTTTACTAAATAGTAGAGACTTAATTTAGAAACTATATAAAAAAGAAATTTGTTTTATTTTATATTTATTACAAATAATATCTTGTTAATCTTTTTCATGCAACGAAGTTCATTCAAATTTAGATTATCTTATTATATTTTTTTATCTAAGACTTTTTACTTTTTGAGGCCTATTGAACAATTTAGGTATCTAATTTTTTTTTGCTTCGTTTTGAATGATGATTGTTATACTTTAAACTTGTCATTTCATATTTAAGAGTAATCAATTTACAGCATATAAGATTTATAAATTGCCATACCCCTAACATTTTAACATCTAATATCGTTTCACTAGGATAATTTATATATTAAAAAAGGTGATGCAACTCTTTTTTTTTTTATTACTTTAATGAACTTTTTAGTTGGAATAATTTCAGTTAGTTGTTTTTTTTTGCTTTATTTTAATGCTGTCTCAGTTATTTTTTTAATCTAATTTTTTTTTTGGTGGCACAAAACATAATTATCGCATCAAATGTCGATGTTTAGTTCTCTAATGATATTTGTTAAACTTGCACTCGCTGATGTCCTCCTATTATAACCACCTATAAATACCTATTAATGTCTGAATAAAAGGGGTTTCAAAATATCTTTATAGGTTTCATAATAGGTAAAACATCTATTAGAGAGATAAAAATTTTAATGATATCATCTAAATATTGTTTTTTTTTTCCTTCATACCTGTGCATTTAATTAGTTTTTAAAAACTCATTGTTCTTTCAAAATCTTCTGATATTATACTTTCATTGTTATTTAAACAGGTTTCAAACTTTTTAAAATATCGAGTTTAACATTTAGTTATATAAGAATGTAAAATAAATTGATTAGTGTGAGAAGCTGATTAGTGTTTTTTATATAATTGAGGTAACTGCTTCAGTAATTAAATGGGATTTATGAACAATTTCTTTTTGACTAAATTAAGTTATTTCCACTTCACCAATCTCATTTTCTTTATTCTAAATAAGAAATTAATTCTAAACTAGTGAATTTTTTATCTAACAATGCCTTTAAAGTTTCAACTCTTGGACATTTAGCATATATATCATCAATTTATTTAGTGTTGAATTTCAATAACTTTTTTATCGTGGAGGACCATCTTTAACTTTTTAAATATAAAAATGTATTGGTTATACTCCAATATATAATAGTAAATGGTCCAACCGCTGTTTATTATTTTTTTATTTATCTTTTACAACCCAAAATTTTTAAACTTCATTTATTTGGTGGAGACATTATTACAAATTGAAGACCTTGGAATGAAAACCTCAAATGTCCACTTTTATGCAAATTGGGTTTATGGTAATTTTGATTGCCTCTATATAAGTCCATGTATTAAAACTTGTTAAATATTTCTATAAAAATCATTTCTTTCGAAATAACTGTCAAAAAAAAATTACTTTTGTGAAAACATCAAAAGTCAAAACGGCTTTGTTAAAAACAGGAATTGTTCGCTTTTTTACTGCTTTAAGTCGGTTTATGAATGATGTTTATTGTGCTGTTCTCTGGTTATTTATAAGTTTTTGCAAGATTTGTAATAGAAAGTTCAAGAATTAAAGTGTCTAAAAAACCCAGGAAGAGGAAAATTTACCTCAGCAAGTAGAACTTAATTAAAATTGCAAAAGTTAGAAATGTATAATCCTGCTAAAACTGTTGGTAATAATTGCAGGTATAACTTAAAACATTAAATTATACAACTAAGTGCGCTCTACCCTTTGGATCTCCCGGCAGTGACACATGTTCATACTGTGGTTCTGTTAAAACAAAACTTTAAGACTTTGATTTTATTGAAGACGACAAACGAAAACTGGAGATACAGCACAAGCTTCATTTGACAAGAGCTCAAGAGTTTACAAATAAAAACAATTAAAACTACTAGCTCTTCTACTGATATTACTTTTATATCTTCATGACTTCATGCAAAATTTGTCTTTGCCAAATATAGTTACAAATGCTGCGTTCTATTTTAGGCAGTTATGGTACTATATATTTGGAATACAAGATTTAGCCCGAAATTAAGTTTTCGCGTAACCTTATTATGAAGGAGTAGCGACACATAGGCAAAATGATGTAACGCCAATGTTGTTCCACTGGTTAAATAAACATATTCCACAAGCTAGGAATATTTTGTATATTTGTATATTTTGAGTGATGTGTGTTTTGGACAAATTAAAAATTTGGTCATGATTTGTTTTTGGTATATAGTAGTACATGTATTTAAAAAAATTGGTAGTGTTATTTACATTTTTCCTATAAGAGACCACTCTTTTTTTCCAAATGTTACAGATTTCCATCTATTAAGCAATTCAAGAAAAACATTAAAACCTTTTGGTTTTTTCCCAATCTTTAGGTATATCTTGGCAAATATACCTAAAGATTGGGATAAGGGAGTTATGGATGTACGGAAAACATTAAAACCTTTCGTTATTGAAAGGTCAAACAGGAACAGTTTTTTAATATTTAAAAATATATTTAAGACACGCTTAAGCTCTACTTTAGATAAAATTATGGTAAAAATGTTAAAATATGACAGGTTAAAAAAAAAAAAAAAATCACTGTCAAATAATGATTGTAAAATGTCAGAAAATGTTAAAAAAAAGTCAATATTTACAAAATCCTCAAAAGTTCAACTTTTACGAAAATTTGCTTTG
>NC_061170.1:19743218-19820718 GCF_022113875.1 Hydra vulgaris | reverse complement strand
CTTTGAGTCGCAACTCTATTCACAACTATTAATCACCCGACTGAATTGTATCAAGTATTCACTTAGCAGATTAACTTCGTCATAAAACTAACAATAACTTAAAAATCACCTTTTTAATATGGGGAGGGGGTGAAACAACTCCACAACTTAAATCGCTTCAGGTGCCTAATGTAGTGTTTCTAGTAACACATAAACTTTTTGCAAATTTGATGCTAAAAATATTATCCAATTATCTAGGCTACAACTTAGACTTTAACCTTTTTAACTTTGTTTTACATCGTGTAAAGAAGCTTTGATATTATTTGTATAGAGTTAGTTATAACCGGCTTATTACCTTGTTGCATTAAGTTTAAAAAATACTAAAATTATTTGAAAAAAGAATATAAATAATGTTTCTTTTGAAGATTTTGAATCTGGATTTTTTTTATTTTTTTTATATATATATATTGGTGTTCTTTAAGATTTCCAGTCATGTTTCAAATTTTTTTTTTAAAGTGGTTCCAATATGTGTAAAAATCATTTACACATATTGGAATCAGCAAAAAAGTTTGATAAAAAGAGACCATTTTACAGAATGAGTCTAGAATTTTTACGCATTTTTTATATTCAGGACTAAACGGTAGCACTTCTGGAGCAAAATTAGGCTGATACTTCTTCCTCAACCAACACATCTTTGTTCAGCATAATACAAAACCCTTACAGCTCATTGACTTGAACAAACACTGTGCTTTTATTGATCAAGAATGTCAATAAAAATATTGCTGTTCAAAATTTTTATTCATTAAAAAATAAATGGTCTTGTTTCCTCTTAAAACGCAGTTTTAAAAAAAACTGTTTTCATTTGCATAATAAAATCTGGTATTAGCAAACTAAAATAGCAAAATGGTAGAAGCTGATGATGACCATTTTATATCTTTAATATATGAGCTTAACTGTTAAGCAGAATTTGTATTACCTTTCCAGAAATGCTATTGTTTTACCTTTCCAGAAAAGCTATTGATATTTGCAGATTATTTTATTATTTTAGATTGGAATAAAAAAAACTGTCTGCTTACCAGTATCCGATTATATAGTCATACTTTCCATATTGTAGACCCTATTTTTGAAAATGATAATGATGAACTTCGTGTCAACAAAAGTATTGCTACTGAAACTTTCTATGCTGATGTCTATGAAAATGCACCTGATGTTAAAATAAAAAATGTTTTTGAAATGCTGTAGGTTTTTTTTTTAAGCAAGTATACCTCCGAATATAATTACCTTAAAAATCATTTTCTAGAACACAAAAATATAGAAGTTTTTCCTTTTTAAAATTTTTTTGTTGTAGAAAATGAAGCTTTAACTTATTTTTGAACTTGAAAATATTTTTCTGACAGCCATCATATAAAAATGTATTAGCGTTTTTATATTTTAACTATCACTATTAAAAATAATATCTATTTTCATTTGAGATTTTATGACTAATGAGAAACGTTTTAAAATGTTTTATTAGTTCCCTTTACCGAAAAATGTAATAGGACTAATTTCAGTTTTTTTATTTCTACAAAGGGCAGAAATAATGGCAGAATACTGTTTGTAACTTTTAAGTTAATATTATTTTATATTTAAAGTTGGATGAAGTTAAATTATGAAATTTTAACGGTGTTTGTATTTCATTAAAAGTTTTGAGAAATGTAAAATCATTAAGTTATTAAAAGGATACGTTCACTAAATGATTCTGCATGAAATCTTTAATTTTAACTAATTTTGTTAACAAAGTTATATGATATTTAAAAATTTAAAGCATTTTATCAATGTTTTGTTGGATGTTTTGAGTATTTTATATAATAGTTTTCAAATTAAGAAAATCCTGAATAAACAATTAAAGAAAGTACTCTTCAGTTTATATAAGGAGGCTGCTGTTTTGAGAAGCTGTTTCTAGAATGTTCAATCAATTAATTTCAACTAAGTTTTTATTTCTATCAAGATAATAGCCATGAGAATTACAGACGCGTGGAAAAAGGATTCTAAAAGTCATCAAAAAAGATAACTGAATGCAAGGTCCAGCTCATGATGGCACCTACTCTCAACAAGGCTTAATTACTTTCAAACCAACCTTTTCTGTCTATAAAACTGATTAAAAATTTTTTATAGATAAAATAAACTTTGTTAAAAAAAAAAATTGGAAATATTTTGTTAAGCATTATTTTAGAGTTATTGCTAATTATATCAGACCGTAATATTTCGAGTTCAACTGATACATGATAAAAAATGCTAATAGCAGCATCTTAAACTAGTTAGTTGCTGATAAAACAATTGCAAGTCATATCAATTATTCATTTACTAACTAATACGATAATATTACAATATCAAATTTAATATGTTGCTAATGCTGCTGCTCCCGTTAGTGCGTGTTTGCGCATATTTGCGCAGAACTCGGGGTACCTATTGCACCTTAAATGCAAATTTTTATTGTGAGCATTTATTTGGCGTTTTATCAAGTATTTTGTTTAAATAGTATCAAAAAATACGCCTTAGTAGCCAAAGGTTGGAGCGTTCTGAAGTGAAATGTCGTTTAAACCCTTGCGCTCTAACTGTTTGTTTTTCTTTGATTTTTATTTTCTATACTTTTGTAAAGTTTTACTTTTGTTAAAAAGTTGCGTTGCGGCAAAATCTCCTTTGTTTTGATTTATATTTAAATTACTTAACGTTTTATAAAGTTATAATTATAAACTTTAATCTTGATTATCAAGTTAGGAAACTTGGTTTTTAAGTTATAACTTTATTAACTTAACAAAGAAAAATATTTATAAGTTTGCACCTATTTTTTTACAGAAGTTTTCAATTTTTAAGAATGGAATAATAATCATCAAATTAAAACACTAACTTAAAAAATTTTCATTTTATATAACTTACAAAAAATTATTCTAACAAAACAACTATATAAAGAATAAGTATTGATATGGTCGGTGTAAAATAAACTTACCATGACCCGTATTATACCGTTCATGGTAAGTTTATTATTCCACACAATTTTAGTATATTTTCAATTAATTAAAAAAAAAAAATTATTTATAAAAACTAACTAACACATTTCAAGTGGGTACTAATAAGCGCACATACAATAACTAATACAATACTAGTTTTTTTTATTTGAAGGTAGGTAAAGTTTCAATTGTGTCACTAATTATGCCATTAACTGTGTTACTAAATGTGTTTATCATTGTGTTACGTGTCTTAACATTTTTTATTGAATTGTACTCTCATTTAAATCTTTAATTTTATTTTTATTTATTTCTAATTTTATTAGTATGTCCTAGATTGCGCGCAAAGAACAATTGGAGGAAAATGTTGCACTTTTCCCTTCACTTATAATGGAGTGACCTACAAAGAGTGTACAACGGTTAATTATGGTGCTTTATGGTGTTCATTAACAACTATTTATAATGGAAATTGGGACAATTGTTTAGGTTTGTATAATAGATTGTAATATAGTTTAAATATTAATATATAGTATTTTTGGATTTTTTAGAAAATTCATTTATAAATATATTTTTAACATAAATTTATTAGTGTAAGTGAATTCAAATAAAACTTTTAAAAAACCGTCTCATATTAAATTTGAATAGGAGATATGAAAAAAGTTGTATTTGCAAGACAGTTTGAAGAAAAAAATAGTTTTGATTATATATACGTTGCTATTTATATGCATTAAATGCTTTTTCTACTATTGTTATAATTGGAAATGTTAAATCCATTTTGATCTTGGTTAAAACAAATGATTGTAAAAAAAGTGAAAGCCGTCCATGAAAACTCTGCCGGCCTAAACAAATTGCAACAAAAAAAACGTCTTTTTCTGTGGCATGTTGATTTTTTTAGAACCGTGTGTGTTTTTTTATAGAACTTTTAATGATCTTCCCAGTTAACCAATACAACTGGGTACCAGCTTGGACCCTAACCGAATAAAATGCTGGGACCAAACTGGGTATCTCACATGTTTCCTATAGTGATTTTGTCAGTGGGATTAGTCTGGGTTTTCAACGGGAAGCCAACCCTTTGAGGGAACATCGTGACCGTACGGTCGGTACGGCAATTCCCAGTACGACCGTACAGTCGGGACGGCAATTCCCAGTGGGCACAAGAAACGTTTTGCGAACATTTTTTAATAATCTTAAAAAAAAGTTTTTAATTGATTTTTCAACGTCCATATAAAAACGGTGATCGTTAATATAAAACAGTGACGTTTTTTAAAAACGTTTTATGAACGTTTTTTAAAGGTTCTACAAAAAACGTTTTTTACTGGTTTTTTGAACGTCCATATGAAGCGGTGAATAAGCGTTTTTCTGAAAACGTTATTTAATGGTTTTTATTACGTCTAGATGAAATATTTTCTTGTTTTTAACATTTTTCTATCAACTTTTTTTTAAGTATAATTTATTTAAGTAAATAACTAATTATGTACAGAAAAAAAAACCTTTTCAGAAATGAAACTTAGGTCTAAGAGTCTAGATCCAGATAAAAAACTAAAAAGTTTTACATTTTGTGTTTATTTACAATTTAAGCATACAAAAATATAATAGTTTTTTTTGCTTCTTTATTAAGCTAATTATTTTATTATTCTCTTTAAACAATCGCCTTTTAACTTATCGTCCAAATCGAATTTTGCTCCATGTGAGACCAATGTTCCTAAAATAGAAAAATGCCATAGAAATCTTTCATGCATTTCACTAGCATGTAAAAAAAATGCATCAAAATGTAAATTGTGATAATAAAAAATGAGTAATGGAAAATATCAGACCGTATAATAAAGGAACAATATAAAAATTTAAAAAGTACCTATAATTACTCTACTTAATAAAGTGTTTTCAAAATGATCTATTTCCATAAGTTCCAGTTTTCTTAAACAATAGTAGAACACATTTTGAAATTATTTCATCCAAAAGATTATTAGCAGCGCTGAAAAAGACCTTAAAAAATCAAAGATAATCATTTAGTTTGATTATATTTTACTTTGTTTAGGAAAGCTTTATACATAAATGTAATCAAGAATATAATAACAAATTAAACATTGCTTTATTATTTAAAATTGTTTGACTTTTATCAAACCTTGTTATAATATTTAATTTATCATAATACAATTATGAATCTTCAAACTCATTCTTTTCCACCAGGATATCCACTGCAGATAAAGACATTTTAAGACTTTAGGCATCGTAATTCCATATTCGTTGCAGATTGAAAACATATCAGAAAAAACATTTCGAACTAACTAAAATATTGTGGAAAACTGAAAATTAAATTAAATACAATAAATATCTTTTAAAAAAAGGAAAAGATAACATTTAATAACATACTATTTTTACTAATAGACTTAAAACTTTATGGCAGTTCATCATAACAATGAATTTTTTTTTTTTTAATTTGGTGAAGATGTGCTTTATGTATTATTTATAATGTATTATTATGTATAATGTATAATTTAGCAATTTGTTAAAAATACATTTACATTTTTAAATATTTCGAGCAGCATTTATCTGGTTTTATTTAGCATAAAATGTTGAATAAAAACAGATGAACTTACATTTGGCAACGTTTTTCACTTTAATATCAGGACTTGCTTTTCTAATGTACAAACAATGGTGTTTCACTTATCGTTCTAAAAAGTGATATTTCACTTATCACTCTAAAATTAATGCAAAAAAAATCGCAAAAATTAGGCACTTTCTTCAAATGTATAAACTTACATTGAAGTATTTAACCAAGATTAATAAATATAACACCAGTTTTGAAAAATTATAAAAAAACTTGCATATACAAGCTAAACTTAAAAAAAAAAACTGATTCTAGATGTTTAAAACTTGAAGACTCTGAATCATTTGTTGCGTGCATTTTACATCTCCTTAGTTCTTTAGTCAAGATTTAGGTTTTTCGATATTTATAGTTGCCTTTCTTTATAGGGTGAAAGTATTTTTTTTGTATTTTTTAAACTTAACATACAATCGCTTTCTTAATTTTTTCTAATAAATGATTGTTATTACTGAGTAAAGTTTTCCGGCTAGGCTAAAAAAAAATCATAGCTCAATGTTATATAGACAAAGTTATTTCTACTAAAAGTATAAGTAATGTAGAGCAACTGCTAACTGAAGTAGAGATAATATAGATAGAAATAGTTTTATACATTTATTAAAAAACTTATTTATGAAACAATTGTAACATAAACTTACTTCTTGTTAGATTGTGATCATTTTATTATATATATATATATATATATATATATATATATATATATATATATATATATATATATATATATATATATATATATATATATATATATAAATATATATATATATATATATATATATATATATATATATATATATATATATATATATATATATATATATATATATATATATATATATATATATATATATATATATATATATATATATATATATATATATATATATATATATATACTAACTTGTTATAACTGGTGTAACTTATAACAAAATGTAATCATAAATTTAGACGATTGTTAAAATTTAGTTGAAAAACATGTTACTTGCCAAAAAGTAATTGAACAACGTTAGTTTATTAATCCACGCCTGTCTTGACGTGATGCACTAGTTAAATTGTATTGCTGGCTAAAGCTGAAGCAAAATGCAACTACATATTACATCTTTTAACAAAATTTCCTAATTTACTCCCACCATTTTTTATTATAACTTTTGTTTAAATGACAGTTAGTACATTATCAATAAATGACCTAAATAAAGTTTATAGTTTTTATAACAACAACATGCGTTATTATTTCATGCCTTGACTTTACAAATGTAAAAATGAAATAAAATAATAATAAGAACCAATATTTTTTGAATTGCATTGTCTTTTAGCGATTCCTAAGCAATATCAACCTCAGTAAATAAATGGAATGGCAAAGTAAGACCAGCAAATAGTTGTTGTGATGAAAAAGCTTTAACCTGTTGCTTTTGCAGCGAAATTATCAATGCAGAGTGCAATTTTTGAGTCTGTTTAACTTTTTTCAATGATCCAAGTACTTTTGGTTAAAAGATTCATGATAAAAGTATTTAATGCGGTTTGACCTAAAATCATAAAAAACTGTTGGTATTGTTACAATACCCATTTTCTAATATTTACTACTTCTCAATATAAAAACAGTTTAAATGGGTTCAATTTTTAATTTATTTTAATACAAAATGAGAGGGTCAAACATTTCATAGTCACTCACATAGTCACAAAATCACTGGGTAGTACATTTTAGAGTTACCTCTTGAAAGTTAGAGGGTGGAACGATTTAGAGTCACCCCTCCAAAATGCCAAAAGGCAATTTGAAAGGGTGATTCTAAAATAAACTCAAAGATCAAATTTAAATTAGTTAGATAAATCATAGAACCTAACGACTAAATGTTACTGATCATTGACAAATCATACCTTAGAAACATAATACTGAAAATGTCTTCTTATAATATATATTTATATTTTGATTAAAATAATTTATTTACATTTGGCGTTATTAGTCAATTACTAATTAGCATTTAACTACCTATAAAAAGATATCTGCATATTTTATTAAGAAATTTCAAATATATATATGTAAAAATAATAATACTCTTAGAAATACTTTTATCACATATAATAACAATAATAACAAAAGTAATAGAAAGACGGATAAACCTGTAAAGCTTGATGTCATTGCTTAGTCTGGTAATAAAATGTTTTCAAACCTAGAACTGCAGTGTTTTTCTTGATCTTTTAAGTATAATTACATATTTAATACATATGTAATTATTTATATGCAATATTGTATATGTAGTTACATATATGATATAATATAAAAATGTAATAGTAAAATACAATTTTAAAAATATTTGTTCACTTTTTAAAAAGAAACAATGTAACTTACTTATACATTGTTGTTGTTGTTGCAAATGCTTTTACGATATCAACTCGTTTTTAAAACAGCACATTACAAAAGCTGCTTTTGGAAAAGGAGGAGATAAAGATAGAGGTGGAGGATGAATATGATTTTGCGAGAACTGCTGATTTATTTATTTTTCCTTCATTAAAGTTTAACATTAGTATATAAAATTAGTTTTTTTCAAATTTTATCAATCTCAATTATTTCAAAAAGCATATTAATTTTAATAAAACAAACATAGCAATGTTATTAATTATTTTATTGTTTTATAAATATTGTCTTCTGAAGATTCAGAGTGATATTTATGGTCTGACTTATCATCGGGATTATCCCCAAACATGTATGGTTTATTAAAAATAAAAATAACTAAGTATTATATAAATTTTAACCAAAATATGTTAATACAAATTAAGCTCACCTGCTTTCTTTTCTTTTCCCGTAAAGTTTGCATCAATTGACTTTAGAAACTTCTCACTTATTTCATTCAAAGAATATTATTAAACTTAATACGATTAAGGTATGTATTAGTTGCCACAAATATTTTTAACATTAAATTTGAAATGTAAAATTTGTACCTGCAGTACTAAGGAATTTAGCATAATGTACGTTCCAATCTGTTTAGGGACCAGCACCACCCTTTTATTTTGCATTAGATTTATTTTGTATGAGATTTTAGTAACGTTTTGAAAAAAAGGATTATAAAATTGAACCTGAATTTTATTTTTTACCAGATGTTTAACATCTAAAACATCGACTCTCTGCTAACTGAAGAGTTAGCAGAGAGTCGATGTTTTAGATGTTAAACATCTGGTAAAAAATAAAATTCAGGTTCAATTTTATAATCCTTTAATTTTAAAAATTGTGTTTGGAAAACACAATTTTAACCCAGAAACTCTGTTTCTGGGTTAAAATTGTGTTTTCCAAACCAGGTTTTCTTTTTTGGTTTTAGGTCTAGAACAGAAAAGAAAATTGCTGCTTTTCCAGAAAAACTTTGCTTCTGTGTTCTTTGCTTTCTAGAACTCTCAAAACTTTCTATAACTATCAAAACTTTTTAGTACTCTCAAAAATTTCTAAAACTCTTAAAACTTTTTAAAACCATCTTGAATGTTTCAAAAGTAGCTAACTACTGTCTTGTGTGAAAAGCATCTTAATAAAAAGTACATTATTCGAGGTATAGAATGCAAGTAAAATTGAAAATCAAACCCTATTCCTGATATTTTCTCAAGCGATGGTTTAATGTGGTCTTCATAAACTACCATCACCTATTTTTTTAAGAAGAACACCTAAAACTTGTATTTATCAAGAAGATGAACTTAATTTTTTTATCTGAAAATGATAAAATAACTGAAAGAACACTTTAAACATTAAACATTTACTATAAGGTTTTCTTTTATTATGAAGTAATTGTGCTATTTATTACAAACTAGCAGTAAGCAACCCGTAATACGGGTTTGTAGTAAATAACTCATTACTAACAATTTGATATTTGTTTACTTTCTCTAATAAAATATAAATTTATTTATACATTTTTTTAGTTGAGCTCACTTTTATTTTTCTTGGCTTCTTAGTTTAAGAGAACTCTTAGCTTAATTAAAGATAAAGTTAACCATTTCTTTTGCAATGTTCAGACATTGAATGCGCAAATCACAAACATGTAGTAGTTAAAAATGACTTAAATTATATGCACAGAACATCAATGTCAAGTTTTCAAATTCCGTAAAATTGTTTAGGTAAATATTGGGATTATGTTCTACTCTCACTTTTGCTTTAAGCTGAGTCGCTTCTTTTTTTTTTTAAATTTTTCATTTTACTTAAAAATATGTCACTATCGCACCTAAACTTTTCAATGTTATAAATATACTTTTGAAATATTTTTAAAACATCTAAAATATTACACCCAAACTTGTAGGCATAGAAGTTGGATATCCGAAAAAACTATAAGTTGAAAAATATATCGCAATTCCGAAAAGGGCTTAGCCCTGCATACAGATCCTATATTATTATGATAAAGATTATTATTAAACCAACTTTTTTTTTAATTAGTAATCCAGCAGAAACTTATTTATAAAAAAACAATAAAGGAATATATGGATATATTTTAATAGCTAACGCGTATCAACATATTTATTTCAGCATACATCCAATCCATATTTATACAAATTTTATAAACAGTCCGGAATACATTTTGCCTTAACTTGACGTTAAATTATAAGTTTTATTTCATTAATTTTTATATAGATCAGGTTAATAATAAAAGCAATTGGATTTTAATCAATATTTTTGAAGTAGTTATTCAGCTTTAATAAAATTGATAAAATCATATAAGACAATTAAAAAACATATTTAAGCCTTGGTTCACTCTTTGAAAATCCGTAAAAATACAAGTATCAAGTTTACATATCATTAAAATAAATTTATTTACATGATATATAGTTAAATATGTAACAAAAATATTTTAAAACAGAAGCATATATAAAACACATTTTTCTTAAAATAACAAAGTTGAAGCCACCATTTACAGCAACAAGGAGCCAAGCATAGCCTATTGTAAAGAAAACCATATCAAATAATTTAAAATATTTATTACCGATAGGGACGACAATTAAACATATTTAAAAAGCTACGTGATTCCATATTAGTAGGATTGTTATAGAAAAGTATACTAAAAAAGTATATTTAAAAAAAAGTGTATTAAATAGAAAACAGATTTTTAAAAACTACCTAATTTTGTAAGCATTTTGCCAATGGTCTTCAATTTTGAAACCAATATCTTTAATGGAAAGCCGACTTGTTTAACTAATCTCATTCAAAGAATAAAACTATTAACACTTAATAAAGATAAAGAAAAAAAAAATGAATAAGATATAAACAATCGTACTATAGTATTATATAGATAAGTAGATATATATGAAAAAAATTTAAAAGACATCACAACGGATTTAAAATACTCATAATAAAAAAAGCAAAACATAAAATGCTATAAGGAGCCAAACTATAAACATAGAAGACGAAGAATCGAATCGAGAAAAATAAATTGTATTTATATAGCTAAATATATTGCCTTGGGTTTTGGTAAATTTTAAAAGCAGTGAGTTTAATAAATGAAACATCTATATAATTGTTTTTAATAAAAGAATGCAGCATCATTATATTATGATAATTAGATAATGAATCAATTCAACTTTGGACTTTAGATTTTAGAGAGGGGTATTTAAGTGGGCTTTAAATTTGAAGTCAGGTTTAATTGGTAAGAAAACAATTAAAATTTTCATTAAAAAAGATCAAAACAAATCAAATAAACAACATAGTATATATTTAAAAAATAATTACAAAATTAAAATTAATTACAAAATTAAAATTAATTACAAAATTAAAATTAATTACAAAATTAAAATTAATTACAAAATTAAAATTAATTACAAAATTAAAATTAATTACAAAATTAAAATTAATTACAAAATTAAATTTAATTACAAAATTAAAAAAAAAAACACCGAAGAAAAAGCAGCAACCAAAAAGTCATAAATATCTCTACTTATAGAAGACATTTACAACCTTTTGGTTGCTGTTTTTTCTTTAGTGTCTCCCAAAACCCCGGTATGGATGAGCCCTCCATTCAAAGGAGGGCTCATCCATTCCGCCATTATCTTTCCATTTGTTGAAGGATCTCTCTGAGAGAGGTCCCGGGGGTTGGAAGCGGTAAGTTTTATAATCTTCTAATGATAAGGAATCTAAAGTTGCAAATAGAAGAATATAATAAAAATTATACATTTGCAATTATTTAAAAAAAAAATTAGCATAACCTCACCATTTTCATTCGAAACAGAAGATGCTAAAAAAAAAAAAAAGAAAGCAAATTAAAAAGGTTTAAACATGGAACATTTTTTTTTTTAATAAAT
Organism: Hydra vulgaris; assembly: GCF_022113875.1. NCBI lineage: Eukaryota > Metazoa > Cnidaria > Hydrozoa > Anthoathecata > Hydridae > Hydra > Hydra vulgaris. The sequence continues at coordinate 19,808,895 of NC_061170.1, read as the reverse complement.
ATATAGGGCAATAATGCAACCAGTTCAAAAGTGTCATATTTATTAAATAATTTTTCCACCTATTGCACATATTTCTCCATACAAAACAAATAAAATGTAAAACACAGCCCTACCAGCTATACTTCCACCAGACACTAAAGACAAATATATACTTAAATAAATATAAAATAATTGATAAAATAATGTTAACATATAAATATATACATATCAAAATAAATGTTTTACCCTTCCCTTCATGATCCCATCATTTCATCCATAAAGTTGTCTAAAGTAAGAAAAAAATAACTAAAGCTAAAAACAAAACTATAAACTAAACCAAAACTATAAACTAAAGTAAACTTTAAGTCTTCTAAATATTAATGCTTTATTTATTAAACTAATCACAATTTATACTTAGTTTTTGTTCCATAATTATAATTTGCAATTGAAACATTAAATCACGTAAACAAAGATCATTACCATAGTGTTGCATTCTAAAATATAGTGCAGCAAGTGGATCATAAATATATAGTTGAGAATATATTGGTGGAATATCTGGATCTGGCCTAAGATTACCTACAAGATGAAAAATCTGGCCACATATTTTAAAACATGGAAACCCATGATTCATTGGTTGAACTACATTTGCTGTAAAAGAATCAAAAGAAAGGCAGGCATTGTAATTTCAAATATGTTTAAAAAAATTAGCATTAGCATTACGATCTACATAACTCTCTGTAAACAAATCCTGTAAAGCTTGTGTAATTGGTGAAAGTGGAGACAAAGCTACCTTACCATTATGGCAACATAGACAATGTGTTTTATCTGGAAATTTCTTAGCACCACAGTGCAAACAAATTTGATTCATTTCTCCTAAATAAATATAATCTGGAACAGCATTACTTCTCGCTATAGAATACATTCGTCCTTGTCCAACAGCTCTTCTTTCATTTTGGCGACGATTAACATTATCTCGATCGAGCCTATTTCTTTCATTTTAGCGACGATTAACATTATCTCGATCGGGCATATTTCTTTCGTTTTGGCGACGATTAACGTTTTCTCGATTAAGCATATTTCTTCCATTTTGTAAGTGACTAATTTCATCTCGCCTATGTCTATTTCTTTCATTTCGTCTACGACTATTTTTAACACGCCTTATAGCACTTACATCATTTTGTAAATACATAACTTCACTAGCCTATCATTCATTTCAATGTCATCATTTTGATTAAACATATTTATTAAAGCAACACTAATTATTTCTTTTTTTTACTACTCAAAAGTTAACAATAAAATAAAAAAACTATACAAATAACTAAAAAAATTTTACTCAAAAATTAAAAAAAAAAATTCTCAAAACAAATATATAAAGAATCCAAACTGATGCAAAATAAAATTAATTTGCTATCATTAAAAGTAATACAGGTTTCTTAAGTTTATTTGATAGAAGTTAAAAAAAACCTGCAACCATAATAGCAAAAACTTAATTCAAAAAGTTAAAATTTATTCTATTTCTAATAAAGAAAAAAAAATTTAGAAACAAACAACATATCTTCGCAGACAGCGTCATAAGGCATGCGTTGGGAGAAAACATTGAACAAAACGAGTAATAATAACTTATTAACGCGTTTTGTACAATAGAAAACGGGTTAATAACGCAGGTTTAAAGCTGCGTTAATAACCATGTCTCCCATTTCTCCCCCTGTGTTGGGGGAAAAAAATTTATAAACGTTTATAAATTTTTTTCCCCCAACACACTATTACGCTGCCGCAACTCCAAGAATATACATAGTTGTATATATATATATATATATATATATATATATATATATATATATATATATATATATATATATATATATATATATATATATATATATATATATATATATATATATATATATATATATATATATCTATATATATATATATATATATATATATATATATATATATATATATATATATATATATATATATATATATATATATATATATATACATATAAATATATATATATATATATATATATATATATATATATATATATATATATATATATATATATATATATTTATATATATATATATATATATATATATATATATATATATATATATATATATATTTGATAAATAAACCTCTACAAATTTTTTGGTTCAACAACTTGATTATGAATAATAACAACTCTGTAAATATAAATTTTCTAATGATCTAAATCTTTATAAATTAGATATTTTATTTTATATCTTAATTTTAAATTAAATAAATTATATTTATCTTAACTATAAATTAAATCTTTATAAATTAGATATAAATAGAAAAGCAAACATATAATAACACAATTATATCATAAACCAAAATTCAATCATGCAAGGCAAATTATTAAACTTTTTGAAAAAAAAAAAAACATATTTTTTTTCAAAGAGCCAAGGTATTAACAATACTATAGATAAATTTTATTTATAACAAAATGTTTTTTGAAAAAAAAAAAAACATATTTTTTTTCAAAGAGCCAAGGTATTAACAATACTATAGATAAATTTTATTTATAACAAAATGTTGTCATGGCTTTCATCCCAATTATTAAAAGCATTTGAAAGCATCAGACTACCCATAAATATCTTTTAATGGTAGACACCATCTAAGAATTATAGTAATCTATATTTTCAATATTTACATGTATAACACGAAGCTTTAAATTTAAAAGTACAATTTAAAAAAGATTACAATAAACTAATGACATATAAAATTTTAAAAAGATTTTATAAATACTCAATGTCTACTTAGACATTTTGAAAAGATTACGGTTTTGAAAACTTGAAGCTTTAAATTTAAATTTTTAAAAACTGAAACTTTAATTCTACCTCAAAGAAAACAGATATATATTGAAAAGTATTTTTATTTCTTTTTAAAAATTTTAAAATGCTTTTAAACCTACTCCCTCCAATATAATTATATAATATATATATAGTATATATGATAAATAAACCTCTACAATTTCCTTGGTTTAACAACTCAATTATGATTAATAATAACTCTGTAAACATGAATTTTCTAATAACCTAAATAAATTACAGATAGACAAACATAAACAACACAATTAAATCCTAAACCAAAATTCATTCATGCAAGACAAATTATTTTAGATTTATTGAAGAGCCAGAAACATATTTTTTTTCAAAGAGCAAAAGTATTAACAATATTAAAGATAAATTTTATTTACAACAAAATTTTCAATAAAAATTAAATTAAGATAAATTTATAACAAAATGTTGTCATGGCTTTTATCCCAATAACCAAAACTATGTGAAAGCATGAAACTACCCATAAATATATTTTAACGCTAGACACAATCTAAGAATTAAAGTAATCTATAATACGAAGCTTTAAATTTAAAACTACAATTTAAAAAAGATTACAATAAATTAATTACTTTTTAATTTAAAAAAGATTTTAGATTACCTATAAGTTTAAGCTACTAAACATTATCTACTTAATGTCAACTTAGACATTTTGAACTCGTACCATGAAAGGTTGAAAGGAAATCTTTAAGAAAGCACGCGGTAAAGAAAAGTCTAGAAACTACTGAAAAAGTGTATTTTACAGATACAGAACCGTACCGTAACTATAAAACAATACTCGTAACTATGCGCACTAATAATAATAATAATATTCATTCGGCTATTAATTATTAGATTAGTATTCAAACATCTCAATTGTGTTATTTAATACAATTTAATATTTGATCCTTTAACTCATTTTCCGTCCGTTATTGAATCAATAAAAATTGATAATTGTTATTGTATAGCTTTGCAATACAAAGGAAATAATATATCTTTTTCTCCATTGTTAACTAAAGGTCATAACGGCAAGTTAATTAGTTTGAGTATGCTAGAAAATCTTGCATCGTATTTAAAAAACATAGCTTTTTCTAATAGAAATATACTCCTTTAAAGAAATAAGTAGTATAATAAAATATAAAGCAAAGCAATATAAAATAATTTAAAGCAAAGGGTCAACCATAATAATATGCAGATATAATCAGACATGCTTTATTATATAGACTCACATCTAAACAAATTGAAACAAGTCAAGTAAAATTTCATAAGCATATGAAATTTTACTTGACTTGTTTCAATTTCATTCAATTTCTTTATTAAATATAATAAAGCAATGTGGAGATGATGCAGTAAAGGTTGTTAAAACATTTCATGAGAAAGGCTCAATAAATGAAAATATAATACTATTGAGGATGAATTTTATTTTCAGAAACAATACCAAAATGGCATTTAAAAATAAAAACGTTAAAGTGTCATCCATAGGCTATATTAAAGTATACGGCCTAATTTTCCGCAATTTTGCCGAATAAATAGAAGGCCATTTAAAAAAAAAAAAAAAAGAAGGTCAAAAAAGAAGGACAAAAAAGAAGGCAAAAAAAAACTTCAAAAAAGAAGGTCAAAAAAAAACTAAATAAAGTCAAAACATACAAAAAATTAAGAAACATTTCTATTCTTGCAACTACTTTTTGTTCAGGAAGAAATAAATTACGTTCTAACAGAAATATATTTCTTTTCAAAAGAAACAAAGTTTTATTTAATCAAATTGACTAAATAGTGAAGTATTATATGTGGTTTATATATTTTGTTATTTCACATTATTCAAATCATCTTATGTTAAATTTATATCCATGTTAACTATAAAAATAGAAAACACTATAAACTAACTATAACATCCACATAATTTTCATTAGTAATTAATTTTTATTTAGTAATAAAAAAAATATTAGTTATATTAAATATATATTACTGTAATATATTACTAGTTTGTTTGAGATTTATTTTCAGTATCAGATGCTCAAAAAAAAGTTTTTATAAAGCAAAATAATTTTAAAATAAACTGAGCAGTTGTTGAGGATGGCAAATCATCATTGATAATAACGTTAAAAGAAAAATATGAAATTAAAAATGATTTACAAATATAAATTGTCAATATATTGTTTATCTGTTAACATTTACTAAACCATTTTTAAACTTTTTGCTATATAACCTACAATATGGATATGGAAGAATACTTTTTTACTACTTCTCACAGAGATTTCTTTAAAGACGACAACTGGAGTGAAAAATTTGTTAAAAAAATGCTTTTAATTGTTTAATTATTTGATATCACTATTCTTTAAAAAACTTTTAGTATTAGTAACTTCAGTGAGTAAAATTTCAAATAGCCAAACGTTAATGCAACTCATCTACAGATGATATCCAAATTTGCTGAACCCAATTATAATCATAACTTAAATGATCTTTAATTTAAAAGAACTATTTAACTAATGCAACTGAGTAGAAAGATTTGTATTAGAACTGTTGCCATAGATAATTAAGATTTTTCTCATTTTACCAAAGTTTTTTTAGATTTAACACTTCATTTGTAAGTTTTAGGGTTTTATATAACTTTGCTGTTAAAAAAATTTCCTGTTTAATTTCAACACCATCTTTGAACTTAGTATACTCAAATAGGGGAAGTTTTGATAGTCAAAGTTTCACTGGTTGTATTTCTCAATCAATTACAATAATTTTTTTTATTTTATTAATTTTTTTTATTATTTACTACAGTTTTTATTATTTACGAAATGTTCTTATTATATAATGAATGTTCTTCAAAATTTTCTATAGTATATCATTTTTAAAAAGTTTAGACCTGTTTCACCAAAACTTTTATTATGTATATGTCTGTATACACATTTCTTCAACTAATAAGCCAACATTTTTTGCAATATTTGGTCCATTTTTGAGTAATAAATTTGCATATTTGTACAGCACGAATATTACCAAAATAATTTCTTAATAAATATAGCAATAAAAAATCTTTGATTTCTTTATTATTTTTTTAAATTCCTTAAAAACGAAACAAACTAAAATAAAAGAAAAGGATCCGCATGATTTAATAGGTAAGTAGTGAAGTGTTCAAATATATATATATATATGCAAGGCATTTATATGACAATAAAAAAACACTGTTTTAAGATAATAGACAACTCTTGTAAAATTAATTCATATAAGCTCTCATCAACTTGTATAATAATCTCAATAACTTATAGTATATAAGTAATTATTTGTGGTATAAATAACTCAATTTGTTGGTTTAAGAATCTTAAACCTTCTAGTATTAAGCAATAACTTGTAAAATACAATATTACAATTAAGTTTTACATTTGGTAGCAGCCTTCCATACCAGCAATGTATTTAAACAATACTATTTTTTTGCAATTTTAAACATTCTGAAACAGAAATGACTAGATGACTAACTACAGAAACTTCATTAATATATGACTATTTGCAAAAGTTATTTGTCCATGACACTTGGATGTTGAGTGCGTATTGGGTATAATCTTTTATTAAACAGAGTCTTTCAGCACGCTATCCTTGTTTTATTAGGCAAGATCTTTTAGCCAGTTCTCATTGTTCTAATACACAGAATCTGTTAGTTACTCTCCTTGTTTTAATGTATTTTTTGCTTGAAAATGTTTTCTACATATAACAGATAAGTTAGTTGGCATTCAGTTTAGCATATTTACAAATAACTGTATCATTTAAACCTTTTATTATTTGTCATTATTCCTTAATATTACCCAAACTTTTTGTAACTTTTTATGGTTTGTAATTCTTTTTTGGCATTATATGAAAACACTGTCACTACATCTTATTTTAAATCGTTTAATAAATAGCCAACAAGACAACTTCCAATATTTTTTGTTCGACTAACAGAACTCCTAGCTTATGTCGTATAACATTTTCATTCAAAACCGCAAAAAAACTGGGCTTCTCTTTTTTCTTCAAAAATGGGCTTCTCTTTTTTCGTCAAAAATGGGCTTCTCTTTTTTTTGTCAAAAATTTTCTTTTTTCGTCAAAAATACATTAATTAGGCAAAGATGTCATATTGCAACCCTTTTTTTTTGACATTGCCGAAAAAACATCACTAGGTTAAAAGAAAAAATTTTAACCTAATAAATAATGAATAAATAACTTTGAATAATGAATATAATGAATAAATGAATAAATGAATATAATGAAAATAATAAATAAATAACTTTTAATGAATAAATAACTTTGCTATCTTATTAATTGTATACATTTTTGTTTCACTTGAACACAATATTTCTTTAGTTTACTTAAAAAAAAAATATTTTAATAAATTTTTTTCTATGTAATTTTAATATTTATATATATAATACTTCTGTATTTAAACTTATTTAACGTTAATAACTTTCATTTTGCAACTTTTCAAACATTGTTTAGATTAGAGTAAAGCCGGGTGAAACTGCACGCTAATCAAAATAAAAAATTGTATTTTTTTTATTTTTCATTTTTATTTTTTATTAGAAAGGTTAAAAAAAATCTACATAAGAAAACAAAAGTTTATATTAAAAAACATTAAATATATGCAAAAAAAAAAAATCAGTTCCTACTATATATTTTTTTTGTAACCATGTTTCTTTGCACTGCTGTTCCCGACATATCGAATTCTCTCATTGTTGTGTGTAATTTGTAATCTACACTTTTTACATTTTGAAAATTTTAATCCTTTAGCTGCTGGTATATATTTTTATTGATATTTTGCTGCGGTTGCTCAGCATTGTTATGCGCAGGCATTTGAGTACTTAGTATAGAGAGTCTATACTTTGCGTTAAACTTAGCCATGTTTACGGCTTCCTTTGTTGCTGTTTCATCACAATTCCAATTATGTAACCCAGTAGTTATACCAGTGTATTAATTTTGCTTAACCTCGCATTCACAATAAAAATTACTTGTTTCTGGCGTACAAAAAGTAGCTCTTTTAAATGCAAAGTTTTCCGCTTTTTTTGTTAAAATTTCTTTTGTGTATTTTTTCAAAAAGACATAAAACCAGTTTTTTCCAGGTTTGTCAATTTTAAATAAGTGCAATCGATCTTTGCATTGAAGGTAGCCACATACAAATTCGAGGATTTTATTTCGGGTTAAATAACCCCAGTCACCTAGTGATTGAAACGCATGCACTATTGTTCTTTCTGTTTCATTTTAAAGAACCGTTGTTGTACCTGAGCCATAGATGTCATAGTAACTGTTATTTTTGCCAACTTTGAAAGTTTAGACTGAAATGCCATGTTTGAATGCAGTTTTTCTTAGTAATGTTTTATATTTTTTTCATATCAGTTAATGCGGCTAATATATTATCTTCTTTGTATGCTGTTGTTTTTTAGTTTATATTTTAAAATGAATGAGTTTAGTTAAATTAAGTGAGTGATGATTATTTTGAAAAACAACATATTTACTGGTTTTTAATGTGAAAGTAATGATTGTTTTGACAAATAACATTATATTTGATTTTAAGTTAAACTGGAACTAACACTAAATTAATTAGATAAAGATAAATGCTTTGTAATTAGCAAAAAAACTAAATTAAGTAAAGTAATCATGTGTGTGGTCAAAAAAAAATTTTTTTTTTAATTTTTTATTTAACTTTTTGTTCGAGCTGAATAAAAAACGAACTATCAGCATAATTAATAAATTTATATCATAATACTTCTAAATTTATTTTTGCATCAGTTTGTGTTCGAGCGCTATGTTTTCTCATCGATAAAAAATATATAAACATTTTTCAGTCAACGTTAAAGTTAAAGAAATAAAAAAAAGAATGGAATCGGTATAAAATTTTATCAATTTGATCAAAGGAGGTAGTTCTGCATATGAATCTATATCCGTTCAGTTTTTATGTGTTAATTTCGACCAGTGTGTGGAAAGATATAGTTTAAAAAAATTGGTTGTCTAACCATATGCATTTATGCTTTCTTAACACCCACTATCTTATTCGCATTTGGATACTTTTTGGGTAACTTACTCCCTATACCGATACCTGCATCCGTACTTTACTGAAAACCTCTTACTTAATGTTGCTGTAATAGCAGTCAAAAAACTTGTATTATTTATAAAAAAAGTTGATTTAAAAAATTTAACAAGAGCATCATATATTATAGTTAGTATCTTTCATTTGATAAAAAATATTGCTTCACATGGTTTCTTGACTTCTATTTATTAATGTTTATATGTTAAAAAGCTTCAAAAAAGGTAGCAACTTAAAGAATTGTAAAAACCAAATTTTGTATTGATTTAAATGCTCTCTAATAAAATACTTTCTAAGAAAGCAGTTTTTATGTGTATCAACAACAAACTTCAAGTGTATAATTTCATGAGTTTAAAAACAAGATATTTGTCTTGGTATCAGTAATATACATTCCTATATTTTTTTAGATTTATTTGGATATTTAGTTTTTAGGAAGTTTAAAGGAACTAATTATATATTTTTAAAAATGTTGCCATCAGGTTGGCTAATCCTTATAATCAATCTGTTAATACCCTAAAGGTAAATGGTTGACCTTCGGTCAATGTAGTTTATGAAAACAATGTCTTCAATGTGTCTAAATAATGTGCTTTTGTATAATATGATTTAGGGTTGTGTTATGGATACAGCCCGGAAATCGAAGCTAATTGCTTTCTAAGTCAAAGTTATACTGGTAAAGTTATAATTATTCTTACTTTAAAATTACATTTTTAAACAAATGTATATAAAATAATAAAAACTGTAATTGTATATTTTTTACAATAGTATGTGCAAAAATAGATAAAATAAATTTGTTATTATACTTTTTAATATATATATATGTATATATATATATATATATATATATATATATATATATATATATATATATATATATATGTGTGTGTGTGTGTGTGTGTGTGTGTGTGTGTGTGTGTGTGTGTGTGTGTGTGTTTGTGTGTGTGTATGTGTGTGTGTGTGTGTGTGTGTGTGTGTGTGTGTGTGGCATCCCTGTCACAACTTTAGCGAACTTGTGTTTTTTTACTTTTTTATACTATTTTTATCATAGTTATATATATTTTTTAATTTTTATTTAATTTTTTTTTTTTTTTTATTTAAACAATTTATCATTTTATTATAAAAGTATACTTTTTATATTTGTTTTTGTTATTTTAATGTATTTTTTTATATTATATTTTATTTTTAACTTTCTCTATTTATGAAAACGAATAATGACAATAATATAACCAAATTGAAACCTTGCCGTAACCCCATCCCTATGCCTGATCTTGATGCCTGGTCTAACGAAACCCTCAGTTGATGTAGCAGCACTTCCTTGCGAATTTGGTTATTTGAAAGTCGATGTGTGTACTTTTCGTTCTCTATAAAAGTTTCATATGGGTACATTTTTTTAATAAAAAAAAAAATGCTTACGGGGACAAAAAATTAACGGGTACACTAAAATGTCCCTGATAATGCTAATGCCCTCGTAAGTATTAGTTTTTTGTAAAAAAATTTTTCCGCAAGTGATAAAAGATACAATAATCTAGGGTGTCTGTCTCTATTTCATTTCTTTTTGATGTATAAAGATGTATAAAGATATTTTCAAAGTTTTTATAATATTTGGAAATAATCTAGGTATCCCAGGCAACATTTGCAGTTTTACTATAGCGAACTAATAATGGGATGTGCATATTGTTTAATATTGAACATAATATGCATAAGAACCATTTTATCATTATGGTTTAGCCACTATCTTATCATTTATAATGTTACATTAGTCAAATTCTGTCATCTCTAGAAGCACCTAACAGATTAAAACAGTTCTATCTATGTTATTAAATGATAAACAGTAGCGGAAAATTTGTACGGTGACAATCGAACTATTACAATAACGTACATTACAACATTGTTTACAATATTCATTATATTGCTGAGAGTAATTTAAATTTACGTCGTACACGATTTCATCAATGCTCACCATTGTCACAATATTATCACTTGTAAGTTAACTTGCGTTTGCACAGACTAGACTTTTTGCAGGGTTTGTGCTCCATAGCTTGAAGAACGCATTGATAGTGTTTTTAATTTTTTATTTTGCAGTAGTTTAAAAAGTATATCATGTTTCAGTTCCCAAATAATCAACAAGAGTAATTGTACTTGTGATTAATTCTGGAAAGGCAGGTTTTTTAAAGCCAGAGCCATATCAGGATACCAGGGTTTCAGTATAGGCTGCTTTCTCTGTTGATGCTATCTTTAGACGAGTTGCTAAGGAAACAAGTTTGGGTCTTAAACACAGTTAAAATAATTTCGCAAAGATATCCTCTATTTCTGGGACCTATTTCATCAAAGAAGGACTTGAACTGCGTGCGGACGGTATCGTTCTAACTTTATAATTGTCATCAAGCTGAGTGCGGTTGTCGCACGTATCACCATTATTAAGCTGATACCATCATCATAAAGATGATACATCATAAGCCTTGCTGATATGTTGGAAGACGCGTCTCAGTTATTTCCGCGTTATCTACCGTGATCTTGTTGCCAAAATTAAACATCACAGGCAATTTCCTAGTACTTTTCTTAGCAAAATTTTTTGGAAAAAAATTGCTGATTATATATTATCAGTGACAAAATCAGAAACATACGCAGACGCATGAGCTGCATGTTAGTCATCTTTAATAATTGTAACTGAATGATGGACATCCAAATTATCCATTTTCGATACATCAACCTAAAAATATAAAAACAGTTATTGGACTAAACATCTACAACAAGCATACAACATTAAACAAAAGAGAAAACCAGTAATATTCACATTATATATATATACTAGCTGTCATGACCCGTAAAATACGGGTCTTAAGGATATTGATGCACACTTTATCCGCGTGGTTACAGTTCATAAGAACTATTATCTGGTTTATAACGCAAGAAAATCTTAATCAAATGAAAACATCTAAATGATAACTTGTATATATATATATATATATATATATATATATATATATATATATATATATATATATATATATATATATATATATATATACATATATATATATATATATATATATATATATATATATATATATATATACATATATATATATATATATATATATATATATATATATATATATATATATATTATATATATATATATATATATATATATATATATATATATATATATATATATATATATATATATATATATATATATATATATATATATATTTCTACTTTAGTTACAGTCTACGAAAACACTTCATACATAATAACATGTGGAGAGCAATCTTTAATTAGAATTAAAAATGCTGTTTATGGTAGTCAGGAACGATTTATTAAATGTTTATCAAAAAATGTGTCTAATTTTTTTCAAATACTATGCGATAGAAATAGCAGTTGTTTAATTGAACCCAACAATGAGATGTTAGGTGGTGACCCTTGTCCTTATATTAATAAATACATTTTACTCGACTACATTTGTTTTTTAGAAGGTAAGAATAAAAATGTATCTTTTTTTTCTATATATATATATATATATATATATATATATATATATATATATATATATACATATATATATATATATATATATATCTATATATATATTTATATATATATATATATATATATATATATATATATATATATATATATATATATATATATATATATATATATATATATATATATATATATATATATATATATATATATATATATATATATTTCAGCCTATCACTGTTTTCATAAAAACAGTAATAGGTTGAAAATATAGGGTTAAACTGTTTTCTTTTGGTATATTTTTTTTTATGTAAAATTGTATAAACTTATACATTTCTAATGTATAAAATAGATGCATTTATACATAGCTCCAAATTGTTTGATCCTAACTTTGCTACTTAATATTAACATTATAAGTTTATTTAACATCTAAACTTTTTAGTTTATGCTTATATTTAAAACTAATTTTTGGTGTGAAGATGTTAAACTATAATAACAAAAAAACTATTGGTAATTTTTTTCTGTGAGGTGTTTGGACGCAATGGAGCGTTTGGACTAATTGCAATGATACACATGGATTTATAAACAGAACACGAGATTGCAAAGTTTCAAAAGGTATGGAATGGTGTTATGGATACAACTCTGAAGTATTAGAATGTTTTGGTAAGTCTATAATTAATATTTCCATATTTCCATAAATATAACTTTTGCAATCATATGACTTACTATCTCACTATGACTTGCAAATATAAATTTTACAAGTTATAGTGAGACATTTATATAATTTCTTTTTGAAAAAAAAATTACGTTACTTTTAAAATATAAAAATTATAATTCTAATTCAAAACCCTGAACACTAAAAATAAATATAATAAAACCGTGAATGCTAAAAATAAATATAAAAATTAATAAAAAAATAAAACATTAAATTTACGACTTCAAAATTAATAACAGTCAAAACATACATGTTTTAAAATATTGTTTATTTAAATACATTGCTCTTAACTCTTTAACTCGAAAAGTTAAAGAAAATATGAAAATATGAAAATTGTGATTGAGAAATTGTAATACGTAATTGAGAAACACTAGAGTAATTTAGATATCGTAAAATAAATTTAAGAAACTCAATGAGTTGTTAAAAATCGCAAAATGTAATTGAGAAACACAGCATGTGAATAATATTTTGTAATATGTAATAAAGGATAAATAAACTGTATCAAGAATACATAAATTGTAATTATGAAAGTGTAATATATTATTGCAAATTCACAATATAAGCTTATAGCTTACAATAAAAAGTTTTATGGAACGTTTTTTGAAATAAGTTAAAATCAATAAAAATGGAACTTAAAGAATGTTGTTTTTTTTTTTTCAAAACCTTAAGACCAAAAAGTCTGCTATTAAATTCAATCGGTGTCAGCATTTTTTTACCAAATTAGCTAACACCCGTTTCTGGAACAACCAAAACCAACTTGTCCAATTTGCCGGCATGAAGAACATACAACCGAGCAAGTTAAAGGAAAACATTATGTTTTATCTTCACAAATGACATAAAAGCTGCTGAATTTTTTGAGCGAAATGGCAACTGGATGACTCTGCCGCAAAGTTTAGTGGTCAAATATAAATACTACAGAGCATTGTGCAATGATTTTAAATATGAAAGATGTCCATGCCGGTGTTTAACAGAATATTGTAATGATTTTTAATGACATTGTTTAAATTTAATTAATATCTTTATGTTTTTTGTGAATAAATTATTTGCGTTTTGCTTATTTCTTTTTCATCACTTTTTTATTTTATTGATAGTATATTATTATTTATGGAAAACCAATTGATATGGCCACTTTAGCCAAATAAGAAACAAACCTTTAATTACAATGTAAATTATGTCATAAAATTAAAAGTACCAAGAACTTCGTTCTAACAAATTATATAATAAACTTTTCTTAATTAAAACTATTATTTTCTCAATTACATCTTGCAATTTTTTAATTACAACTTTCAATTTCTAAATTGCATCCTCGTTTCTCATTTACAACTTTTGTAAATGAGAAATCTCCTCAGTTGCATCTAACGTTTCTTAATTACATCATTCAAGTTCTCAATTATATCTTGAAAAGGTGTAGTTTTATCTCAACATTTATAAAATGAAATAAAATATTAAAGTGTAAACCATAACTTTTATAATAATAATAAAAATATTAGTAATAATATGGTTTTATAATGAGATTTTATGTCATAGTTCAAGAGCAGTATAAAGATTTTCCTAATGTTAACAGACATTGAGTTTAGTGATAAAAATATAGTTAACGGTTTGTAAAAAGATACAAACTTAAACACCCGAAGCATTTCCAGATATCACAATTTTTTTAAATAATTTAACATATTCTTAAAATGGTCTGCAAATAGTTTCTTATTCAGTTTGTTAATAGTTCAACAAAACAAATATTTTATTTAAATCAGTTAAAGTGTTCAAGCATTTGAACCCTAGTATATTTGTATTTTCCATAATTAAATGCAATCATTTTTGAACATAACCCTCCAAACTAAGTACGTGTTTGAAAAAAAATGTTTATTATTGCGTCATGTAAAATGCTTTTAAGGCTCTTTATGTTAAATAAGTCACATAAAAAGTTAAAATCAACCGTTGCAAAATATGGTGGTTTTTTAATTAAAATTGCAATCACTGATTTCTTCAGTATTAGATAATTATTATCCAAAAAGTTAAATTGTTTTTTTACATTAAAAAAAATCCAATACTAAACTATTTAGTTTTAAACTTATAATTTGAATTAATTGTGGAACGCTGGACTGTATTTATACTGTATACTATTTAACCATTTTAAAAATGGTTATATTGTAATAAAATAGTAATGTATTTGTTAAATTTCAATTTAATCAACCTCGAATCACACTACTAAACAACTTTGTCTGAATATCTTTTTTTTACGTTATGACATTTTTGGGAAAATATTTATAAAAATAGAAAAGAGTTATCCCCTGTAAAAGTATACCACTTGTGACTTCAACAAAATTGGGAATTACATCACCAAGAACCGCTCTTTGTCTTCTGTAGCAAATAAAAAATTTGATCTTACCGAGCAGTTTTCCTCTGATCTCGTTCACTGCAAGTTTTATAAGTAATTTGCAATGTGACACATTACCTTATTATTGATTTTACTAAATTTTGTCAAAAGTTTTAGTAAAATCAAGATAAATAACATCTATTAGATGACTTGTTAATAATTCCTATGTGATTATATCTATAGTTTTTACGAATTTGAGGTACATAATTTTTTCTGCACAAATGTGTTAAACATTACTTAATAGATTGTTAATTTCATTTACTGAATGATTACATTTTAAAATACTGTCTCAAATACAATGCAAAATATTGTGGCTTGTGAAACCAATTGATAGTTGACTTAAATCATTTTGCTATACATCTATTGGATTGATGTTTGCTTTGGAGCATGTTTTTGGTACCTCACTGAGTTCACAAGAAGACCTAAGTATATTAGAATGTGGAGCCATCTGTCGCATTTTTGAGTACGTTTGCATTGATGCATAGACTACATCACAGCCCATGGGCTACTATTTATATAATGTTTAAAGGTGTTTAAAAACATAATTTATCTATATGCTTAAAAGCTTTAAAGCTATAAATGCCCTATTATCACACTTAGGTTTACCAAAATGTTCAACAGTAAAAACAGATTTTAACTAGTCATTTATCATATTTGAAAATAAAGATCTATTAATTAGGGAAAGTTACAGCTCATTGATAAACTTTTACTTCAGAATGAAAGCAAATCATAATAATGGCATTGTAGAAATAATAATGGTATTAAAATGAGTACATTATATGTGTAAGTAATCTTAATTGAAACAAATTACTTCAAAAAATTTTTAGGACCCATTTATTTAAAAAATTAATTTGTATCAAGTTACCTTTATTATGGGGTACATTGATACAAGCCAGGGACATATTTGATTTATTACAAATGATAAAGCAAAACATAAAATGTTAAACAAAACTAATTTTCAGTATTTTTCATTGATACGTATTTAAGTCTAAAGATTTTTTATTGATACAAATCAATGAGCTTTATTGATACATATCAATGCATTAAAAAAAAATGCAATTAAGTTAAAGTACCAAACATTTGTTAAGATAAAAAACTATTACAAACAAAGACGTATACTTACTCAATAACGTTTTGCACAATTGGTAACATTAAATATCTTAGAAAAAAAACAGGATTGGCAAAAGCCCGTTTTTTTTTAAAAAAAAAAAAACTAGCACAGAGGGCCTTTCGGGTTTTTTTGGGTTCTATTTTGGTTTCGTATCTGTTAAATTTTTTTCTGTTTTTTGTTTAACTGTATTAAAAATTGGTATAGTTTTCTACTTTAACTTTATTTAAATTATATTTTATATAGTGTAATTTAATAATTTATAACAAGATTTTTCAAATTATTTTGAAAAAGATTTTTAAACATAATTTAAAACTGTTATAGAAATAAAAAATTTACCTTTAAACCTATCTGTTGATAGGTTGTTTTCAAAGTAATGCTTTTTATAATAAAAAATATTGATGAGAAATAGAAAAAAGAAAGCTAGAGAACGGGAGGAAGTAAATGAAGTTTTAATTAAACTTTAAATTTAAACTTGAAATTCAAATGAACAAACTTTTTTCTCCACGCAACGGCCTTGTTCATAAAGGTTCTAGTTTCAGAGTTAAAAAAGGGTTGTAACCACAATAAGGTAGCTTCCTTGACTGTAGTGGCTTTCTCAGCCTTGCAATGAATATCATAAAAGGGTAAAAAGTGACAATATGTAAAAATATTTGTACCAAAACTGGGATAATGTATTTGAAATAATGATTCATATATCATTAAATCTGCTCTAATAGCTTGACCATCGTCTCAAATTGAAACAAATTCTTTGGCATCTGTTAGTTTTATTAGTTGGCAAAAACCTTGTAAGAAACAACAGCTGACGTAATATTACGCAATATCAATACAATTTTATTAGAAATCTTGCAATATTTAGAATAGCTGTCTTCAAATCCAACTAAAAAATTTGGTGTTGTTTTAGATCAAGTAACTTTTTCTAAGTAAAAGTTTTCATTACAAAATACGTCTTTATAGATCTAAAGAAAAATTAATAATTGAAAATAAGAATAAATAATGATAATTTTTTTTTTTTATAGGTGATTAGCGTATTAATTAAAAATAAAGACAAGGCAGATTACGGCTTTACAAACATTATCCTGATTTTGTACCTTGGTTGATTAGAGTTAGGGGTTGGGTGAACTCTCACCTTAACCTAACCCTTAAATTAAGTCACTGTGTTTATTGTAGGATTTAAGGATTTAAGGTAGAATGTCCAGTGATAAGACAAAACAGATAATGGCTTTACAATGTCATAAATGAAATGATTTTTATCCAAGTGCATTTATCCTAAAATATATTATTGCATGATTTTTTTATTTTATTTGGTTTCTGAAAATATCATTGTAAAAAAACTTTTTATAAATAGTATTGTGTTTGAATTGAAATTTTTTCCTTTATAGCTAGCTCTTAAAAAATGTTTATGTTTTTCAGAATTACTGGTTATAATAGTTGATAAAATTGTAAAATATCTTTAAAAAAATAACAATAAAACTCTGATTTCTAGGGTTTTATTGGGTTTTTTAAGAAAGGTTTTATTGGGCTGGTTTTTCTGGGCAGGTATTTTAACACTGGAAACCCAGGAAAAAATATATTTAAAGAAGATATTAAAGTTTTTAATTTAGAGAGTCTGAAACATGTCTATGAATTTTAAGTTTGTATCAGTGACTGAACTCTGTTGCAACAATATTTTTTTATTCGTTTCTACAGACACTGTGAGTTTAGTGTGTGAATTACTCATTTATTGTGTGCTTTTTTTGTGTAACACCTTCTGTATCTGTGTGCCCTTTATGTCAATGTGCCCCAAAAACTAGTTTTCTCTATAATGTGAATTGTCTTGATGTGCTTTTATATAACATTTTTGTGTTCTCATAGTTATAAAAAAGCAAGAAAAGTAAAGCACATTATTTTTCTGAATGAATTTTAAAGTTTGCGTTAACCTAACCTAACACCTAGGCTCTCTTTGTCCACAATTTTATCCTATCTTACTTTTTTCGGGTATAAACTTTGCTCCAAATTATTTGTTTTCTTTGAAAATTTGTTTTACAACTAACTTATACTAGGTTATTCAATTGAATTTATAAAATGTAGCATTTATATAGTTATAGCTCTTTAAATAAAGCATTTATTGCTGCGAGAAATTTAAAGGTTAATTCTGATATTAATTATATTTTGTGGGAATTTAACTTTCAATATTTTATTGTTATTGCCTTGTTTTACATTACATTTTTATACATTATATTTTACTGCTGTTACTTTTTGTAAGTATGAACTAAATATTGTTTATGTTTTATATTATTGTAAATTTTATATATAATTATTTTATATATTAACTAAATATTGTTTATGTTTTATATTATGTTATTGTTTATGTTTTAGTTATTAGTTCTTAATTATAACCTTAATTGCTAAAGTCTTATTAAATAAAAAATCAGATAGAACTTTATAATTTTTATGCCACAATTCAGTAAAATCTTGCATTATAGTTTAACAAACTAAATTTTTTCTTTTTTAATGACTGTTTTTACCCTCTTTATAAATCCTTTCTCCATTAGTTATTACAATACTTTTTCTTCAAATGTAAAAAGTGGTATTGGTGTATTGGTAGGGTGATCAGTCCATAGACATGAGGTTCCGAACTCAATCCCCATCACGTCCTTGTAGTACTGCACTAACTTTTTAATCAAGGAGGTAGTGGTGAATTGATAAAACGCTTGATTCATAAGCAAGAAGTTCCAAGTACGCTTTTCACCAAATCAATGATATTGCAGTACTCAACTTGATTCACCTCTCAGCGGCCTTGTATAGCAAGGTTTATATTTCAAGTTATAGAGTTGAAAAATTGTTGTAACTAAGACTATGGAAGCCATAGTCTTAGTTACAACCTTTACTGTAGCGATGGAGACTTAGGGAAGTAAAAAAAAACTTTTCCAGATATACTATTTGAAGCTTGTTATAGAGAAGGTCAACCTGACAGATTTTATTGTAAGTTTTTGATATGTCCAGAGCAATAGCCTTTGTCTTTTTGCTACTATCTAATGCATGATAATACTTTTTTGTCAAGGTAAGCAGTTAAACAAGAAAATTAAAATTTGCATTTGTTGTTAGAAAGTAAATTGTTAGGCTTAAAATGAGATATTAGAGATTTAATAAACAAAGACTCAATGACCTTGTAATTTAAGAAATAATTAAAGAAAGACAAGGTTTTGATCCTACATATACAGTAGTATTATAGTCTGGCAAGTGGTTAGGCTTTATTTAAGTTAACAATAACAACAATATTGGCTAAGTTTAATTTAAACGGGGTTAATCAATATGATCAAAAATAATTGAAAAGAGAAAAATTTAAACCCGGTTCAACCATAAAACAGACTGTGCTTACTTTTATTCTCAAAGACTCTAATAGTCTCAAAGCCATTTAGAGTCTTTGAGAATGAAAATAAGTTCCGTCGATAGACAATATCTCATATTTTAACCTCTGGTAATATAATAGTATTAATTAGTTTTATTTCTCAGTTTAGGCCTAATTAACAAAAGCCCCATTTACAAGGTGAGGGTTAGTCAAATTTCATTTAACCTCATAATTCATTGTTTCTATTTTTCTTTTATAACTTTCTTCCAGAGATAGTAATTGTTCTTTTGAAAAAAGATTTTTAACCTGCGTAAAAAAAATATTCTTTATAAGTTCAATAATAGCATTTTTTTTTTTTTTTTTTTTTCTTTGAAATTAAAAATATAAAAAATTAACACACCTATCTACGAAAACATAACAATTATTAAAAAAAAAAAAAAAAAAACGGTCTTTTATAAAAATTTACTCAGTCTTAATCAAGGCCGGCGCAATAGGGGGTGTGAGGTGTGTGACACCTCCTATCAATGATTTTTAGTCGAAAATTTGACCCTTTTCGACTAGTTATTCGGCAAATGTAGACCCAGTCGATATATTAGTCGTTAAATTTAGACAGCCAGTCTGCAAATGTCGTTAAAAAACAAGGTCCGTTTTTTTTTTTTTTTTTTTTATAGTCGGCAAAGGTTGTAATTGCATACCCCCCTCCCCACGTGACAACTACTCGCGCCGGTCCTGATCTTTATAAATAAAAAGTTTACAAAGTTATCAACCTGTTTTCAAAAAGTTTATTCAATAGTTAAATTAGAGAAACATGGTCAAAACTGTTCATTATACCCTCTATTTTATTCTTCTTTGATATACTATATTTAAGTAAAACAATGAAGAATATTATATTCTGTTTACTATTATTGATAAAATAGTAAATTTATTTGAAATCAAGCTAGAATGACAATGAATGAATAAATTTGACTTTAATTATTTAATTGATATTAGTTTTTTTTGAATATCTCCAATGGTCATATAAAAAAATTTTTTGTAATAATATTTCGGTTAAATTATTATTAGAAAATTTTTTTTTAATAATATATTTGTGTATAATTTATTATACAATAATATGTAATGCTTATAAATAAATTACCCAACCAATATCTGATTGAGTTTTATTTTTATTTTGTTTTAGCTTTTTGGACACAATGGAGCCTTTGGTCTAATTGTAATAGTTCGTATGGATTTATGAACAGAACCAGAATATGCAATGTTTCAAATATAATTTCCTGGTGTAATGGAAACAATTTAGAAGTAAAGCAGTGCTTTGGTAAATATTTTCGTCTTAATCATTTTTGTTACAATTTTTGTAAAGTTAAAAAAATATTAAATATTTTTAACACTGTTAAATTTTGTAAACCTTATATTTAGAGTTAAATGTTAAGTATATAGGTTTTAAATTGTGTATTAATTTATGCTTATAATTGCCATGAATTATGAAAATTATTAGTGAGTTTATGTTTAGTAATTTTTTATTTTAAATTTCTCTTAAATCAATAGTTCGAAAATCAATTTCTTTTTCAGTTAAATAATTTGTTTGGCATTACATTTTTTTTAATTTTTTGCAAAGAAAACAAACATAATTATGTTTTTAGTTTTTTGGACACAATGGAGTATATGGACAAATTGTAATGATTCCTATGGATATATGAATAGAACTAGGGAGTGTAGTGTTTCGAATGCTATAGATTGGTGCTACGGCAACAACTTTGAAGTAATAAATTGCTTCGGTAGGTATTAATTAATAACTATTATATACTTTTTATTGTAACATATTACATTGTTAAAATACCTTTTTATATTGATTTTTTGATTTAAAACATTTCTTTTTATCTCGAAACATGATGCCTAGTACCCATCATTTTCTATTACTCTGATGAAATATATAAAATCAACATAAAAATAGGCCTTGCTCAATCTGGAGGCAAAGAAGTTGGTAATCTGGAGGAAAAAACTAAATATGCATTTTTGATGTTGCTTTCCTTAATCTTTAGATGGTTGAGAGTATGTTTCTCATGATAAAAATTTACTTTAGAATATAAGAAATTTGAAGGCAAAAATGAATTTAAAAGTTTTTCAAAAATTTACTTTTTTTTTTTATTTTCTTATTTTGTGTAGAAAATATTTTTAAGCAATCTAGTATATATAGAGATTTTGCTTAAATAACTTTTTGTGAAATTTGTAAGCTCTAAAAAATTTTTACGTAATGACTTCTAAAAACAGAATTTTGAATTAACGTTCAATAAAATGTCTCAAACCTATATGGACAAACTTAACTAATTTTAAGATACAAAGACTAGTAAATTAGGACTCAACCAACCAAACCATTAACTCAATGACTTCGACTAATGCCTAATCATAGAATGTAATTTCCTATATAATGAAGATATAATCATTCTCATTTTTATATCTGGTGAAGAAACTAATATTAACAACTGCAGACCTATTTCCGTTTTATCCTGCTTCTCTAATTTATTGGAACGAATTATGTACAACAGACTTTACAACTATTTGATGTTAAACAGTTTGCTGTACAGTAAACAACTTGGATTTCAAAAAGAAATTCAACATTCAAAAAGATAATTCAACATCGTAATCGAACTAATTAATCATGTATCGGATGCATTCAATAATGACTATTTTACTCTTGGAGTTTTTATTGATCTGTCGAAAGCCTTTGACACTGTTAACCATAAGATACTTATAAAAAAAATAGAACTGTATGGAATAAAGAGTAAAAATTTACTTTGATTTGAAGACTACCTAGCGAACAGGTCACAATGTATTATTTTTAATAAAAAAGAAAAAGAAAAACTTAAGGTTTGTGACCCGAGGTTTAATCATAGGGCCATTATTATTTTTATTGTATATAAATGATTTATACTTAGCATCAAGTATTTTAAATGTTATATTGTTTGCAGATGACTCCCTTCTTTTTTATTCCAATAAAGATATAAAAGCTCTCTTTAATATATTTAATGAAGAACTATTCAAAGTAATTGGTTTACAAGCAAGGCTTTCTTTAAATGTAGAAAAAAACTAAATTTATTTTATTTTCCAAACCTAGTAAAGGTAATGATGTTCCTCTAAAATTACCCTAATCTCCTAATCAATAAAACATTTATTAAAAGGGAACCAATTGTTTATTTTCTAGGAGTAATAATAGATGAAAACTTGTCATGGAAACCACATATAAAATATATAGAAGATAAAATATCAAGAAATATTTATATATTATATAAAACTGAACCATATCTTAACACGTCTTCTCTAAAAAAATATACTTTTCATTTATTCATAGTGTTATCTCTTACTGCAATATTGCATGGGGTAGTACAAACTATGGAAAGTTGAAAAAACTTCATAATAATCAAAAACATGCATGCAGGATTATATTTAGTGCCCACAGAACTTTTCAATGTGAAACTCTTTTAAGGAAGCTCAATTCCCTAAGTGTCTATAAACTTAATATACACCAAGTTCTACAATTTATGTTTAAAACTAAACAAGAACTCTCTCCTATTGTATTTCAGTCTTACTTTAGTGAAATCTCGCACAAGTATCCTACTAAATTTTCAATTAATAATTTTATTGTTCCAAAAACTAATTCAAAACTAAATTCCTATAAAATCCAATACCGCGGACCGTTTCTATGGAAACATTTTTCAAAATTTATCACTAAAAATATTAATGCTCAACACATCTCTTTGGAAAAAGTCAGAAAAGAATCTACGAATCTCTTATTACAAAAAGACTTTGATTTAAAATATCTCTTTTAAAAATAATACACAAATAATATAAGTCGTCTAAAAAAATAGTTATTGAGACTACTTCTTTTTTGTTGCAATTTTAATCTAATTTAATTTTTTATTGAAAAACTTTAATACTTTTAAACTATTGTTAATCTTTGATATAATGCGTTATATTTTAACACTAATATTTATATTATGTTATTAGTTATATTGTAACTAACGTATTTAAAATTTTTGTTATGTACTTAACTACTCTTCATTTTTTATATTAACTGACGATTTTTTAATGTAAATTTTATGATGGGGCTTTATGATAAGACAGCTTATGTCTTCTGCTTGCTCTAATTCTCTTATTTATTAACACGATTTATTTCATTGTAAATTTCAATATATGACAAAACTCTTTGCATAAAAAAAAAAAAAATGAAAGAGATAACCAAAAATTTAAAAACTCAACACATAAAACTCAACACTTAAAAACCAGCACTTAAAAAACAAAACTAAAACACTAAAAACTGATCACCGAAAATTAAACAGTGCATCAATGTTTTACTGCTTCATGGTTTAGAGAAACCTAGGATTCATTTAAAAACTTTTTTGGGAAGCTTTCGCCATGCTTAGAGTTTTGCCATTTGTAGCTGTTGGATTTTTAGAATATTGATATATCACATAAACGCAAATCAATGTACTTATTTTAAAGGTTTTAAAAAAAAAAGTTTCTGAAACATTTATAACTAGTTTTAAACTAAAATATAGTTTTTTGAAAAGAAAAAAATTTGTAAATAAATCTAAAAGTTTTTATCAGTTTTTCCTAGTCTAATTTTAGAACTTAATTAAGGAGTTATTTATTTTAAGTTACTGAAGACAATAAATTGCGTTTTTTTTATCAAGGATTATATTGGGTTTTATGGAGTATATTGGGGACTATGATGATCTTAATTGCTTTTCTCAGTCTAATATCTAATTTCTAATGTAAGAAAATTTTTAATAATTGTTTAAATTTAATATTTTTGGAATAAATAAAATCTATAGTAATTTTTTTTGAACCAATATTTTTTTTCCTTACAAGCATCCATAAAAAAGATCATAAACAAGAGCACCTTTTTAGTTAAGAAGTGTGTTGAGATCAATTTGATGATTTTATTTTTAGCATTGCAATAATTCATGATCATTGATATTTTAGTTAAGAAGTGTGTTGAGATCAATTTGATGATTTTATTTTTAGCATTGCAATAATTCATGATCATTGATATTTTAGTTAAGAAGTGTGTTGAGATCAATTTGATGATTTTATTTTTAGCATTGCAATAATTCATGATCATTGATATTTTAGTTAAGAAGTGTGTTGAGATCAATTTGATGATTTTATTTTTAGCATTGCAATAATTCATGATCATTGATATTTTAGTTAAGAAGTGTGTTGAGATCAATTTGATGATTTTATTTTTAGCATTGCAATAATTCATGATCATTGATATTTTAGTTAAGAAGTGTGTTGAGATCAATTTGATGATTTTATTTTTAGCATTGCAATAATTCATGATCATTGATATTCTATTTTGTATTTGATTTAAAATTATATGTTGTGAGCATTCAGATGTCAAGTTACTTAATGCATTAATTTTATTCTTGAATATGCTATTTTTTAGAAAATATATTTGTTAAAAAAGTATATTTGATTTTTTGAAAAAACAAAAAATTAAATTTTATGTTTCAATTTCATCTCTATATATTATTGCTGAACTTAACCCTGTTATTGTTAGAAATACCTATTCGAAAGTGTTTGAAACAGAACCCTTAACAGATTTACTGTCAAGAGTTTTAACAAAAATTGCATTGCATAAAGTTCTCCTTAATTTTAATCTAGAGCATTTATTTTTGTGAAAAAAATCAATATATAGTTTTAAAAAATCTTGTGCGTTTTTGAACATAGAAGGCGCGGTTTGAGTTCTACCCTACCTGCATTTGTTTTTAAAAGTTCTAAATGCCTTTTAAATTTTTTTTTAAATGTCTTTTAAACGTTTTTTATGGAAGAATGTTTAGGAAACTTTTAAAAGACATTTAAAATACATTTAGAACGTAACATTTTAAAAAAATACCTGCTGTGATCAGTCGTGACCTTATTTGTTTTCATTGTTTTAGGTATTTTAAAACAAAATATATTTTTGAAGTTTTATATAAACTATATACAAACAAATGTAACAGTATCATACACTTTACCAAACAAAAAGGTTTTTAAAAGCTAAAAAACATCAAAACACCAGGACAAAAAATTGTTTGAATTAATAATTGAGATACTTATGTTATTATCGTGCTCAGGTAATTAGTCCATATAAGCTATGGATGATCTGTAAAAAAATTTGTCTGAACCTTAATAAAGTAAAAAAGTTAATAGCATAGTCCTACTACTTCAGAAGGTGCTGCTGTTGAGGCAAAGAAAAAAAATATATAGCTAGAAAACATTTTAAAACATTTTTTATGACAATTAAAAATTTTGTTTGCTACATTTATACCTTTAATTTAATTTTTTTTATGGATGATACAACCAATTTTTATTATTTATTATTTTTTATTGTTATTATTATGATATTTTATTACTATTTTTATTATTTATATAGATGATACAACCAACTTTATTATATGGATGATACAACCAATATATTGTAAATGAGATAAGTAAACGGAAAAATTAAAAGCTCTAATTAAAAGCCACTGCAGTAGTAATTGCAGTTCAGCAAAATTTAAAATTCATTACTTGAATTTAGTTCAGTAAAACTTTTTAATTAAAATATTTTAGTTGTAGAATATTGATGTTCGTAAAAAAACTTTATATATACATTATTTTTTAATACAAACTACTTTGGTTTTACAACTTTATTATATAGACTTATGCGCTTAACAGTTCTTATATAAACGATATAAATTATATATATATATATATATATATATATATATATATATATATATATATATATATATATATATATATATATATATATATATATATATATATATATATATATATATATATATATATATATATATATATATATATATATATATATATATATATATACACATTTGTTATTTGTTTACGTACATTGTTTATAAAATTTAAAAAATCCACCTATACTACATTTTATTAAGGATAGTAAAATATAATATGAGTAAACTTTTCTAGTAATTACAAGTCTTTTGCTCAAGCTGTTTTGTTTTGAGTTTTTGTAGCTATGTTACTACATTTAAAATAATTGACAGAATTGAAAAAACACGAAACATATTCACATTCAGTGGAAATTTTGAATATTCAGTTTTAGATTTGCCCCTCTCCTAATATTTCTGATTGCTTAAACTACGTCATCTGCTTCTTAGAACATTAAAAATGATAGACGCTGCATTTTCGTAAATCGTTACAGCCAAAGTTGTTTTGCGTATGTGACGTGACTTTAAACTAACTAGAAATAAGATTTTATTTAATTTTAAAAAAAATCGTTTTCTATTAAAAGTATACGGAATATATTTTTATGGGATATATTCTAATAAAAACAAAAACTATTAATTGCTATTTTACTAAATAAAAAATCATATCCGTGAAATGATATACCTGTATCTGTTTTATATCTCTTTGGAACTTGTATGCAACATACTTAAAATTAATCAAAAAACGTAAGATAAATGCAAAAGGAAATCTGACGCATAAAATTTATTTTGACACAAACTGATTTGCGCAAAATATTTTTGGCCTAATTTTTAGAGTAGCATTTAATAATGTGTGGCAGTGGCACAGTGGTTACAGCGCTTGCTTTATAAGCAATAGGTCAAGGTTCAAAACAAGCGCTCGACATATTTTCGCGTCTCGGTAAGGAAGGAGGCATAAACTTTCTGCTTACATGCACTGCCGCGTTGCTCTGTGACAAAACCGTAAGGTCTTCTCATTGCACCTAAATAACAAAAAAAAGTTAGGTGAGACTATTATTCTTTAGTTTTCAATTTTAATCATAAGAATAAATTTTTTTTTATGACTATGTTTTAGTGGTTTAATTAAGTTTCGTACAAAGGTCTGTATTGCGTTTCATAATCTGTAAAAAAAAGTCTGTAAGTGTAAACGTCTTAAGCATATTGCGACGTTAGAATTATCTTGTTCTATCTCCACTTTCTGAAAAAATTGAGTTAATGATAGTTTTAGGTTTCTCGAAAATAACGTCTTTCTACTGAATTGAAACCTAAGTTATAAGTAAAAAAGTTGCGAAAAAAACATAATTTATAAAAAAAAATTTATACGCCGTCTCCTAAAGTTTTTGTTTTTTAAATCGTTTTATCCTAAAACTAAAAAATGTGGAGATAGAACAAGATAATATTAACGTTGCGATATATTTAGTTTGCAGGCATTTTTTAGAATAATGACGTATAATATATCTATAAAATGAGAAATTTTAAATATAATTAAAATAACTTTTTTTCTATATTTATATTTTTTGCTATAAATATTTAACCAAGATTAAAAAAATTTTAAAGTTTACTACGCTAAGGGAAGGTCTTAAACCCCCCAAAACAACAATAATTACAGCGCACTTGATGGCTGAGCTATCAATGAAATGTATTTAGCAGAAAAACAAATCTACTTAAAAGTCTATTATAAGCTCTATGTATGCGGAAAAGGTGTGCATGTTAAACTTTATGCTCCTCAATTTTTTTATTAGAATAATTTATTTCACTAAAAAGTATTGAAGTAAATAAGGAATACTTATAAATATAATCGGTGAGAAATAGATATGTAAATTGGTAAAGACCTTTAATTTATAAAAAATAAATTTCAGATCCGAAATGCTAGGGTATATAAGAAATAAGTATTGAAAAGTTCGATTTGGAATAGACTTACAAAGACTCGTATTTTTGCGGGTCCAAACTCAGCTAGTATAATTATCAGTTTTGTATTTTGTATTAATGTATGTATGTATTAACTGCTAGATTTGTTAAAAAATTCAACCAGTTAAGAGATATTAGAATGAGCATAAAAAACAAACCACCACATCCCTAGTAGCAAACAATACTGGCGCAATATTATTGCGATTTTGTTAACAATATAGGCGCAATATTGTAAACTATATCGGGCCAATGTTGCAATGTAAACATTTTGCAATATTGGCCAATATTGGTTTTTCACATATTGGTTTTTCATTGAAAAATTCAGCCAGAGCAAATTTTGTAAACTTTATAATCACCTTCAGTTTAACGGCACATCAGCGAAAAAAAAATTACAAATAAATTTATGATATGAAAAAACTTCAGATAACTTTTTTTTTC
The DNA here is from genome assembly GCF_022113875.1 of Hydra vulgaris. Classification (NCBI taxonomy): domain Eukaryota; kingdom Metazoa; phylum Cnidaria; class Hydrozoa; order Anthoathecata; family Hydridae; genus Hydra; species Hydra vulgaris. The sequence goes on along the minus strand of NC_061170.1, from coordinate 19,779,927 downwards.
AGATTATTATTTTTTTTAAGTGAAAATATTAGTCTAAACATTATTGAGATTCATTTCATAATGTTTAATGTAATTGCTTTTTATTTCAAGTTTAATTATTGGTTAGTAAAAAAAAGTGAATTTTAAAGTTTGCGCGGTTTGGAAAGGTTTCTATGATAATATTTTCTTATTTAAATATGGCATTAAGGAAGATAAGCAACTTGAGGCTCTAAGTAAATATTTACCCCGAGATTACGAGATTCAAATTAGCATGAGATTAAGATCTCATGCTCAATTGAATAAGTTAGCCAGGCATAGAATATTTTTCTCAGTTATGGAACACTGAAAAAAAGTGTTTTTAATATACAACACTAAAAAAATAAACTTAAAACTTATTTGGTGTTTAATTAATTTAAGTTATTCGGTGTTTGAATATAAGATTTTGATTTAACATATTGTTATTATTATTATTGTTGTTATTACTATTATTATCTAAGGTTATAATTTTACAAATAGAATAATTAGATATTTAAAAAAACCTATCAATTTTTTGTTCTATTGTATCTAATTGTGTCGGTCTAAATGTTTATATGCAATTGTACATTTGATGAACCCAAGATGCATCTAGATGTTTTTTAAATGTCGTGACAGATGTTGAACACTATTTCAGATGGTAGGCTATTCTACAAATTTGTGAATTCCATATTAGAAAAGTTTTTTCCGGACATCTGTCTTACAAACATATTTTTCAATTTATAAGAATGCATCTGTCTTACAAACATATTTTTCAATTTATAAGAATGCATCTGTCTTACAAACATATTTTTCAATTTATCGCATGCTGTTAAGTTGGAGTTAGTCATAATGGAGGAATAAATACAAACTAAACATATAATCATATATTAATATTAAGAAGTGGCCATATTAACACGCATACTATTACAACTCATATTAATTACTTAATGGTCTGTAATTACAGTAATAAATATAATGACTGTGCAGATGACATCACTCTGACACAAGTGTTGATAGATAAAATACAGAATAGTATTTAATGAGGAAACAAAAGGGTTGCAACTACAATTAAAAAGACTGTGAATGCATTTGCAAGTTTCTGCCATGTCAATACATAAGAAACGATAGCTCATGCTAGTTAAATTTAGTCTCAGTAGTCTTTTGTTGTAAGTGAGTCCAGTCTGGCAAAAAACAAACTTATTAGACTAGCATAGAGCATTTTAAATTAATTGCTGATCTTTTTAAAGCCTAGGATAGTAGATAGAAAGAGCTGCAAGAATCAATGTGAGGACGAACAAGGAAAATAAACAAAGTACAAAATCTCAAGATATTGACATTGACAAATAATCTCTTGATCATTCCTACAATTTTATTGGCGGTGCTATTCTTCGTACTTAAAAAATAAAAGTCAAATTACTGTCAATGAAGATTCCTTTATTGACGAGAAAGTTTTTAAGATTAATTGAAGTATTGATACTTTTATCGACGAGTATATAAATGATTTTTGTATTTATTGGTCCTAAGGGCATAACTTGACATTTTTTCACATTAAAACTCGCTTTCATAGTTTTTTCCAGTTTGCGATAATGTCCATACTTTTTTGCAGGTTATTCATGGTGAGCTATCAAAAAGCAAACTGTATAACTTAGTATCTTATGTAAATACAGATACATCATCTAAAACTAAATCAGAAAAATCGTTAATATATATTATAAAAGTATATAATGGGGGACCCCACTATTTAATATTATCCATTCTAAGTATGTACCACCAACAACGATACACTAATGCCAATCTCTTAGGTAACATTCAAATCCAATTGTAGAGTTTGTTATCTATTCTATAAGCTTTTAATTTTAGAAGTAGGAGATAGTTGTGAAATATGTCGCAAGCTTTCGATATACCTAGATATAAATTTTTTATATCAGTTTTATTCTCCAAGGCTAATGTCCAACATCAATCCTCACTTAAGTGTATTGCATTTTCAAAGTCGCATTTATATAATTTTTACTATTTTTAGCATTACTTATTGTGTGAATTTTACTTTAATCTTGCTTAACTACTCCCAATATAATGTGATGTAGCAGATCTAGTTTAACTTATTGATTTGTTTATTACCTATAAGATTGCATTAAACTATTGCATAAAATAAAATGCTATATAAAATAAAGGACAATATAAAAAAAAAAATTATATGTATATATATATATATATATATATATATATATATATATATATATATATATATATATATATATATATATATATATATATGTATATATATATATATATATATATATATATATATATATATATATATATATATATATATATATATATATATATATATATATATATATATATATATATATATATATATATATATATATATATATGGGTAAGAGCACAAAGGGTATATTTCCAAAATTTTACGGTTTTGAGTTATCAAGCGCAGATATTGTGTTAAAGTATATAAAAGAAATGAAAACACAAGTAAAAAACAAGACAGAATTAATTAAGGAATGCATTTGGTTAAAAATCATGACAATAAATAAATATAATGATTTGTTGTATGTTTTCAAACTTTCAAATTCATATTTCTCAAAACAATGGTTAGTGGACATATTCCCTTTGTGCTCATAACTATATATATATATATATATATATATATATATATATATATATATATATATATATATATATATATATATATATATATATATATATATATATATATATATGTATATATATTTAAATATATATATTATATATATATATATATATATATATATATATATATATATATATATATATATATATATATATATATATATATATATATATACAATTAGATTTGAAACATAACTCGGAGTTTCACGCTTTATGCCATCATCAGACGTTAAAACAACCGTAACAACAACAAAAATTATATACAAAAATACAACACAGTGTTAGCTTAGATGACGTTAAAGTTGCAAATAACAAATTTGTTTTCGTGGCGACATTTTGATATTAGTTCATTTCGTTTATTCAGTAGTTTCAAAGATGACGTAGTGATATGGTATTTTTCGGTTAAGCAAAGGTTACATAACTTTCCTCCAGGTTTAAATGGTTCCGCCCTATCAATAACTTTCCACGTAAGAATAGGATTTGAAAATCCCTTTTTTTTCATTTCCCAGATATATTTCAAAAATTCTGTGGTGTTAGCTTTACTTTCGTATTGAAAGGAATTTTTATTTTTGTACCAGCGATCTTTAAATGTGTGTTCCTTTAGACCAATATAATTAAGACCACTATCCTGCGGTGATGTTTTTACATTGCAGACGTAAATTATATTTTTACTGAGACACATACCTTGCAAAGGACATTGAGAAGGTTGCCGGCAGTTACATGTTGGAACTATTGTGTTGGAAACATTAGATAATATTTTTTTATTGTATGAATTAATAATATTGGTGATGTTAGGAAGACAGCTATAACTAACTTTTAAATTATTCTTATTAAAAATTTTTCGAAATTTATGTGTTTTTGGAAAATACTTTTCAATAAGATTATATTTGCTCTACTTTTGTATTGAGCACTGTCTACCGAGTAATTACTTTTATTATATATATATATATATATATATATATATATATATATATATATATATATATATATATATATATATATATATATATATATATATATATATATATATATATATATATATATACGCATATAAATATATACATATATAAAATAAAAGACCTTATAAAAAAAACTTTTTTATAGCAAAATTACTATCTTGTAAAACATTTGTGTGCGTGTGTGCGTATGTGTGTCTTTGTGTGTGAAGGTCAATAATATATATCTAATATATCAGGGTGTTACCCAGGATTCTCATTTTTTTTCAATTTTATTCAGCGTTTTTGCGAAATTGGGAGTTCAGGTGCGGCTAAATAGAAAAAAAAAAAAAAAAAAGTCCTTACATTCTGCAATTAAATTTCAATCAAAATAAATTTTCTATTTTTGCTGGAAGCTACATTTACAGCAGGAAAATTTTTTTATTTTATATATGTTTAATTTTAATTAATCAACTTGTTTCATTATGAGCAATCTTTTAAAGTTTTTTATTTAAATTGCTTCTTTTCTTTGTTTTTGATATACTGCAGCTGTTTTTCAAAACGCCTTTTATACAAATTTCGAGAAAAGCGCAATGAAAAAAAAAATTAAAAATAAAAAAGAAAAACCTGAACTCGAGAATATGTAACGTCAATAAAAACATTAAAAAAAAGTTTTTTTTAAACCTTTAAATAATGATCTTGTTAAGGTTAATGACGCTTGTTAATGATATATTGCAAGATAATGTATTTACATATATATATATATATATATATATATATATATATATATATATATATATATATATATATATATATATATATATATATATATATATATATATATATATATATATATATATATATATATATATATATATATATATATATATATATATATATATTTTGTTCTTCAATTTTACAACTTTGTGATTTAATATATATATGTATATACACGGTGTTACCCAGTTCATCTCCTGATTCACTCGGTAAATGTTGAATTAAAAATACTTTTTCTATTTCTTCTCTTTTTAAAAATAAAAATTTTTATTTTGAACTCTTATTTGTTTTTGTAAAAAAATTAATAACATAAGGATGTCTGTTTATGTAAAAAGATGCTATTATATTCATTTAACAAAAACATTTAAACACATTTAACAAAACTAAAGGACATTTTGAATATTCCTAACGTTTAAATGAATATTCCTTACATATTAGTAGACATGCGTACCAATATGTAAAATTTAGTATAAAGCCAATATTGGCAAAGAATATTTCGCCAATATTAGCATAACAATATTAGTAAAACGACAATGCAATATTGTTTGCCAATATTGGTAAGACAATATTAGCGTAATATTGCTTGACAATATTGGCGCAATATCAGATATCTTGGCCGATATTAGCCAAGATACCCAATACCGCGCCATTATTACGCCAATATTGTTTGCTACTTGGGATATTATGCCTCAGCACCACTTAATAGCAAATAACTCCATCATAAAAGTATACCTACAATAAATGTAGTTAAAACATACTTTTATTGTTGATACCTAATTTTAAAATAACAAAAGCACTGCTTAATTTGAAAAGCTATGGAAATACCTTTTGAAAATATTTATAAAAGTGAAACAATAGACGCTTTTTTTAAGTAAAACATTAGACTATCGTCTAATTTGATATCGAGTATGTACTTTTTTCAAAAATGAACTTGTCTTTTCATAAAATATGACAAACAAATAACAGTATAAAGTGTTAAAATGATGGTTTAATTTATTTTAAAAGGGCTACCTGACTATTACTGATTTTCTACTTTCCAAAACGGACAAGGGTTTTATTATGTATTAATTCTTTTTTTTTTTATTGAAAATCTACAAAATATATTTTTAAAATAGTTTTAACACTAAATCGGCTAACATATAAAAAATAGGTAAATAGTTTTTTTAAAAGATACTTAGTTGGAAGGTTTTAATTCAAACTGTTAAAAGTCTGTGAGCAGTCTGATAAACTTATAATAACATAAAGCCAATGTTGATCATAACTGGCTTAAGCATAAAGTACATATTTCATTGTCTATTTATATATTTCATAAATTACATATTTCAAATCTAAAAACATTCACCTAGGGTTGCATTCAGCAGCCTTTGCTTAATATTCTTATATTTACTCTCATTTGCTTCAAAAGTTAAGCGTAAAACTAGTTTACCATGCAATTTTTGTTTCTTATCATTACATTAGTGACTATACATTTTTCCTATTTTATACACTTTTTAAATTTTAAAATATGGATTTGATTAAACAGTCCTCAATTTCCAAATTTTTGATAGTGTCGTACTTCTTTTAAATGAAACAATGAAAAATCTTTAACTAAACTTAAAAAAACATTTTATACCATAGCTAATAAACCAGACATGATACATACATAATAGTAACTGTAACTAATATGTCTAATACTTTTTAACTCTTATTGATATTAGCTGAAACTTAAAACCTTGTCTGTTTTGCAGTATGCAAGTTTATTCTAATCTGCTTAAAAGAAAACCATTAAACTTAGATCCTATGAATTATTTAAAAAAACAATTTTGTAACAAAAACAACTCAACAGGCTTTGTTATGAAATTTTGTTGCGTTAGCATAAGTAAATGTAATTCTACTCAATAAATATATTATTATATTACATTGTTAAATGTTAACTTAAGTTCGTTGAGTATGTTAGAGTACATAATTGTAATTTAATTTAATTTGAAACCACATTCTACATATTTTAAACCTTTATCTTTATAAAATGTTTATAAAACAACTAAATAATTAAATTAAACAATTTTTGTATAAAAATAAATATTTCCTCACTTTAAAATACTTATGTTTATTTAAACTTGTACGATTTATTTCCTAAAATATTTGCCTTACGTTTGGTTTCCAACAATTTAGTTTTTTTTTTCTTTCTAAATGATAGGGCAATTCTTTATGGATGAAGTTCTTAGCAGTACAAAAAAAATCAAAATATTTTAAACTTTTGTCTTTTAAAAAGCTTTTGCATATTACTCATAAACTATACTGGTTTAAAGAAAAGAAACTTTTAGTTTGCAGGTAACACTTAATCTGAAGTTTGGTCACACTTAACAGCAGGAGAGTACATTGACTTTGGCTAGCTAATCAAAATGGTATTATAGTCACAGAGAAACCAGCTCATATTTGAAGCAGATTGTAAAATTTAATGACAACAAGAGCTGTGCAGAAAAAAGAAGTTCCTATTTTATTATAATAACACTGTAGTGGAAACATCTTTCAATAGAACAGATTTTTAACTTCTCTCTCACCAGACTTTCAAGCATTTTTTGAGAGTGAACAACGCACCACCAAAGAATTTTATCAAAACTTATTTTCAGTAGAATGTTCAAAAGACATTCTTTTTGTCTTTTCAAATCTGTATTGGTCAATTCTATATGACTTATACTGTCTATAATGTCAATCGAACTGTTGATATTGTCGCTGACATCATCAAACCAACACTGACCACTGACTTGCCTATGTTAAAAAGTCCATTCATTTGTTTATAAACTTATTTTAACTCCAAACTTTAATGTGGTTTTTACTTAAAAACACTGTATATGAAATGGGGGGCAGTGGGTCAATTATTAAAGAAAGGAGAAACTAAATTAAAAAAATATCATAAAATGTTAGATAAATAGGTTAAAACCGTAGATATTTTTAGGAAGTTGGAGGGAATTCAAAAAGGCGTATTGCAAACGTGGTTTTGGACGATAAAAAAGCGCACGTACTTAATAAACGTCCCCCTATTAGAAAATTTTCACCTTGTATAAGCTTTGTTTTTATAATGTATTACATTTGAGGCAATCTTATATTATAAGTTTCTTATATTTTAATTAACAAATTTTATTTGTTTATGCTATGTATTTGCTTATTTTAATTCAGATATTAGCAAATCATTATGGAGAATTTCAAACGCTGTGTCTCTCCAAGGGTATGTAATAAATACATTTTACATAATTTTAAATTTTAAGGTGTAAGTATGAGGTAATATATTGCAAGAAAACTTTGTCATACAATAAAAAACCTTAATAGTATCTTAATTGTAATTATCTAAAAACATTTTCACTGTGACTATGATAAGTTTTGGAGAAAAATTAGGATCAAATGTTTTAAACGTACACATAATAATATGATCTGTAAATAGAAACTATTGTTTTATTTTAGAACTAAATTAAAACTTTTTAAAAAAGATCAAGTTACTTTTCAGAAACAAACAAGCAAACTAATAAAAAGGTTATCTGGAATGTTTAATTGAAAATAATTCTTACGAAAGAAACTTATTACTATATCCAAAACAAATATTATTGTTCACTATTTATTTACTTTAGTTTATCAATTGTGTTGCTTTATAAAACTTTATCAAACGTCTCTTTTCGGTATTTTTTTAAAAGAATAGATTTGGAACTTATTAAACTTTGTTTATAATTGTGTAACTATTATGCATAAAAAAAAAATGTTATGATTTTGTTTGAATTTTGTTTATACTTCTATTAGGCGGTTAAAATATTTTTTCAATACTAAACAGTCTTCCTATCTAAGTTACTGGCATATGAAATAGATTTGTCTAAAAGATTGCACTCTTTTAATTATGTACATATTTTTTGGCTTTTCTCTTAGTTTTTCATGATATAAAGGTCGTGCATCAACATTTTAACCAAACTTAATAAAAACAGCGACAACTTGATTTTTAGCTCTTTTATTTTTTTTCCTACAAAAAAAAAAAAGAATTCCAAACTCATTATTAGAGTATTTTGTTAGCAGATATTTTTCTATGACACTTAATATTATCTGGTATATACTTGTGGTAAATTGTTAAGTTTTGAATTTAGTGAAATTGTTTTGAAGTAACATATATGTAGGACATGTTCTCAATAGGTTTTGTCGTAAGTTAAACAAAATTTGGTGTAAAATGTTACATAAGCTATTAATATGTTTACTCAAACATTTTTTTCTTGTTGAAACTTTCTCAGATCATTTGAAGAGTATTGAGCTCTGTTTAGAAGTTTAAAACCATTAGGCTGAATGGTAATACATGAGTTCATCATTTCACTATCATCACCTTATACTTTTAAGATCTAGCTATTTTACAAAAGGTGCTTTAAACAATTTTAACAGGTGAATGCAATAGGTGGGCAAGTGTATTTTGTTAATAATTTACTTTACTAAAAATTGAAATTGTGTTATATTTAATCAGATTTTAACAGCAAGTTTTAATTATTGGTGAGAAACTATATGTTAATTAATGTAAAATCAAAAATTTGTTTTAAACTAAATTGGTAATAATATTTTTATGTAAACAGACCAACAATATATTATTGATTTTTTTTTTTTTCATTTTCATTAAGGATTCTTTTGTAATATAAACTTATTATTAGGTGGTTTTAAATAGACTTCAATTTTTTTACTTTAGGCAACTTCTAACATTAAATCTACAGATTTATCCTACATTTAAAACAATTGCAAATGCTACTGTACAATTTGAATACTTTTTACCACCATTTTTTAATTTTACAGCTGAAAGCGTTATTCAACGATTTGTTAGGACTGACATCAATAAAATGAAGTACTCTGTAAGAGACTTTTGTATTTATGTTTTTTTAATTTACAAAGAACTACATAAATTAATGTTTTGACATTAATTTATGTAGTTCTCTGATGAATTATTAATGAGAGGTTAATAGATTTTCTAAATAATTAAAATTTTGTTTTTAACAAATATTTAGACTGATATATTTAAAATGATTAAAAAAAAAAAATTAATGAAACTTTATTTTATTATATAGACATTGTAAATCCGATTACAAACTAAAAAATATTCAACTAAACTTTCACATGCAAATAAGTCTACATTTATACTTATCTGCAAAACACCTTATCTTCAGCTTGATACTTTTTGAACTATTTTAAGATCCAAAAAAAATCGTTTGAAGCAGTTAAATTATATAAAATTAAGTTAGTGTAATACAACATAAACGTAATAGATAATAATATCATTAAATGAATTTAGCCCCTGATACATAGTAATAGTTTTTCATACTCAATTTTGTGTAAGGTAATGAGTCAGCGATCAAAAAGTTAAATAGTTGAAAATATTTTACTGGTGGTAAAATTCTGTATTTCTTTTTGTAAATATAAAGTTTTGTTTAAATATGCTTTCTATATAATGCATTATTAAAAAAATATTCTGTAGTATTATAGCTTTGTGTAATTTAAAGACCGTTTAATTATTCTCATGACAACATGCTGTTACACTCTAATTATTTTGAAAATTATCGTTGTTTTAGTTTGAAGGAAAAATTAATGCTTTTGAACCCTTTGATTATAAGTTTATTGCTTATTATAAAAACTTAAAATGCCCTTTGCCTGGTTTATTTACATTGGATATCCCTTTAAAGTTATCAACTCAAGTGGAATCTGGGAATCGCTCAACATTCTTTAAAACATTCAGACAGGCTGTTGAGTGTTTTAACTATCCAAGTATTCCAATTAACAGTTATCAACAAGTTCTCAAAGGTAATATTTGTACTATTATAAAAAATATTTTGTCTTGATTTTAAACTAACATTTTATAAATATATACAACGGCACAAATACATGTGTATATATATATATATATATATATATATATATATATATATATATATATATATATATATATATATATCAAGCATTAATCAAAAAATTCATATTCGTTTTGCCATACAATCTAAAAATTGCTTAAAAAAATAAAATATCATTAAATACTTTTACTTGTTATTGAAATTTATATATCTGCTTACACATATTAATTTATTTAACTATGTTAACACAATGTTAAAATTTTCTAGGTAAATATCATAGAAATAATAAAAATTTCCAGCTGCGTACAAACTAAATTTTTTTCTTCCTTCGTAACAATTTTTCCCTTCCACTTTTTTTTGCAGAGATTGTCGTCAGACGTAAATTAAATAAAAAAAACCGCTAAAAATATTAAATAAAAACATCAAAGATGACATTACAAAAAAGCATTAAGTTATTAAATAACAAGGTAAATTTAAAAATAGAAAAACTATTAATTTCCTTTTTTTTGGATAATTTTTTTAAACAGAGGTCTCTAACTGTTTGAAGAAACTTTAACAGTTGAGAAGTATAGGAACTTGTTTTATTTCTGTGTATGCTGAGACTTAATTTCAAGTTAATTTCAAGTGATTTTCTAACTGTAGTTCCATTGTACTCTGATTTTATTGCTACTGTTTTCGGATTTGACTAATCAAACATACCGTTGCATTCTTTACCATGTTCGGTTGCACCCGACGCATCCTATTTACCTTTCAAAGAATTTGTTTGATGTTCAATGTATCTCGTAAAAATATTCACCTTTGTTTCGCCTACGTGTATACTGCCACAAGAGCATGTAAATTTGTAGACACCAGGATTGCTATTGGAAGTTAACTGACTTAGTTGTTGCATAAGAAGTTTTTTAACGTAGGTAGTGTAGTAAAGATTATTTTGACGTTGTAAAGTTTAAGTTCTTTTTTAAATTTTAAACCCACTATAGGGAGCCATGGACGTTTAACTGTATATTTACAAATTTCTGATTTAACATAGTTTATTTTAGAAAGGCTGTTTTTTTTCTGAATATAGTTCTTAGCAGTTGTTTCAAGCTTTCATCTATCGTGTCCATTTTCTGCAAACATGTTCACTGAAAACTGTATTTTATTATTAAAATTTAATGGTACGAGATACAAAACCTTTAAAAACACCCATAACTATTTTTGGTTTAATGTTTGATGTAGTTTTTACTTGTATATTAGTAATAGCCAACTTTCGATGGATTTTAAAGTTATAGTATGAGTTATTAGTGTTATTAGTGTATTAGTTATTAGTGTTGATTACAGTTACATCTAAGAAGTTCAATTCCTTTTTATTCTTTTCTTTTTCTAAAGTATATTTTATTGCTAGATTTTGTTTATTTAATAACTTTATTTATCATGTCTTTTTATTGAGTCAAATCTTGCATGACTGTCATCTACATACATTCTGTAAATCGTGGGCGAAAAATGACCAACCTCAGCAGTAATAAGAGTTTTTGTTTTCAAATGCTGTCAAAAACGCTTCGGCAATTACGAATTAAGAATAGTCGTATAGTTGTATATTGCTATAGATCTAATCTCATTTTTGTTTAAAAAATAACATTAGTTAAGGCAGAGTTCGATCATTTTATGTATAACACTAAGAGTTAATTTGGTTTTTAAGGTTATCGATATCGTGATTTAAAATATCGGTAAACACAGGAATTGTTCTGTCAACCAAAATGGAGGAATATAACGCCACCACATCAAAAGGGACTTGAATTTCAATAGGATCAAATAACCAAGAATTTGCTTTGTTGACAAACGAAGAGGAGCTCGACAACCTTGTTTTATTTTTGCTTAAGGTCGGCTGTATAATTTTCACAAAATACTCCGGTGATCCATATGATGGGGCACCTACAGTAGAAACAACTAGCCGCATTGAATAATTATTTTCTAGTTCTCGAGCCTTTAAGACTCCTTATGAACTTGGAGGGACGCAGCCAGAAGGGTACAGTTGAAAATAAGCCTTGTAATAAAACTTTTTTGTTTTTGTAATTTGCATTACAGCTTCTGGAACTTAGTCATAAGGGTTTGAGTCGGGTCATAGTTGATAGTAACTTAGTATTTAATTTCCTCTTCTCATTTATAAATTTGCGTCCGCTTCATTTATTACAACATATTCCGCTCCTTTATTCTTTATTCTTTTCCCTTAAAGTATACGTATTATGTATATATGTTGAGTATTAACTGCATTAATTATTTAGTTGAATTTTCATGGCACCCAATAATAGGTGCGAAACATAAAAATGAACGTCAACTTTACAACGTCAAAATAATCTTTACTACACTACCAACGTTAAAAACTTTTAATGCAACAACTTAGTTAGTTAACTCCCAATAGTAATGCCGGTGTCTATATACTCACATCCATTTGTGGCAGAATATACATTGGCGAAACAAAAATAAAAGTTTTAACGAGATGCATTAAACATCAAAAAAATTTAAAAAGTGAATGGGATGCGTCTGGTGCAACCGAACATGGTAGAAAATGTAATGGTATGTTTGATTGGTCAAATCTGAAAACTCTAGCAGTAAAATCAGAGTACAATAAACGTAAAGTTAGAAAATGACACGAAGTTAACTATCTTAAAAAATGAAATGTATATATAGATATAAAAAATTTTTATAAATTAATTTCTAAAATCTTATATTATTGTAGAAAGCTATGGTAGAGGAGTTTATTGGGATGAAGAAAACTCAAGTATATATGCCTGCATGAATCAACATTTTTCAAGGTATCAATAAACATTTTTGTTTTATTACGTTGTAATAACTTTTTTTATTTAAATTGTTTTTTATTTTTTATTTAATAATTTTTTGGCTAGCCAATCTTCCAATGACTAGCCTTCTATCTGTTTGTCCTTTGGAGGATTTTCAAATAATTTTTTTATCAAGAACTGTAATTAAACGGCTCTGCTACAGATAATATTCTTTAGCTAGAAACCAGGATCAGACCTAAGAACAATGAGTTTTTAAGTTTTACTAATGTCAACAAAGTTTTTTGAAATTTAAATCAAAAAATACTTTGTAGTTTTTATTTTTTTGATATCAAATTATTAAAAAACTTCTTTACCAAATAAAGTTATATTAAATAACAACAGTTTATTATGAATAGATTTTCAGAGAAATTATTTTTTTATATTATAAAAGAAAATTTTCAAATAACCTTAACGCTAAAATGTTTTCCTAATGTCCACCTCTTAGTTTGCAACCATTTAATTTTATTACACGAAATAATTGACGCATTTTTACGGTATTTATAGTCAAAGTCACACCGATTTTCAAAGAAAATGATACTACAAATCTTACAAAACATTTTAGAGAAAACATTTTAGCGTTCAGGTTATTTGAACATTTTCTTTTATAATATAAAAAAATAATACCTCTAAAAATATAAAAAAATAATACCTCTTTTATTTGAAATTTTCATTTCAAATAAAAGAGGCTTGGCATGAGTAAATCTGTTTTTAAAATTAACAAGACGAGTGGCATGCTTCTGTTGACGATAAAGAGGCTCCGGTTTATATTTATTGGCATTGCACGAAACGATATTTGCATAGTTGACAATGTATAAAAGATAAATATAATTGAATTAGACTACGTTTATTTAACATACCTTTAGGTTTATACAATATTCCTATACTTTTAGCAATTTTATTACAAAAGAATTCAATGTGTATTCTTTTAGCAATTTTATTACACAAGAATTCAATGTGGTATTTCCAACTAATCTTTTCATCAACATAGATACCAAAAGAATTAGCACTAATTACTTTTTTTTTTAGAATAGCAGTTAATTAAAATATTAGGTATTCTTAGTATATACCAGCTGAATGTTTTTAATATTCTTTGTTTTATGTATAAATGTAAAACTAACTAAAATATAAAAATAAATACAATATAAGAAATGATAAGTTAATTCGTCAATCATTTTTCAGACTATTTTTGGAAAATCTAGTATTTTTTTTCGAGGAACTTTTCTTTAGAACATAATAGTTATAAAACATTTTAATTTTTCTCTGCAATGGAGTTATTTTTCAGTCAGAAAAAGCTTAAAGAAATCATGTTGTCACATGATAGTATCTTGTCATATTTTTAAACGTTATTGTTTTGATTTATTATTTTAGTTTATGTTCATTCAGTTGAATATTTATAAGAAGATGCACTTAAATGTGATTTACTATATACGCACTTGACTATATATATATTGAACTTTATGAAGTTTTAATTTACGAGCGGTTCATGATGACAAGACTTAATGGTCTCCTCCGAGTCTCCGCGTTCTTTTTATATTAACAAAAATGTCTTAGTTTTATCTTTTATTTATTTCTTATTGATAAACGTTTTTAACAATCTAATTGTAAACTTTTCCTAACGATCTAATTGTAAATTAATTAATTTTTCATTGAATAAATTATAATAAGAACAAAAAAAAAAAAAAACATTATTGTAGCTAAATTAATATTATACAATGATTATTTTTCTATTGGGTTCTTAAGACATTTAAATAAAGTGCAGATCAATTTTAGCTAGATATGTTTTCCACAATGCAGGCAAAGTTAAACCACAGGTTACACTTCCAACAACTAGCTGCCTTTATTTGATTATTGAAACTGATCAATTCATTATTTAAAAAAAAAATATTAGTGTAAGTAACTTTTATCTTTAGAATGGTATTTTTACATATGATGATTGTTTTTTATGTAAAGTATAAAAATCTTGCCAAACTACCTCGTCATCCTTGCCAAATTACTTTGTCAACCTGAAATCGAAAACAGATGTTTTAAATGGCCCTCAGATATAGGAATCCTCTGTGTAGCCTCAAAGGGCACCAGAGGGAAATTATAACAGCATGCAATGATAAAAAATTTTAATTGAAAAAACTGCCATTTATCCTTTAACTTTATCATATATACTGAAACATGCATCTACACCAAAACTTCATTTAACTGTTTATTTTATAGTTGATTTAGTTTATTGGCCATTAATGTAAAAATAAAATACTTATAACATGAAAAAAAATTAAGACTTTTAGTATCTGAAAAAAATAAACTTTTTTTCCAGATAATAGTTTATTATCAGGAGAAAAAAATAAATAGATTGAAGTCAAAACTCTTACTGAAAAAATTTAAAATGATCAATGAAAAGTTTAACAAATATGTCTTTACAGATAATAGAGATTTTGTTATAAAAAAATAAGCAATACTATTTTCAATTTAACATTCATTTCTACACATTACAGCATAAAAATAAAAAACAGTTGAAAAAAAAAAAAAATACGTTAGAGAAATAAAAAACACTAGACAAAATAACAAGGGAAGAAATAGTAGAATAAAAAAAAAAAAGTAGTGAGCTACAAAAGTTGCTGGTGGGAAATATTTGGTATAAAAAGAGGGAAAACATTATTAATTTAAACCAATTAAAATACTTAAATAAATATTAGTGTTGTTATCGACTTCGACTAAATCGTCTAAAAGTCGACTAGTCAAACATCGAATTTAGTCAACTATGAAAAATCTAATATTCGATTTAATCGACTATTGGTTATATACAAATCAACTAAAAGTCAATTTAGTCGGGTCCTAAAATTCTTATCGTTATCTCCTCGTTTGATTTAACTTTGTCAATATTTAATTTTATTATGATGCTGACCAATTAGTAAAGATGTATCCTTATAACGAGATTACTTTATAAAGATAAATTATTTGTAAAGATTGAGTCATAAGTAAGATCATTATTAATAGCTAGGTTTTTAATTCAACCAAAATATCGGAACATTGAACCTAATTTGCTGTTTCACAGTTCTAT
This sequence comes from Hydra vulgaris, assembly GCF_022113875.1. Lineage (NCBI taxonomy): Eukaryota > Metazoa > Cnidaria > Hydrozoa > Anthoathecata > Hydridae > Hydra > Hydra vulgaris. The sequence goes on along the minus strand of NC_061170.1, from coordinate 19,763,855 downwards.
GCTTACTGTATGCTGTGCCACTACATTAATTTTTATTTTTTCTTGTTTTACTGACTCGTTATAAAAAATAAATTCATTAAAAAAGTATTTAATGTGTCATCAGTTAACAAAATGAGACAAAGTTTTATAATTCTGAAATCCACAAAAAAGTTTGGCCCTGCCAGCCTGCACCTTGATACGCCACAAAAGTTACGTCTTTAATTGTTTTGATAAATAATACAGATAGAATCTTTTTTTTTAAACTTTCTCACTTTTAATTCAATTAAAAGTCAATAAATCAATAAATTCAATCAAGTTCTTTTTATTGATTGATACATATAATAGTAATTCCCAATGGACATATTAAACGATTGGTTTAACTCCCTTTAAAAATTAAATAACGATTAGAATAGTTCTAATTATATTAATAATAGGTACTCATGCAAATAGGTACTCATGCAATCCTTCAGGACATTATTTCTGCATGAGGGAATTCTTAGCTGAACACACTTAAAAGCTATTTTATTTTTATTCTCTTTTTATGGTAGAAATAAAATCTCTAATCGGAACATTCATAAAAGTAAAATCTGGAATTATTTTGTGAAAAGCAATTACTCTTCAATAACAACGTGTGAATATAAAGATACTTCAACAAACGAAATTTGCAACAAAGAGCTAAAATGCAATAAAAATACAAGCTCAATGGCAAATCATTTGTATAGTAAACATTGAATTAATATTAAAGAGTCTACAATCCAAGTCAAACAACTGGTCATGCATCTATCCAAGCTGCATTTGCTAACTCTACTCATATTGTTCAAGGTCGCAGAAATATAGAGATTTAGAAGAGTCTGTGTGTAACTTTGTTCTTCAAACAGGTCAACCGCTGTCGATTGTTAATAATAAGTATTTTATTAAAATACTAGCTTCGTTTGACAACAAATACAAATTGCCGACAAGACAAAAGTTTTCGTATGAAATAGTAACTTTTAAATTTGAATCATTTAAAGTAAAAGTAATGCATCTTTTAAACAAAGCTGAATTATACCATCTTACCACAGATGTATGGGCATCACGAGCCTCTCATTCATTCACCAACGCCACAGTAAATTTTGTTGATCAAAGTTTTTGTTTGAAATTGATTCGGATTGCATTACAGCATAGCTCAAAAGCCCATACGAACCTATATTTAAAGGAGCAAATTGAGTTAATTCTAAATGAATGAAAAATAAGTAAAAAACTACTTTCAACGAGTAGTGACACTGCTGCAAATATCAAACATTGTCTAGAAGATCTAATTAATAAATAGTACATTCTATTTGTCATATATTGAATTTCATTGTTAAAGATGTTTTTGTAAAAGAGAATGAGCTATCAACTGACAAAAATCATTGCGTTTTCATAACTTTAAAGAAATGTAGGAAACTCGTTGGCTAACTCAAACATATTAATATCGGGTGGACACGGAAAAATCCGGTCATCTTTAAATTGAGATTTCTCCGAAACCACAAATGCTATTTGTTTAATTTTTTTTTTTAAATTAAACCTTACTTTCTTATCTTAAATGGTGTTGATAAATTTTTGTTAACAAGTTAATGATTTGCAAAATGTTTTGGAAACAAGTTGAGGTGCGTAAAAACGTTTTTTGCAAAAATTTTTTTTAGTAAAATTTTTTTTGCAAAAATCCATCAACTTCCTATCCCAAAATCTATAGTCATAGATATTATAAACAAGTTCAAGACTACTCAAAGCTTTGAAAGAAAATTTGGAAGTGGAAGAAAAAAAACTTTCCATAAATCCAAAAAGGTAAAGTCGATTTTACGTTCAATAGCAAGAAAACCAAATCAGTCAGAGCGAGATCTAGCAAGAAAACTTAAGACTTCTCGTTCTTATATCAAAAAAGAACTTAAAGATGTTAGAATTAAAGCATTTCATAAAAAAATGCACCTAAGAGAAGCTTAAATTGTGAAATTAAAGGAATTCGACGCGCAAAAAAGTTGGTTAAAATAATGTCGGATAAAAATATATGCATAATTGAAGACGACGAAACATATTGCAAGGCGGATTTTTAACAACTTCCTGGTCAACAGTTTTACTATGAAAACAAAGATAAATTTGTCGATGATCAATTTAAATATATTCGACGAAAAAAATTTGCATCCAAGTTCCTTGTGTGGCAAGCAATTTGTTGCTGTGGTATGCAGTCCTCTTGTTTTGTCACTGAAAAGACTTTGACTGCCAATCTCTACATCAAAGAATGCCTCCAAAAAAGACTTTTGCCTATTATAAAAAAACACAAATACAGATGTCTCTTTTGGCCCAATCTTGCTGCCTCACACTATTCTAAAAAAGTTTTACCTTGGTGCAAAGATAATAATGTGAAAACTGTTCCTAAAGATGCGAATCCTCCAAATCGTCCTGAAGAGCGCAAGATTGAAATTTTTGGGCAATAGTTAAAGGAGTTCTTCGAAAGAGAGATGGACTAACAAATAATAAAAAGGACTTCCAAAAAAAGTGGATTAATGCCACCAATATGATGAAAAAGAGAAAAAATCTGTAAAATGATATTATCAACCCGCTATAAAGTTCGATTTTTTGCCACGCAACCCATCAAGCCTCTTAAAATTAAGTTGAATCTCTAATTTATGTAAATACATTTAATAAAAAAAAAATTGAAATAAAAAGCATTTATGATTTTAGAGAAATCTCAATTTAAAGTTGACCGGATGTTTCCGTGTCCACCCGATAAGCTTTCTGCTCAGCTTGTAAATTGTGTTGAGTTAAATAATATAAAAATTGACAATCAAGAAGATAAATGTTCAAATAACAAATTAAAACAAGACGATGCTACTCTGTGGATTTTGGCCCTTTCAATGTTGCAGTCAGTTTTTAATCTTAGCGAATCGATCAAAGACGTTATTATCAAGCCAGAGAATAAAGATAATAAGGATTTGTTATCAAAATGCTAGGAACTGGAAATCATTGGCGAGCTGATTGATTTATTAGAGCCAATACATTATTTTACAAAAATTTTGAGCGGATAAAAATATACCACTTGTTCAATTATATTTGCAGCCGTTTATAAATTAACTGATAACTTTGCTAATTTCAAAACTGAATCAAATATTCGTGCAATCATGAATCTTGATTTCAAATTGAAAGATAATTTTAATCGAAAATGGAAGGATTTTCTTAAAATTGAAAAGTTGTATGCTGCCACATATTTAGATCCGCAATTTTGAGATTTTAAATTTATATCGAACAAAACAGCGAAAACTTCTTGTATTAAAAAAGCTCATTTTTTAGTTGCTCAATTGAGCCATGAATTGCAGCTAACACCAAAAAGCCTTCAATTGTCTAGCCAAGAGTCATCATCTAGTCAAAGAAGTCAATCAAAAAAGAAAAATATTGTTACGTAATGAAACATAAATGTCTTTAGAAGATTTGTTATCAATAGACAACGAAATTATTATTTTTTTAAATATGAATATAAAAGTACCGAAATAATTATGTCTTTTTACATTTTATAAAAACACTTTATGCCAATATCTCGTTTTGTCAAAGATAGCGAAGATGGTCTTCTGTATAACTGCTTCATCAATGCCTTCTGAAGAGTTATTTTCAAAGGCTGCCGAAATCATTTCAGAACGGCGAAATAAACTTAAACCAGATTTTGCTGAACAATGTGTCTTGTTAAACCAAGACATATAAAATGGTCATCTTACATTTTCTAATGTATTTTCTGTTTTTTTTGTTTATTCTCAATTTACATTAATCTAATAGAATAATACCACCTATTTTTTTGTTTAGTCCCTTAAAGTTCTATTTATTTCATCTAAGAAATAAATTGCCGAGCAACATTTAAATATTATAATTTAAAATAAATCAAATATTTTGATTAAATCAACTTTTAGCCGAATTAGTCGATTTCCATTTAGTCGACTTTGAAAAACGCTATAATTGATTTAGTCGAAAATCGAGTTATTTCAAAGTCGTAGCAACACTACTAAATATCAACTGACAAATATGTTCCTGGATTTCAGAATCTACTAAACCAGCTAACCATACCCTAAGGGCATTATTTTTTAAAAAGTTACGTTCTAAATGTCTTTTAAACATGTTTTAAACGTCTTTTAAATGTTCTTTACGTAAGAATATTTAAAAGACGTTTAAAAGACATTTAGAACACATTTAGAACGTAACTTTTAAAAACAAAAGCCCGCTGGGTAGTTTGTGAAGTACTAAACAGTTGGTGCAAAGATTGTGCCTCAAAAACAGTATATGTTGCACTATAGCATAAATGCTATAGTTATATATACTACTAATGGCATAATGCAACATTTACTGTTTTTAATGGGGCAAATATAGTACATTAGGTGGACCCAATTGCATTAACCAATTGTTTTAATCGAAACCTTTTTCAAACACTCGGAATTTTTCATCACACTCAATATTATTATCTTTTTGTATAAATAACTAAGTTCAGCTGCATCTGCTTTAAATCTTTGTGTTTCAGTGACACTCTGTGGAATGGTAATATATCATTGTATTCATTTTTTTTATTTGTCATGAAGTTAGCTTGGAATTTTTTAAGTTATATAATTATATGCTTTTGTCTAACGCTACTTCTATAAATCGCTTTTTTGTTATTTATTGCTAGAAACTATTATTTAAGTTTTTGCCAAAGTTTTCATTGAATTGATTTGGTTTTAAAAAAATATTATTGTATATCATTTGTGCGCATTCCGAGAGTATAGCATTATGATTACTGAAAGAAAGCATTGCAAACAATGCTTTTTTATGCAATACACATAAAAATATCTTTTGATTTAAATTATTTAGTTTTATTTTAACATGATTTTGTGAAGACATGAATTAACTAGAACCTGAATAGAAACAATAACTGAGAAGAAGTTAAATAGAAATATGATGCGAGGGTTAAAATTGAATAGAAATATGATGTGACGTTAAGGTAAATAAAAAAATGAACACAAATAAAAACTGAATAATTTTTTTTAGTACAAAAGCAGCATGTTTTTTTTCAAATGATGAAGAGAATGTATGGAATGGTGAGTTTTATATGTTTTAAAAATACATTAAGTTTTAATTATGTTTACAAAAATTTATAAGAAAATTTATGTTTTATTCAACAATTACTTATATAAATGAAATTACTAATATAATGTTACTAGAAGCACAAAGTAACAGAAGTACTAAACTAAAACAACGTGAGTCATAACCAAGGATATAGTTCATTGTCTATTTTAAGTTTAGTTCTGGCTGCTATGTTAAGATTAGAATATAATTATTAACAAATTTACAAAAAAATACTCAGTAATAGATAAGGTTCTTAGAGATAAATACATTTTAATAAACAAAATACATTAAAAACACACTATTATGATGTTTTGCAAATAAATTAATATTGAGGAGTTTAATTTTATTATTAAAAAAATAAATAAAAATTGTTTTTAAAGGTTCAAATGCTAATAACTAGCAAAATTTTTATCCTCAAAAACTACATTTAATTCAGTAAAGCTCTCAAAATACCACTTACAATATATTACATTGAATGTCCGTTTGTCTATCAGTTTAGGATAATCTGCTGACATTTAGATTATTCCACATTGTTTGAAAGGATTGTTTGCAGCTTATTGACTTCTATTCTATTTAACTTGTTTAATTTTCATCTTTTTGGGTTTTTGAATTTGCTTAATTTTCAACATTTTCTAATCTTTTTTAAGTTACTCTTTTAACAGTCATTTGTGAGAATGTTGAACTCTCAGCAAATACACTTTACTTTAACTATTTGTTAAATGGATATATTTTAGATATGTTTTCTATTTCTGGATATATTTTCTTTTTCTTTTTCCATTTTGTTTTATTATCATTTTCCTGATCTTTGCAATATCAGTTCTTTTTCTACATAAACATACTTAGATGCAAATACGAAATATTTAACTATTAAAATATATAAACAGTAAAATTTCAAAATACCAATGGAAATGATTGGTGAAACAGCATTAGAACTACTTGTACAAATAACAGGTGACATTTAAAAAACGAAACAGGATTTAAAGAGACATATCTCGTAAAAGAAATAAGATGAAAAAAAGGAATAAAGTTTTTTATTTATTCTAATTTTTAAACATATAATCAGTTTTTCTCAATCAAACCATAGCTTCAGATTTTATCAAATAGACCTGGCATAGACGGAGCTAATCTCTGTATAGGCACAATATCATTTTTATTAAGGAAATATTTGATTCTAGAACGTAATTTTTAAGATTTTCTGCATGCCAATTGTTCTTGTAGAAAAGATCTTTCAAAACACTCCATAATTTTTTTGATAGGGTGACATTCTGGCAAGTTTGCAGGGTTATCCGCTTTCTCAACACAATGCACTTTTTTCTTTTTTTCCTGTTTAGGTACTTCATTACTATTTTTGCATAGTAAGATGATGCTAAATCGGGTTTGAATACATATGCACGATCTGAATGATACTTATTGATGAATGGAATAAGTCTTTCCTTAATACATTTATTTAAATAAATTTTTTAATTTACAACCAGTCCACTTAGTACAAAAAAAAGTTGAGAGTTTCCATTTTCAGAAAAAGCAATCCATAGAAGTAATTTCTTTTGAAATTTTTTTGGTATTTAACCGTAGATGGAGTAGATTTTACATCGCTAGTAAAAAATATATCATTTCTATTAATACTGGAGTAATTTAACGTGAAATAAGACTCGTCAATAATTGGTTTACGATATTTGAATTTCTGACAAAATCGACTGCACTTACGTTCTAGTTATTGCTTTTTGCTGGTCAGAGTGTTTTGGAATCGTCATTTTTTTTTCTTGATTTAATAATTGATTTTTTTTTGTTTTGTTTTGTTTACTAAAGTGTTGCTGAGTACAGTTGAAATTTTTACTTTATATCCAGTCTCGTTTTTTAGTTGTCACCCGTTTTCTGCTTTAAGTGAAAAAATAAACATATTCCAATCACCTCAAAACTCAAAGTAATTGGATTTAACACAAAAATTTATTTTGAAGTTATTTACCTTAAGTTTTTAAATTATTTACTTCTTTTAAACTATTTACGAAGTTTATTTGTTTTTAGTCGATTATTTAGAATTTCTGAAAACAGTTTCTCAATAACTTTTCATCAGGGGCAAAATTAATACTTTTACTTGATGCTTTTCATCAATTTAATTTCTCTAAATTATAATAGCCTATAATACTTGTTAGGCAGATAAGCCTCTTGGGGTATTTTATTGGGAATAAATAGAAAAATTTCACATCCATCAAATTTTGAATAAATGTTCTTTTCTATCATAGCTTTTACCCATTTTGTTTTAAACAAACCACAAAAATTCTTATATGACACGAAAAGCTGGATTTAGATTCATCATATCTTGGCAAACAATATTTTTGTTTTAGTTATGGGTTCAAGTACATTCTGATTGAAGGTTGAAGTCAGTGTGAAAGTTCAGACTTTACCTTTTACAAAAATTTGAGTGGGAATATGAATGCCTGAGTCATTACTTAGAGCAATATTGGTTAATAACTTACAGTTTTTGACTTTCTATATTTTGTGAACTTAGCATCAATCAATAGAATCATCATTTAATCTTAGTCTAAGTCATAGCTCTTATCTCTAAAAATCAAAAAAATAAAATCCAAAAAAAAAAAAAAAATTTTTTGGTACCGTTTTTTAGGTACCACTATGTCATTCTTGAATAAAATACCCTGTTTGATTGTTATATCAGTATCAAATTTCATAAATTTATACATTGTCTACAACTAATACCGATAGAAGCTTGTTTAGAGGCATAGTTAACTAACTTGAGCTTATCTTAAATTTCAAGTTTTGTAGATTGACCTGGAGAAGCACACAACTGGGTTTTTATATTAGATAGATTTTTATTAAGTATTCTTTTTTTATTTTAGTGGGAGTCATTCATTAAAAGTTAATATAAAATATTTTAAAAAAGTTTCTTATTAAATAAATTAATTTTTATTATTCAAATAAATTGTTTTTATTACTTGCTATAATATAACATTTTAAAACTAAAAAAACAAAAAATGTAAGTAAAAGGTAATGAAAAGTTAACTCAAATTAGTAACAACCAAAATATAGAGTTAAAAATTTTGAAACAATCACTGATTTAACAAGTTCATTTTATTCTAAACAAATTTTAAAAATATTTAAAAGTGGACTTAATCACGGCCATAAAATTTACATGGCAATGAACAGGTTGTTTTTTTTTAGTAAGAAACAACAACAACAAGATTAACGCAACCAAACATTTAGTTTCAAAATTAACTTAAATGACTTTAACTTCAAAATTAAATACAATCTTTTGATTACTAGGATAAACCATTAACTAAATAGTACATTAAACTACAATGAACGCTGATTTATATTGTTAATAAACAAGAAAAATCAGCGAAACAGTTTTTTTAAATATTTGTTTCACAACCAAAATATTTTCATGCTTCATACAAGTTAACTAAATTTTCAAACTCAGATCAAATAAAGTGGCATTGATCATTTAGGCTCTACATATAATAAATTGATTTCATTTTTTTTTAAAAGTAAGGCCGAAGACCGCTTACTCAATATTTAACGCAATAAATATCTTTGAAAGGAGACAGAATTTGGGTCATTTAGGTGTTTTGCGTTTTTTAAAAACGCAGTCCTAGCTTATGACCAGCCCATATCATATTATTACTTATTATTACAGCCCATATCATATTATTAATTATATCACTTATTTACATAAACTTTTAATAGTACTAAAAATTTTTAATTTTTTAAAATTCAGAAAACTACTTATGGGGATGAAAAGACCAATTGTAAAGCTCTTTTTATCATTTCTAAAATAGTTTGCAAAAACCCATACCATCTTTTTTTTGATTTTTTACTTTGTGTATATTTGTAAAGATTTATTTGATATTATAAAGGTAGCTCTGTTTTTTTTTTTTTTTTTTTTTTTTTTCTATAACTTTTAAATATTGTTTTAAAAAACCCTAAAATCCTTTAATATTTTTTTAATGAAAAAACATGCAGTTTACTACAAAATTCTAAATACTAAAAAAAATCCAAATGTTGACTTCAATTTTAATGAACTTTTTAATTATCAAAATTCTGCTCATCCTTAAAATAGTTTTTAGTCCTAATTTATTTGTTATAAAAAAAACATTTTATAGAGGTGTAGGGAACATATCATCTATTAAAGAAAAAGAAACTGGGGAATATATAAAAAATACTGTTGTTCTATCAGTTCCACTTATTTACATAAAATTTTAATAGTGAAAAAAATAATAGTTTTAGCATTTTTTAAAAATAAGATAAAACTGCAGCTTCGGTATGGGTTGCAGGGAAAACAGAACTGTTTGACATTTCTCCGATAGAGTCTAATTAAATGGTAGTTTAGGGGTAAGCTATGGTGGAATTGATAGAGCTGTTAGGATTTAAACATAAAGTTTAGTTATTTCGCATTTATTCATTTATTATATTTTCAAACATTTATTTTTTCTTCAATAACTTGTTTTACCATCAATAGGTTGATAAGGAAGCTTCCTAATCAACCTATTGTGAAACAAGTTGCTGACGAAAAAAATTAGATAAGTGTTTTTACTATTTATTAGTGCTCTAATCTTATATTATATTTATTAAACAAGCCAGCTCAATTACCAGTATTAAAATCAATTGAATTTATTTGGGCTTGGATGGAAAAGCATTAGTCAAGGTGCATATACAATCTACAAATACCTTAAAGCAAGAAATAAATACCATTTGGAGAAGAGTTTCAATCTAATTCTGTAACAATATTTTTTGTTATCGTGTTTGATAACGTTTTTATATACAGCTTTATGTTTTAGTATGCCATCCAATCTGCAAGATTTGTTTATGAAAGATTTTTCTCGCAAATAAAAACAATAAATTTGTTCAATATTTGCTTTTTTTTTTTGAAAGCGCTGTATTTCTACAAACATTTTTTTTTGATATACTTACTTCTAACAAGGATGAAAACTACCAATAATAAAATTGGAAGTTACTGGAAGAAAAAAGATGATGTTTATAGAGCAAGATAACAATTGAAAGACAACTTACAAATTATAAATGTCTGGAAAACAAAATGAATTTCAAAAAACTGATGCTTGAGGAAAAAATCTTGACGTATAAGAATTTTTAGAACCACTTCGGAACAGTCACAGTCAAAGAATGAGAGTTATAATATTATTTAATTAATTTATAAATCTACGAAAAAGAACTTCTTTAAAACGATTTATTATACAATCGATTTTTGTTTAAAAAAATATATTTGTTGTAGAAAACTTCAGGAAAGCATTTGGGTTATTTGCACTTAATGAGTTGCTTAATTGACTTCAACCTCACTGACAAAGATTACTTGGTTTATGCATTTAATATGTTGTTCAAATCAGCTTGGAGCTGGATACGGGGTATGGAGCCTAGTATTTAACCAACCAGCTATTTTTGACTTTACATTTACTTTAATATATCAATAAAATACATCTCTCAATACACCACTAAAAACAAAAATTGTAAACAAAATATAATATCTGCTTCATATTTTTTAGGTTTGAATGTCCAAATAAACCTCTATAAATGCAGGGTCTCATTAGCAAGATAAGCAAATGAGACCCTGTTGGATTGGCTGAAAATCAAAAAGTAAGCGACAATCCTTGGTAATAGGGTTTTACCAGTAATATGTTTTTTATTTCAAACTAAATGTTGTTCTTTAAATTTGAACATATCTTACAAATTACACTGAACGACACCTGTTCGGTGTATTGGCTGCGCAAGTCTAATACTAGTTATCTTTAGATCTGACTTTTTTGAACAAAACTTTTATTTTTTTTAAATTCATCTACTCTAGCTCGAAGCATCAAGTCCCTATATAAATTAGATACTAGCAATGGCACTCTCTCTCTCTCTCTCTCTCTCTCTCTCTCTCTCTCTCTCTCTCTCTCTCTCTCTCTCTCTCTCTCTCTCTTGGAAGAAGTTACTTACAAATTAGGTTAGAATGTTTGTGTTGATTCATAATCCTATCACTTATGTTTTTAAATTTTGCAATAAAGTTTTATTTTATTGTAAGTTTAGTTATATTAAAATAACTAATGCTCCATCTAAATTGTTCTCTGCTAGGTTTGATATATCACAACACGTGATATATCAAACTTAGTAGATGAAATCACTGTAATGAAATTTAATAAACACAAATTCCAGATTTAAAAAAAAATACCGATATTATATAAAAAAGTTAAACTTTTGATAAAACTAAATTCTTACCTTATTTGTATGTGATTTCTTTCATGGAGTTAATAACATTTTGGCCTCCCTGTTTCTGAACCCATCTAGTTTAATGCAAATCAATTAATTTGGCTTAATCAGAAAAAATGAACCTATTGAGCTACAGTTGTTGACATGTAAGTTTGTAGAAAAATCGCCTTTAAATTATGCCATTGTGCAAAATGCAAAATATTTTGACCCAGAAATAATTTGCAATGAAAAAATGGCAAAAAGAATGGACAAGTGATTATGTTGATAACTTGATTTAATTGTATTGGACTACCCTAAAAAGTGGGTAATGAGATAAATACAGAATTCACAAGATATTTAGAAAAGATCTAAAAATAAGTAACTTTTCATGAAATTCAACAAAATAGATGATAGATTGGATAAGTTCTTTTTTTCTAAAGTTGATGGTTTAGAAGAAAATACGATACTGTCCAAATTAATCAAAATGGTGTGGCCTCTTTTTCATGGTCAAGCAGCAGTTGGAAAAGAGTTTAACATTAACAGTAAGCGAAAAAATTGTGTATGACCATATGAAAGCTCTTGACTTAAAGCCGGAATCTATAGTTTTCTCTATAGAACTTAAAGAATCTGTCAAAAAGTCACGGATTTAACAAAAGATTGAAATGGCTTCTCGAAAAGAAACTGTGCTTACAGATGCTCGAAAACGAAAAAGTGACTTACTTGCTATAGACATTAAAAGGCTTGCAATCTCATAAGGTTATTCTGGAAAAAAGTAGAAAAAGCAGTAAAAATTGGTTCAGAAGCAACTCTTGTGAAAGCTGAAAATGATGTTAAAAAAATTCATACTTATGTTATTGATGCAAAAGTTATTCTTAAAGAGAGGAAAAAAAAGATAGAATATAATGAAAAACTAGATAAAACAATTGATTTATTACTTAAGAAAAATAAAGAACTTTGACATTTTAAATATTAGTTTATTATTTTTATACAGTGAAATCAAATTTTATATAGATATTCAAAAGATATTTAAAAGTATATTTTATAAGTTATGATTTATTTTTGAAAAGATTTTTAATATTGATGTGGGAATACATTTTAACAAGAAATAAAAATTTAGTTTAAACTTTTATCATTCTTTCAGAACTTTTATTGCTAAACCGTTTGGTGCATGTCTATTATTCATATTTTAAGTATATGTTGATTTTGGCTTTTTTTTCTATTGTTTTTTTTTTTTTACACTACTTATTAATTTTTTATTTTTTTGTACATTACTTGTTTAATTTAGTTTTAATTAATTTAATCAGTAACTAATTTTTGATTTTATTATTATTCTTACATTACTTGTGTAATTCAGTTTATTTTGTTCTAAATGCTATTTATCAAAATAGCATATAGAGTCATTAAAAATTTTTTTACATTTCACTTTGATTAAATTTTAAATGTATTATTATTTTACTATTCCCTTAAGTTGTAATTTTTAATATATAACTGACAGCATACATTTGGGACTAAAAAATAATAAAAGTAATAAAAAGTTAAAACAAAGAAAAAAATAAAGATTCGATGTTTAGATTAGTTTTTAATATTTTGAAAAAAGTCGATTCGATCAGAAGATAAAGCAGGCTAAGCAATAGTTGCTAGTGTGTTATATGCTAGAACCAATATTACAAAATAATCTTTATTTCTAACCTTCATCTTTAAAGACGAAAAAAAATAATACACAATACATGTAAATATGTATACTGGTATATGAAGTTATTTTATTTGATATAAAAAGACGCTTATACATACGGACAGACTTTTTATATAGATTGAATTTGAAAATCTCTAAGATTAAAATAGCGGTGAAGTTACATATTTCATTACTTGTTTCAAAATAAAAACGCTATAAATGTCGTTTTATGGTGCAGCATAAATAATCATTGAAGTAAACGAAGTGCTCATTTTCGACAAATCAAGTTTTACTAGGTTGACAATTTTTTAAAACCTGTTTACACTGAAAGTTTTAGTTATTATTGTTGACTGAAATAGTTATTTTATAATTTTACAGGGCGATTTTAACAGAACTTTTTTTTTTAATTTTGAGATATAAGTTTTTTTATTGATAACAAGTAACATTTAACAAACGGAGGATCTTAATAAGTTTTGTATGAGTGTTAAAAATTTCCAGAAATTAATAAACTCCCCCCTCTCCTTCTATTAAGGTTTTAAGAGTAGACGAATATAGAGCGGTTTATTGACTCAATTTTGAGAAGTGAGGGTTGGAGAAGGATTTTATTGAAAAGCTCAAACTATTTCTGGTATTGATAGTTTACTTTCGACATTCTATTATAGTTATTAGAATACAAACTAATAACTTCAATTAAATTTACAATTTCATATTATGTAAAAGCTTTTTAAACAAAAAATAAAACCTACAAACGCATTACTTACATTTTTTCTTAAGGGGCATTTATAGAGTACGTAAGTAATTAAACCACTAATTTAGGGCCTCTTTTTCCACTGTTCACCTTTGTATGATTTTCATTATAATCTTCCTCTATGCGTGCTTACATTATTTTTTAGGGGGATCTTTTAAATACATACGCAGTAAAACCACTGATTTAAGAGCTTCTTTTTCCATCGTGTACACACCTTTATGCTTTCAACAAACCCCTTTCCCTATACGTATTGTTTATTACAAACCCTCTTTCTCCAACGCATAAAATTTCTAAAACATTAAAAACAAAAAAACTCTAAGATAATTTGACATCTCTACGTTACATAACATAATAGTAATTTTTAACACTGAAAAATTCAATGCTTTAGTTTTAGAAAAAAAGCCAAGCTGTCTTTAACACAGCTAGCCCCTTCCTAATGCATTCATAAGTTTTTGTGCAAATATCTCTCCCTTATACCACTGTACGTACATTATGGAAGACTCCTTAAATAAAAATATTTATTTTAGCATTGGACGTACGTATTGGTTCAGTTCTTGGACGACATTTGTCCACTAAAGAGCTGTATGCAATCCACCGTAATCAAAAAACATACATGATGTTTCATAAAATTTTAAAGAAATGGTTGGCAATAACCAATGAGGAATTTTATAGAACAGCTGCGAGCTTTATTGATCCAGCTATGAGAAGGAATTTAGAAGGCGATTTTACTCAAGTTTTTACTTTTGGAAAAAAAGAGTGGTTAGGTAAAAACATGCATAAAAGTTTTTTCTATAGTTGTTTTCTAATTTGCTTTTTTTTTTTTAATATTTTTTTTTTTTAGGAAATGCACAAGGTTTATTCTTTCGCAAAAGCGGTAATGATGTTTGGACACCAACGTTAATGTGGCGTTTTTAAAAAGTTCTTATACCGATGAACTTTTTTTAAAAACTTGCGCGAATATTATTTTGATGATTTTTTTGCTTAGACATTTCGCGACGTTAGAATTATCTTGTGCTATCTCCATGGGTTTGCAAACTGAGAAAATCGATGTCAAAGTTTGAATTTGTTCGCAGCTAAATTGAAAAAATATTTTGAAAATTTAGGTATTTCCTAAGATTTAAAAATGTTTTATTATTAATTTTTAGATAAAAAAAACTTTTTAAAATTACGCTAACGCCCTGTTTTTCGCACCCTCTTTTGGAGATAGAACAAAATAACTTTGGTTTTTAGTAAAATTCAAAAATATTATGTTGTTACATCATATATATTAAACATATTAAGTACATTTTTCAACAACGACATGTTAGAAATTGATGAAATTTTGTTCTACCTGCTAATTATTCTTACGCAGTACCATACACTCCTAATTTATGGGCATGGGCCCCTAAATTAGGGGCATGGGCCCCTAATTTAACGGGACTCTTTTCAAAATATAAGACGCTTTTTGTATTACCTAAAAAATTAAGTTTTTTTAAATAAAATGAGGCCCTAATTAGGAGAACTTTTAGAAGAGCCTCTAACGACACTGTTCTTACGACTTACATTTACTTTAATTACCTGTAGGCGCCGGCTCTGGACACGACTAAGACGTCTAATTTAAAACAGAAAATTTGGCTGCGTAATAATAATATAAACGTATTAATATAATATAAACGTATAAAATAAATTATGAAAGGTATATAGAAAAGAGTTATGTTAAAAAAAATGTAATAATAAAAGAAATAACATTATGTAACTATCTGATAATTCACAACAATTCAACTAATCTAATCAAAAAAATCCATGCAAGATAAACTTGATTTTATTTTTCTTATGCCTGTGTATCCATTAATAGAGTTTAACTTTTTATTAAAAGTTATTGCAAATATTTACAAATAAAAAATTCTTACTCAAGTTAACGTCAGGAAGGGCATCAGGTTGTGAAACATTGCTTTAACTCTTTCATAGTGGCCTTTATGTCACTATGGAAAACCATCCAAACCAAACAAGTGGGCGAAAATGAATATAAAAGTTCAAAAAAACAAACAAAAAAAACACAAGCTAAACAAAAATTTTTATCAAGATTTCAAAATAATATTATTTCAATGTGTTTTATATTTATATTTATATTAAATAAATATTTTATTTAAATATGTTATTTATATGTACATTATTTATATTATTATATATATAAATATGTTATTTATATTTATACTAAACATATAACAACCCTAAAAATATTTTGACTTTATTAATGTTTTGTAAATGTTTAATTTATTATTGTTTTAAAAAATGCAATATCAACAGCAGGCATGTATGAATACATGGAAATGATATCATTGGCTTTTGCAACAGATATAGACTGATAAGAAGCACGAAAGCAAGCTGCCATTGGTATATTGGTATTTAATGGTTTTGCAACAACGGTTGATGCTGCTTTCTTGACAGACTTATTTATACGAGCTTGTGAATAATTATCTGAAAACGAGGTTTTAAAAAAAACATAGTATGGCAGTCCGTTTCGATAAACAAGATTTTTAACCTTTGAATAAGGCACTAAGTTATAACTTGACAAACCAGCGACAACTGAAAAATTCTTTACATCTCCTAATTGCATTTGGTAAACACAGAAAAGTTTTTTACGGTTTACATTTTTAATAGCTCTTTCTAGCCCAAGTGGACTAAATATTTCTGCAGCAGAGAGAGATTTTTCAATCTGACTATGAATGTTGTCACATTCTTAAATGCTGGAATGACCTGGCTCGCAGAGCTTCTGTTCAATTACTTTTATTTGTAGGTATCGTATTATAAATTCACGCAAAGCTGCTGACATGAAACTATTGCGGTTTTGTGGTACACATGAATCGAACCAAAGTATGAACTTATTTATGTCAAGGTCAGCCATGATTTTCAAAAGCAAACATGTTACAGCACTGGCTAGATCATTTCCTCCACGACCAGTCATGGCGTCGTGCCAAAAGATGCAATAACCCTTCCTGTTAAGCGAGCAATGACCAGTTAAGTTATAATTTGAAAGTTTTCGTTTGTAATAAAAGTTTCCCACATTAGCTCTAGGCAAATTTAAAACATTTTCAAGGTCAATACAAACAATTGCAGTTTTAGAATCAACATTTTGGCGATCATTTTCAGTTTTGGTATCATTCCTTGATTTTATGTGCTTATTATAACTATCTGTTTGTTCATTGCTTGCATTAACAATGTTGCGATACTCATAGCATGTGTCACATAAATCTTTCTTCGGTTTTTGAAATTCTATATTGAACTCGTAATTAAAGATATAACGATACATATGTTCTTTTGCTGGAGGAGAGACATTTTCATCACAATATATTTTATAAAGATCATACATTCTACCTATATTTAGTGATCCTTCTATGTATTCTTTATGTGTCTTTTTCCTGCTATAATGAGCACCAATTCTTGGGAAACGGTTAATATGGTCTCGTACAACTTGTTTAGACTCTTCTAGTAACCTTTTTTTAACATGTTTCCCTGATTTTGATTGCAATGGTGTTCCAGTAGTTAAAGATTTGTTAAACTTATGAAAGTAAAACACTCTATGGCTGCTAATATTCAATGTTGAAAGATAAAATGATTTACAAACTCTATATTGTGTATTAGAAACATAAAAGCTATAATAATAAGATGTTTTTCTTCTTGAATTGTCACCAGCAGCTGTCCGACAGCGTTTTTTCTCCAGATTTTCAGTAGTTTTAGAATAGAAATGTTTTTTTCCGTCATCATCTAAGGTCCAAAAGTTATCAAATATTATTTGACGCTCAATCTCAGATATATTGGTAGAACATTTAAATTTACAATTTCTGCAACTTTTTAGTGCAACAATAGATCTTTTTGGCATTTGCTCTCCTTTCGTATTTTTATAAGCTTTACCCGACTGACGTTGGATTTTTTTTACACTTTGTTTCCAACTACTTCTATCAGCTTTACGTTTCCTAGAAACCCCACCATGGGGCGACCGACGAGAAGGTGTAATGCCAAGCCGCTCTAACGATTAAAATATTAATTTTTTATTATCCAGGATGTATAAATAAAAACTTTTAAATTTAATCTAAAATGGCACAAGCGAAAGTCGAATTCTACTTTCCCAAAATTATAATACAAATTAAGTTGAAAAACTACCTTCGTTTTGATTTAGGGCAGGTTCCATTTCTTGGTCAATATTTGCAAATGCCATTTTGAAAACAACAAAACTGATAAAATTATTCCGAACAACTTTGTAATTGTAATATGATTGGTTGATTGGAGATAGAACAAGATAATATTTTCAAGTTCGCTCATTAAGGAGATAGAACAATGCAATATTGCATGCAATACCGTGTTAAAAGTTTCATTTTTTTTCAATATAATTAAAGTAGAACAACACAATGCTAAAATATTCGAAAATAATAAAATCTCAATTTTTTCAAAAATTGGAGATAGCACAAGATAATTCTAACGTCGCGATTTGTTAAAGTAAAACTGTATGGCACACGTTTCATAAATTTAAAGTTGAGGTTACTATTATAGTTTCTCCTCGAAAAGGTTCATCAAAATAGTATAGTGGGAGATCTGGACACTCCATTTTTATCTGTTGAAAAATCAAGAATATATCAATTTTTGGAAAATTTACATTGAAAATCTACCGAAAAGTCAATCACATCGTATTTAAAATAGCTAAATATGTTGTCAGAAAGGTAAAAATTATCAAAAAACAACTATTTTATATATATTTTTTCAATTTCTGTAATTTTGACAATATAAAAAACAGATTGCTCTAAGTTTGTGAAAAAACGTTACATTTATGCAAAATTAATTTAGGAACATACCTGGAATATGAGCCATCGACTATCAAGCGACTAGCTAGCTTTATAGTAACTTTTAAGCAATTTTTTGTTCTTACTTTACTTTTTCCTAATGTCTTTAACATCTTTAAAAATTCGAATTTTAGTGTTGAGTCTTTAATTATGAGAATAATTGAACTTAAACATTGCGATTATGTGTCACTAGCTACATATCGTAGTTTGTGGCATGTGTCGTTATCTACATATCATAGTTTGTAGCTAGCTACAAAATATTTACAAATCTTTTGCTGGTTGATTGCTAAATATTAAAATTATTTAGACAGCTGTTAAATTAAAACATGACGCTAGCTACAATAGCTAGCCTCTTTAGCTTATTATACTAGCTTTCCTCGTAGTCAAATTGCTCACTTTATCTTTACAAATACCTTTGGCTTTTCTCTAAGTTTAAAAAGCTAGCGATTCTCTTGGCCAAATTGCTGTCTTCATAGTTATGACTATAGCTAGCCATTCGTTAGCCGATATCCCACCGGGTATGGCTAGTAAAGTAGAGCATAGTTATAGAAAAGTCGAACATAGTAATTAAGAAGAATAGAAGTATGCTATTTGTTTCAGTTGTTGCATAATATAATAATAAATACTAAACAAAGTCTTTTAGAAATACTTTCAATATATTAAAACTTCTTTTTTTTTAACGGTTATTTTTAATGGTTTTACACTTTTACGTTCTGCTAAACTTGTTGAGAAACTTTTTTTTTATCTTGGAATAATATGATCATTAAACCTTCAAAGGAGCGGTTACTCGCATCAACAAATGCTTTAGAAGACACTTTATGTCAATCATATGCAAATTTTTCTCTATAAGCTAACATTTTAAAAATTAAATTAAAAACTAAAAATTTAAATTATAAGTATACTATTGCGTAAAAAAGCCACTCAATATAGTATTTTTTTTATATGTGTTGTTATTATAAAGTTTATAAAAATAACATGAAATATATAGTAAAATGTTGTTTAACTTGAGTACTATTTTCTAATACATATTTTCATTGCTAATACATTTTTTCATTTGTGGAAATTTAATCTCTCCACAATGGTTGTCCATGTAAAATGATTCTATTTAAGCTTTTCAAAGTAGACTAAAAAAAGCAATCTTTGTCTCTAAGTACGCTTTTCTGGAACTGCTATGTTATATACTGTCTTTGATTTGGTAAAACAAGGTTACTATAACCTTAAATGATCCTTGAGTATATTATTTATGATTTCGAAAAGATAATTTCAAAACAAAATAGTTATATTTTAAAATATTATTTTAAAATTATAAATGACTGACTGTGACATTGTCGTCATCTTTTTTTCTTTTTAGTGACATAAAAGTAGTAAAGTAGTTATCTTTTAATGCACCCAAGGTTTTTTCTATGTTGGACTAAAACTTGATACTATTTCTTCTCGTTTTTAACATTTTAATAGACTTGAACTGTCCTATTCGCAAAATGTTCACCAAGTTATTTGATTATTGATGAAATCTTTGTCATATTTATTTTGTTTGGTTAGTTTTTCATATTTTGAAAAAGATTTAAGCTTCTAAACTTTTCTCTCGATCAAAATAAATTTCTTTAAGAAGAGATAAGGCTACTTGTCCCTTTACTTTTTTGGAAACTGTAGAAATGCTCTCAGCATAGTTTATTCTAATCTTGAAAGATAAACGTTTTTGGAGTTTAGCTATTTCACTAAAGCATGTTTGGCGAGGCTTCTGTGTTAAAATTTTTCACTTTTTTCGTTATTTTATTAAAAAAACTAGTTTTATAATCAAAACTTAGCCTGCAAACTGAATTTAGATTTTTCCATAAAGGCAGTAACAGCAGATGATTGTTTAATAAAGCCCATAATCACGTTTGAAATGATATATTCTAATCTTCTTAAAGAGCAGAGGATCTATTGCATTTAATCTATTATATATCTACAATAAAATAAAATTTCAAAATGTGTAATCGAAGATTGAATTTTTTTTTTTTATATAAAACATTTTCGTGTAAAGTAAATATCAACAATAACTTTGTGATAAAGTTAGCCATTCTGTCAATATACCTTATTTATTTTATGTCAACTTTTAATACCGGCGATTCCTTCTAAATTATTATAAAAATAAA